>JAKSZP010001423.1:0-198848 GCA_022478985.1 Massospora cicadina | reverse complement strand
TCCCTATGATTTAATCACACAGAAAGCAATGTGGAAAATGACTCACCACCCACTCCTACAGCCAAGGATAAGAGCAAACGCCCGGCGCTGTTTGAGAAGGACCTATAGGACGGCTGACCGCTCCAACTCCCTCCACAAAACATGTGCAGTATGTTGAGAGGAGAAATCCCTACATCACCGCCTAGAAACATGCCCCCCAACCAAAGCTATATGGCAGGAAGTCGCACGCCTGCTCAAGATTCAAAACAAATAGGAATTCTCGATATCAAAGAGTATCTTCGCGCTCCAGATCGAGTCACCAATCCCATCTACCCTTCGCTCCCTAATAATACCCATTGCAATGTGGACAATACACACAATTGCATTAGATGCGTTCAAGGGCACAGTCCCAACCATTCATGGGATTATTAACAGATTCCATGTCCACTTACTAGAGCACTTCCAAGCCTGGCTCTATGGATATATGAGACCAAGACAAAAAGCGCTCATAGAATCATGGTTCCCACTCTGGTTCCTCCACACAGACCCTTTCCTTAACACCTGCTCCATAGCAGGGGAAACCCCCTCGAGTAGTGCACCAACCCCCATACCTGGCAGTCCCGCTGGCAACAGGGGTAACTTGAGTACCCTGGGGTGCCCAATTTTTATATTTCTTTTATTCTCTTAGTTTCACATATATTTGGTAATGTCTGTCCCCTGGTCAGCTTACCTCAGTTAAATAAAAATCTTTGGCTATGAAGAAATATGAAAAGGACAAAGAAGATGAAACAAAATGGTTGGCTGAATGTCAAAAGCATGAGAAAAACCTTCAACAGCTGCAACCAAAAAAACAGCTACAAAACTCCTTGTTGGAGCTAATGACGTGGATATGGACCTATCCACTATCTAAATTTTAATAATAATCTGGGACAAAATTCCTAATGCTCAAAGCGAAAAATAAAATCCAAATGTCTAATCCACCATAGATAAAACAAACTTGTCAACAAAGGATAGATATAAAACAATATCTATATATAATAAAGTAATCATATCTCCTGTTTACAAGGTCCAGATGGATAAATTTCAGTCATGAGACCATAATTCAGTCCTAAATTGGCTCTAGGCCACTTCTAAAACCTTAATCAAATTATCTAGTTCATGAAATCAGTTAGATGAGATGTATATGGATCAGAATCATAGCAATGCTCTCAGAACAACATACGACAATCAAAAAAAGGCAAGTGTGATAGTAATTTTTGTTATATAATTAAAGCTTTAACATGAAGAGCCATCATCAAGTGGCACTAATATAAACTTGTGGAGACTTACTTTGGCTTAACCACCTCTTGGTGGACAAAAATCCATTATAAGTGGCTCAAACACTTTTCTATAGGTAAAGTCAACCTTGCAGGTATGAAATTAGCTTCATCTAAGCTTTATGAATTTCATATCTGCAAAATCCTCCAGTTAATATGTAGGCTTAACAGGAGCTCCAGTGTGAACTGAAGGATAGAAAATTGTGGATTACCTAACTAAATTCAAACTTACAATATTTATTGTATCATACAGCCATTATGGTCATAACAAGTTGTGTCTTAGTTCCAACTAATTCTTGAATCCTTTATAAAGTTAATTTTATGTCTATTGCAATTAATCTTGTTAATTTAAATTACACAATGAATAAAAATCTACAGACCAACAAAACCATACAAAAAAATCCATGATTATATATACCCCTTAACCTTCCTAGGCCAAAAACTTTTATTGTTTTAGTAGATGTCAATTGCTATATAAATTTTAACACTAGATCTTTGACCTGAACCTCATGATTACTATACTAAAAGTACAGCTATGAAAATGCTATACTTAATATATATGTAATGGATACAATCAAAAGGGATCATCTTTTCCTCTCTACATGTAACAAGATTGTTAGATTTAGCAAGTATCAATAACTCAAATTGATGAAATATGGGCAGACCTTAAAACAGTTGAATTAGTTACAAAGTATAGAATCAGGGACATCCACTGGAGTGACCACAAATGTCTCAATTTTGTTTGTCATTTTAGAGCAAACCAATCAACCAAGGTGGGATTTATAATACAAACGAAGATTCTAATTCTAAAATTAGAAAGATAATTATACAAGTCAACCTATCTTCTTTAGGACAAAAACTGAATGTGATGTATAATATTAGAGCATATATAAAATGGCTTCCATTAAAATTACTACAATTAGGCTAGCAGAAAATAGTGAGCAGCTGCATAAAGCAAAAAGAGCCATAATAACGAATTGCTCATCTAAAAGCAAATTTTTTAGTTTTTGGATATAACATCCAGTGGGCAAATAATTTGGTCTATAGAAAAGTAAGTAGTGGATGCACATGGCAGAAAAGTTGCTGATAT
Organism: Massospora cicadina; assembly: GCA_022478985.1. Lineage (NCBI taxonomy): Eukaryota > Fungi > Entomophthoromycota > Entomophthoromycetes > Entomophthorales > Entomophthoraceae > Massospora > Massospora cicadina. The sequence continues at coordinate 196,463 of JAKSZP010001423.1, read as the reverse complement.
GGCAAGGCTAAGATCTTCATTTAAACCATCTAGTACTAAAAAAAGATCTTCATTTAAATAGATATCAGATAATAAGCGACCAACAAAACTTCTTTTACAGGCTTTAATGACACAATATAGAAAGTCAACTTGGGGAAGTTATGTGAAATATGGAACCCTTCCAAAAACGTTGAATCAATATCACAAGCTTTCAAGGCTTTCCACAGCAGTCCTTACACGTTAAATAAAGATAAATCACGAGCTATTTCTATACCTCCATTCTTTTAAATCTCTAATGATTAATCCAACTAGCTTATTGATGCATCTGGCGATCTTTAAAGCTATATGAGGTAGTAAACTGCCTTTCCAGATGGAAACTCTTGGTCCAGATGACATTCCATATGATTTATAAACATAGAACTTTATATATATAGCAGAAACATTCTTCTACATCTAATTAAACTCATGCTTTTAAATAAATGCTTTATTAATGATAGTGATGAATGCTATACAATAACACTATCTAAGAAAGGAAATACTGAAAGGTTATAAAGTTGGAGGCTAATATTAATTTTAAACACTGACTCTAAAAAATTCCAAAATGCTCTCATTAAGACTTGTAAAAGTAGCCATAGATGTAAAACTTGAAAAATTTAAATTTGTTCCTGAAAGATCTATATGGGATTTTATCCATTCTGTTTCTAATTTTACCTGTAGCCCTAAAGTGACAGGTCTTTATTCTTTCTGGATCAAGATAAGGCATATGATTATGTAGACTGGGGCTATGCAGAAATAGCAATGAAGCATTATAACCTTGACAAAGTCATCCTTTGAGACTGATATCATCTGTCTGAATCAACAATGAAGGTATAGCTAAATTCAGAATAAATATCATTAAACTAGGACGCCTTTTTAAACAGGGGAACTCTCTAATCCCCTGATATATAATTTAACACTGTATCCTTTTTTGTAGCACTAAATAGCCAACTGGTTAAGATAGACTCAAATTAAACTTCACTTAGTTGCATATCATTTGTTGATGACTGTGTTTTATCAATACCATCAGCATCTGATGTTAAAACAGTTGAGTGGATATTTATAATTATAGCTTTGCTTCTCAAGCAAAGCTAAATGTCAATAAATCTCATGTACATGATCCTGGTTCTTGTATACTTAAGTTTTTAAAAAAGAAGGCATCAGAATATTCAATTCATCACTTTGGTATTCTACTTACAAAAAATGTACAGATGATTTAGAGAATGGAATATACACTACTTATTGGAATATCATGCAACTCTAAGTCATAGGGAGGCACCCAAACCAGTATTATAAGACGAATAACACTACTAGCAAAGTTTTCATCAAATCTATATTCTTTAAACCGCTCATATTGTTCCATTCTCTCAGATATTTCATACTAAACTTATATCATAAATTTAGCAATGAATCTGGTGTACCTTCCACTTAGCAGTAAAGATATATGTACTTATGGGAAACTTTCAAACGTTGCATGGATTTATAGATCCTTGGAAGCTTACCAATCATGTTTTTGTAAAGTCTTATCTGCTATTAATGATTCTAGACAGTCAGAATAAAGTTATATTATTGGTTCAAGGATGCTATTAGCCGTGAAATTGATGTTAAAGTACCAACAAATCAAACCTCACTATCTAATTGGCTACTTGAGCATAAGGATACTGAGGTCCTACATTAAAGTTTACTCTATTTTAGAAGGCATCTCTACACTATATGTCATCCATAAGCGGCAACATACAATGTTACTTGTACAATAATGGAAAGTTGGTGGTACAATGGCAAGAATCTATACTCTCTCATGTGATGGCAATTCTGTCAACTCATATGAGTCATGGGAGCTTATAAGAGAGAAGATGATTTACCCTGATATGATTAACTAATTAGGATCTAGTTCCAACAAAATTAATCTTAAAGACATATCAGATATACTTGTTCAAAACCTCTGCTACCACCTCACTACCAGACTGATAATTGGAAAGTACCTTGCCATGTGTATTGCACTGCTGACAGATCTGATACGTTTAAAATCACATTTGTTTTTTGTATTAAGTTAAATGATTCTGGACATAGGTTTTCAAGTTTGCAAATGCCAGGATCATATGGAAGTATGCAGACACTTTGTCTGCAATAATAGTGAATACAAGTCAACAATTACTGGTTTGTTACTGGTACCTCTAAAGTGGAGTATCAGTGGTACCACCTAAGGTTGCTCAATTTCTTCTCAGCATCCGGTGGGATATAAACTCATCTATATTAGCACACTTTCATCAGAATTTCATTTAAATTAATGTTATTGTTAATTTCTTCTTTAAAAGTATCATAAAAATTCTTTAGAGATGCTTTGTATGAGCAGTAATTTTCTAGTCACATCAGAGATGAAAACAATTCATCCTATATTTTTCTTTTTCTATGTAGGGCAGTTAAAGGGTCTCATGGTCCCTATTTTTAAATAGACATACATTCATACTTAAGTACAATGAGATTACATTTTGATCAAATTGGGCTGAATTTTATTTATTATAAATCTTAATATTAATGCACAAAAAACCTTGACATCACACCAATTCATTTAACTGTGTTAAAAATTGACTCTTACTGCTCCTGCATGGGGTGGTGGCGTGCTGACTCTTAGTATATATCAGACGGTGTTAAAGAATGCTTAAGCTGGTTCCGCCAGGCTCTCAACTCCTCAGGCAAAATTTTCCTTCCTGAGGAACTTTCCCTCCACCTTTCATATTACCAAACAGTCCCTTAAAAGCCCCTTGTTGCTCCATGGAGAAACATGAAATCTGGCCTTTGGTACAAGTTACTTCTTCCCATATGTTTATGAAGCAATTATCACAGAAGTTTTGGTGATTATGAAACCCAGAAAATTTATTGACTTCCACCACTATAGGGGACATTTTGATATCATATTTACAAGTTAAGCTGATGCCGCTAAAGTGGCAACCATACCCATTGTTTTCAAAAGTGCTTCCTCCCCATCACTTGCACCATTTTGTCCATTAGTACCACTCTTGTGGTTCAATTTAAGGGTTTTACTACCCACCTCCCTCACACCATAATCCACCAGGAACTTTTGGATGGGTTGTGTAACGCATTGGCTTCTTCCAATGAGCCACGAATGAATTAGGAAGCAGGACCTAAGTAAAAAACTAAAGGGCGGATAGGGTTCTTGAGTCCATTCTTTTAGTGCGTGTGCTACAGGCGCTGTGGATAACACTCCTTGGAGGACAGTCACGAGTAGGCTTACCTCAAGCAAAATGCCTTGACTCTAATAAAAAGGTGTATAGAGAGGCAATAGCCCTCACAAACTCACTTTCAAAGTCCTCTTTCTGTTTGTTAATTCCAAACATGGTCACTGTTTTCTAAATATACCAATGTAAACCCCCAAAGGAAAAAATAAGATAATTAAGGCTTCAAGCTTGTGGCTTTATCGTGGATATTAGGCAGGTGATAGGAAATGGAACTAAAGAACCTATAGTTCCCAGGTCCCTTTTCTTATAGCCCTCTGCTGCAAAAATAGTTCAGACTCCTCCGTCATGCTTGACACTCTGGCCTTTGGAATATTCCATAACTAATCTCCCATCGTCCTTGGCTGATAAAATTCCATGATGGCCAGGACACCACACCCATGCACAATGAAGTTTGACTTAAATCCAACTCAAACCTTACGTTCACCCATTTCAATATCACCTTGTTCAATACCAGCCCTGACACAAGTTACAACAGTTGTCCTGCCTCAGTCTTAACCCCATCCTGGGGCCTAGACTGAACCAACGCTCCTTCACCTCCTGCTCCATTCACACCAGCTTGTCCTTTCTTATCAGAGATCAGGGCAATGTGATGTTGAGGGAAAACCTTAGCCGTCACATGTTGTCTCTTATGGATAAGACCCTATCCTGCAATTTAGTGTTCCCAAATGGGGCCAGTCACCTCGCTGGTCCTTTCACTTTAATGATAATTTACTCTATAAATTACCAAAAAAAACTCAAGTGATTCCCTCTCATACAAGTATAAACTATTTACAACCACTCTTTTTGTGTCCATGTTGAGGTTGGTCGGGCCATTTGTGTTTCTTTCTTTAAATTATCTCTCTCAAAGAATGAGTGTCCTACCCTTACCATGGCTGTGGTATTTGCTCCTCCCCCTCTACCACTGTCTGCCCCATCATTGATCCTGCCAAAACTATCGTGTGGGGATCAATCCTCTATCCCCCACCCCCAAAGCAAGCAGGTGTGGCTGATTTTTTCAGTCAATCAAGAATTAACACCCTGCAATTAGAACTGGCTGCTTTGATAAGCCTCCCTCCACCTCAGCTTATTAAAATCTACAACTCACTCAAATCCTTCTAAATCATAGTTATTTGTGGGCCCAATTTTGCCCAACTTGAATCCTTTCAATTCTCTATATGAATTAATTAAATTGATAGCACAATTGATTCAGATATTTATTTTACTGATCTTTATTTATATTCTTCAAGTTACATGACACCTCATCTTATCTTTACTCTAAGAAGGGCTCTCTGTAATGTAAACCATTATAATAGTTGGCCTCCAAAGAAACAGCTGCCTCAGATAATACACTTCTACACAAATATCTTCCCAACATAATGTCCCCATGAGTTTAGGTATTACTACACCCACTTTCACTGAGAACTTTGTTGGTCCGCCAGAATTTTCTTTTTTGGCATAAACCATATCTAAAGGGTGTCCCTCGAGGCTCACAAAGTTAGGGTGAAGGATATCTATATCTTTTTGCAAAAAGAACTTACCTACTGAATAAGGTTCAGAGGTCTTAAACCATCTTAACAAAGATAAATAAAATTAAGGGGAAGGTTATACATTTAAAATATAATAATACTTTTAAATAGTACCAGAAAAGATCAAAACTGAAATAAATGAGGATAATATCCAGATGAAGAGGGATAAATGCATACCACATGTGAGGGTGGAAGGAGATTCTGGAATGTGGGAGGTGATGGCACAACCCAGGCTCAGGGTTAGAGCAGATCAGGATTAATCACTGAAGGAAAAATGAGAAAATATGGTAGCACAGTGTTAGAAATTTTGCACACCTTTCCAGCTTCCTAAGTTATCTTCTGGTTCGCTAGGGGATAGGTTTCACTAGAGAATGAATCAGATATTGGATGATTTCATTTTAGCTTAATAATGCCCACAGGTTTTTGGGTAATTTGCTGGGTTGGATCCATCAGGATTAATCCGTGTGAATGCTTAAGATCTTGTTAGGCAGAGTTGCCAATAAAATCAAGGCATCTGATAGTTGATTGTTGATTAATTATTAGGTGCACCAATTAGGATTGGTCAGGTTTCATCACTGACTGATTGGGAATTTAATCAGCAGTTGTGAGGCGAGTGATACCACCTGCAACTAGCAAATCAATCAGTTGGTTTGTGACTTGTTATAATGGGTAAAGAGTCCCATTACCTAAGCAGGTCGCTAGCCAGTGTTTGGTTTGCTGTGATTGAGCGGGAATGTTATGGACACGTTTTTGGCTCTTTCCGTTTTCAGTTCTCTGGGATTTCTGAGGAGGAATTCTTAGCCCAATGGAGAAGACCATTACTGGAAGAGAATTCACAGGGAAATTTAATGGCAATGGCTGCTGTTTCATGGCTGAGGCGCCAACCAAGGAGTTAGGCACTGAATTCTTTTATAACTTCCCTAGCATTCTATAATAATAAAGCAGATCGTTAAGATCCAAATAGCATTTAATTAGGCTGAGTCAACTTTAGTTTATTATTATTGTAGTACAATAACTATGGACTCTTTTGTGTGGATAAATAGTAGTAATTGTATATCCTTAGAAGAGAAGCAGACCTTATACAGCAGATCTCCGGTGACTCAGTGTGACAAGAACTAAGTCCAGGAACCTTTGAATCTGAAACGTGGATTAAGTTTAACGGGATAGGGAAGAAATCCCTAATTGTTGACCTAATCAATATTTCGTGTAACATTTCAAGTTTAGCATTGGACCACATCTGTTTTATTGTTTAACTAAAGATAATAGTCTTCATAAGATTATTGCCCATTTATCTAATACTATCAAGCAACGTAAATTGTGCACATAATTGAACTTGTGCAAAAACTTTTGAAAACGAAAACCAATAAACAGACCAGATTTTAACAATGGGTGCTCACTACAGGGGGTAGTTGAGTAAGATAAGCCAATCCGTGATGTCATATAGGCCGAATTAAGAAAGCTATGGATGAATTGGCAACTGTCAATAAGAACGCCTTGAATTCAGCAGATCATAGAGAATTTGCTGCCCTAGAGGAGAGAGTCAGTAAGATCGAGGAAGGAGTAAAAGAAGTTTTTAATCTCAGCAATGAGCTACTCAGAAAATTAAAGTCACTGAAAAGAAAAAAATGATATTTGATCAGAAAAGTTTTATTCCTGAAAACAGAACGTGAAGCGGATTGAGTTTGAATTGCTCTCAATCAGCTTGGTTATGGAACATCTAATGAGACAAGTTGACACACTGAAGAATCATAAATGCAATTATGAATTCTATGCGGTGACTGACGCCAAATAAAAGACTCCAAGAACTCCAGTTAGGAAGTCTGCAACTCCTAGAAATATGCTGACTGCATTTGCTACCATTTTGGAGATGACCCCAAGATTAATCCTCTAGTCAGTCAAGTAGCTGAGCCACAAGTTGCGGCTAGAGAAAATTCAGAGGGATTCAAAGCCACACCAAAACTACACACTTTTCATTGAGTTAACGCTCCTGCATTCTTCTGCCTGTTTGATATGACTATGTTTGGGTGTGGCAATAGACAAAAAGCTTTGACAGTCATGAACCCCTTGAGTACTGACTGCTAGAACTTGGTGTTACCTCATCTTGAGGGAGACAACTGATCCTATTCTGAGGCCAAGGCTGCAATTATGAAGGAGTTTGAAGTCTCTTCCATATGTTAAAATGCAACCAAGAATTTATAGGGATCAGTTCCTGAAAGACGAAACTTTAGCAAATTTCGCCGACTGATCTGTCAAGAATCACAGATTTTGGTCAGAGAAAAAGCCTTGACTGATTTTGATGTGCGGATCATGTTACAAGTAGCTCTTTGGACTTATTGCAATTTGTAACAATTGATGTCTTTTGCATTAGTTACTAAAATAACCACCTCGCAAATAGTGGATCACTTGAAGATGCTAGGAGCCACGTTTGAGGTCCCTAATCAAAGCATCAAGCTTAGCCCGGTCAGAAATTTGAATCCCACCAAATTGGCCAAACCTGCTAAGTAATCACCCAATTGACCAGCGCTGGAAAATAAACCCAAGGGGTTCAAACGGACAAACAAGAGCAACATGAGCTGTCACCAGTGCTGAGGGAAGGGCCACTTCGCTGACCAGTGCTTCAGCAAGAAGCCTAAGGAGCAAATTAACGTTGTGCAGGCTAAGGAAGCCAAACCCACACAAGAGCCAGGAAAAAGGCCCGCAGCCTAGATGTGGAACAGTCTAGAGTTGTGGTTAAACCCGTTTCTCCCAATATCATGAACAAGGACATTGACATCAATGATCTATTTGTCAACAATGATGCGCCATACCAGCTTTATCAAGTGGTCAACCTAGATGTCAATGTTGTAACCAGAGCTGGAGCAAAGGGGAACAACCCTGAAATAATCAAGGAGGTCTCTCACCCATATGCACGCCAACTAGCGGAAAAGATCCAATCTGCTGAGAATCCAAATGAACTGGCTGAAATCAAATTAGTAGAAGCAAACCTGTCAATTCCCCTAAGCGCAATTAAAGAACCTTTTCCTGATTTATCAGCGCAAATAATTCACACCCTTGATTTGGAGAATAACGCCACTATACACTCAGTAAACACTATTTTACAATACTCCAAGTGTACATATAATGATATACTGGTCAATCAAGTATGGGTGCGAGCAATTATTGACAGCGGGGCGCCAATTAATATTGTCATAACCAAGTTGGTGAGGAAAATGAAAATCTTGTCTTTTTGAGACACAATAAAAGAATATGGGACTGTCAGGCCTTATACGACCATCTCTCGTGGAGTGTATGGTGCATTACCACTCAGATTTGGATCCTTGGTGGTATCCGCACCAGCTATAGTTTTGGCCAACCAAAACTATAAAATTCTAATTGGGACTGAGTTTTTAAGGAAGTATGGAGTTAAATGTAACTTCAAAAACAATACGTTAACCATATTGGATCAAACGCTGCCTCTGGTCTATAAGATCGATGGGGAAACTCCACTTACCAAGAGGAACAAATTCATTAATCTGATCTACAACGATGACATTATCCCAATCTGCTACCAATTGATTGAACAAAAGTGAAGAGAAATGCCAATGGAAATACTGAAAAATTTGGGAATTCTGTTATGAACCAAGATGTCAAACACCATACCGCTGGGATTGCAGTTAATTAGTTGATACACGATTGACTTCGAAATACCTAAGCTATTTTATGGAGAGGTTGGTAGCCCATGGAAGAATTCCAGAATAGAGCCATGGGTGGCGCCTGGAATAGTGATGCTGGGCCATGGAGAAATCTGAGTCCATTGGCGAATTTGAGTGGAAAAGTGATGAAGATTGAGAAAAATCAGATCGTCACATTTGTCCATCTTATCCCAACGGCAGAATTGCAAAAACCATGATTTTGGGACCCTCACTAAGATGGGATTGCCAGCAGGGGTTGCTGAGAGTATCAATTTGTTGGTTGACCAAAAGCAACTCACTGATCTGATGGAAAGACAGCAGGAGTAGGTGCTCAAACTATTTGAAAAGTATTGGGAAATCTTCACCCAGGATGAACACGACTTAGGATGTGAATAACAATTCATAAAGTCAACACTGGGGAAAATTTACTTATATGGATGAGACCTATCCAACGATCAAATGCAGCCAAAGCATTAGTAGAAGAGGAAATCAGCAAACTAGTGGTGCACAGGCTCCTAGTTCCATTGTCAAGCCCCTGGGCGAGCCCTATCTTTATCGTCAAGAAGAAGGACGGTTCTAATTGGGAGGTGATAAACTATCAGAGATTGAATAAAATAACGAAGAAGGATTTATATTTACTACCACGAATTGATGATGCATTAGACCGCCTGTGAGAAGCAAAGTATTTCTACTCTTTTAATATAATCTCAGGATATTTGCAAATCAATTTTCCAATGGAAGACCAAGAGGTGTGCGTGATAATTACCGCGCAGGGGATGTACTAACCTACTCAGATGCCCCAAGGTCTTTGAAATGCGCCTGCAACGTTCCAAAGAGCCATGGACGCCATATTAAATTATTTGAAGTTGTCCTGCATCCTGGTGTACTTGGACGACATAAGTGTATAATAGAACTTTCACTGACCATTAACTTTATCTGGAAGAAGTTTTCAAGAGGCTATTAACGGCCAATCTGAAGATCAAACCTAGTAAGTGCCACTTCTACAAAAAGCTGGAATAACTTCAAAAAAGTTGGAATACCTGGGGTCGTCATTAACTCCAGCAGACTTCAGCTGCAAATACAGAAGATCAAAGCCATAGAGCGGATGGCTGCCCCAAATAGTGTTTAAGATATCCAATTGTTCCATGGAATGGTCAGATATTATTGAAGATTCATATGAGATTTCGCAAATATTGCTGAGCCCTTTTTCCGTTTGCTGAAGGATCCAAAGAAAGGATTCGTATGGAATGAAGAGGCTCAAGATTCCTTCAATGAGCCACGCTGGTACCTCATAGATTCCCCCAGTTTTGATTTATCTGAATTTCAATTGAAAGTCTATAGTACAAACTGATATTTTGTTAAAGGCGATCAGCGCTGTCCTGATTCAAGTGGATGAACTCAGGGCTGAGCATCCAGTAGCTTATGTGAGCTAGATGTTATTGGCAACTGAACGGAACTACACTGTTATTGTGCATGAATGCCTTGTGGTGATTTACGCCTGTAAGCAGTTTTGGGTGTATATCCACAGCACACAATTTTAGGGTGGTGACAGACCACTCCTCCCTGCGCTGGCTGCATAATCTGAAAGAACCAGAAGGACGTCTGGCCCAGTTGGTACTGAAACTTCAAGCTTACAACTTTGAAATCATCCATCAAGCGGTAGCTGCCCATCAAAATGCGGATGGGTTATCAAGGTTACCAATGGTCCAAGTGGTACACCATAGGGCTGATGAACTATTTCATCGGATGTTTGATGGAAAAATTGGGGATAAGCCCCAAGAAATACAGGGTGCGCTTCAAAAAGTGACGGAAACACCAATACCAAGGATGGACAAATTATTTAATATGATTGATGGAAAATTACTATTATTCCTGAGACTGTCAGAAAAAGTGGCAATAGTTCAAGCTGCACATAAGGTTGTTGGGCATGGAGGCCTGAGGAAGACAACCAACCACATTCACCAGTATAATTACTGGGAGTCTATCAACTATGATGTAGCAGATTATCTGGCTTGCTGCGTGGAGTGCAAATAGCATAAACCACACAAGAAACTCTACCAATATTGACTGGTCCGCCCTGGATTTGTCTGACATACAGTGTCCATTGACGTGATGGGACTACAGAACATGAGCACTGTGGGAGTCAAATATATCATGGTTGCAATTGTTCATCTAAAAAGATGGGTTGAGACAAAGGCACTGTCAAAAGTGGACGCTACAAGTACCGCGCAATTCATCCTGGATTAAGTCATTTATTGCCACTGATGCCCACAAGTCTTGTTGAGTGACAATGGAACAAATTCAAGTCTCATTTGATACCAAGATTGAATGAAATAATGGCGATCTAAGAAGCCTTGTCAGTCCCCTACCAGCTAGAAATGAACGGACTGGTAGAATGAGTAAACGTAATGCTGGCTGTGACGCTGAGGAAGCTGGTCGCTTGAAAAACTTCTGCATGGGGGACCTACCTCAGTTTGGTGACATTTGCATACAACATTAGTTACCATACGGTGATGGGAAAAATGCCATTTGAAATTTTGTACGGAAGAAAGGCTGCGTTACCGCCTTTTATATATTTAGCAGTTGAGCCAACGTTGGGGATTAGTGCAGAGAAGTACCTAAACTGATTATTAAACATCCTAATTAAAATGCAATCACAAGCATTTGATACAACTTTGAAGAAAAAGATTAAGGCCAAGATGACAGACAATAAGAACTGACCAGCATTACATGAATACCATATAGGTGAAATGGTAGTCTATTGTGATATGCATGACTTCAGAAGAAGAAAAAAACTGGATGCACTGTGGTCAAGTCCATTTAAGATTATTGCCACGATGGTGATGGGCGCATATTCCATCAAAACACTTATGAATGGAATAATAGTGAACATGCTCCATGCAAAGTACCTAAAACAGTGAATCTAAATAAAAAATGAGAGTGTTCCCAAAGGACCACTGAACCACTAAAGATGGTTATGTCCTGACAATTTTTGGCTAAGTCCTAAAAAAGGACCGCTGAACCAAAATAATTGGTTCATTTATAAAAATAAGACCTCTGAACCATGAAAACTAGTAGGTCAGAGTATACCTAGGAACCAGTTTGGGGGAATAATAGAAAAAAGGATGGACCATTGAACTGAATAAAGGGCATGTCCCATAAAAAGAATAAGAAAAACCAATAAAAAATTGATAAAATATGGAAAGGGAAAAAAAGCACATAAAGAAGTTTATATTTTATAATATCTTATTCATTATCCTTGACTCAGGGATGATTCCGCCTATGTCGCCTCTTGGGGAAGGGAGGATGTATGACAGTAGGAGTGGATAACCCATCAAAATCTATTTGATATTAAACACTAGCAAGGACTAGACCCACTCAAAGACAAGTTTGTTGAGCAGAAGCTGAGCCTTGAGAGAATGTGACATGGGGAAGAGAAATCAAAATTTTGGTACTAGCCAAACGCAATATCCAGATTGTGGAGGTAAACAGCAGAAAAAGAAGAGGCAGTTGGCGAACAACCCCAAGTAATCCTGATATGGCACCAGAGCTGGAATATTAGTCTTGAGGGCTTGTCAATGGGCTTCATTAATAACGTTGGACATGTGGGCCAGCATGGAGCAAGAGAAACTGGACGGAGGTTGCCAAATCAAGCCCCCAATCAGAGCCATTAGAGGGAGATAGTAATGTGAAGCGTCAGAGACAAGGTAGTCATGCAATGAGAAAATGCATCCTGAAGGTGACAGCTATGAGCTTCTTGGAATTGGAAACAGAACAAACGATGGAAGTCAGGGGAGGCTGGAAGCTTTGTGGTCCAACTGCAAAAGACTTGGCCCACAAAACAAAGAGTGTAGGCTGCAACATCTTGAGCTAAGATTCTTGAGAGATAAGGGGTGTTCAGAGCCTCAGCAAGGGCTTTGGTTACCAAGTTCCTTAAATCTCATATAGGAGCTCAAAGTGTTCTTTGATTACCAATAATTAATTTGGATGAAATTACCACTGGTTTTAATATTAGCCCAGCCAAAAAAACTCTGGAAGCAAATTGGATCTAGCATGAAATTACTGACTGATATTGGATGGCATTTCTCTAATAGGCTTAACAATTATAATGGAATTATTCATGAAAGGAACAAAATCTAACAAAGTGTCAAAGTCCAATTTGGGAACTGATGGAAGAGGGAGAATTGGCCTTTTTTTGAGATGGTTGATACTCTGGTTTCATTGAAATTGTATACTGTTTCCAGTAGTTCAGCGGAAGTATTACCTACATGCACTTGACTTTGAGTATGGGTCCTAGGGGGACCATAAAAGAGATTTCTTTGAGCTTATGACTCATTAATTGGAAGAGGCGGGCATCTTCAGCAGAAAGATTGTCCAGATATTGCTACTACTAGGAGTTAGATGAATTTGAAATATGAGCTGGATGAGTTGAGGGTATGTCAGACTTTTTATAATTGTCAACATTATCCACTTCAGTGTAGATTAAGCTCTAATTTACTATAATTTTGGCGTAGTTAATTTCTAATTTATGAAGTAAGCTCTTCAGTAAAGGAATAAATTGTAAGAATGATATGAGCAAAAAAGTTATTAAGAGAAAAAATAACTAGAGAAAATATAATCAATCATTATTATTTTTTCTGTGAGAAAGATATCAATGGTAGTAACCTCCTGCTAAGGAAGAGGAGGGAGATCAAGGAACCAAGGATGCTGAACCAAGATCCTGAAAATGCAAAGGGTTGTATGCCCTGACTGGGGAAAACCAGCTTTCCGGGACTATTATTGGCACAAACAAACTGACTAGGCCAGCATGGCAGTGGTTCATGAGGACCACACTCTAAGGAGGCGGTAGCAAGGAAGAAAGGAAGAGAACCACAGGCCATAGATTGTCATGAGCAGCGTTGAGTGAATAATGGCTGTGCTCCGCTGGAAACTAAGAAGTATTCAACCTGGCCAAGGCAGCATTCTCCTTTCCCGATCTTATTCTCACTGGAAATCTAGGCAAAAAGGGATGTGTTAAAATTTTTGCCCACATTTCCAGCTTCCTAAATTATCTTCTGGTTTGCTAGGGGATAGGTTTCACTAGAGAATGAATCAGATATTGGATGATTTCATTTTAGCTTAATAATGCCCACAGGTTTTTGGGTAATTTGCTGGGTTGGATCCATCAGGATCAATCCGTGTGAATGCTTAAGATCTTGTTAGGCAGAGTTGCCAATAAAATCAAGGCATCTGATAGTTGATTGTAGATTAACTATTAGGTGCACCAATTGGGATTGGTCAGGTTTCATCACTGAATGATTGGGAATTTAATCAGCAGTTGTGAGGCGAGTGATTCCACCTGCAACAAGAAAATTAATCAGTTGGTTTGCGAGCTATAATGGGTAAAAGAGTCCCATTATCTAAGCAGCTCGCTAGCCAAATGTGGTTGGTTTGCTATGATCAAGCGGAAATGTTAGGGACACGTTTTCTGGCTCTTTCCATTTTTAGGTCTCTGGGATGTCCAACGGAGGAATCCTTAGCCCAATGGAGAAGACCATCGATGGAAGAGACTTTGCAGGGAAAGTTAAAGGCAATGGCTGCCGTTTTATGACTGAGGCACCAACTGAGGGTTGGGCTCCAAATTCCCTCTATAAATTCCCTAGCATTTTATAATAAAGCAGATTGTAATATCCAAATAGCATTAATAAGTTCTATTCATCTTCAGTTTATTATTGTTGTGTAAAATAATTGTGGACTCTTTTGTGTGGATAAATAGTAAGGATTAAATATCCATAGAAGAGAAGCAGACCAAATACTGCAGATCTCTGCTGACTCAGCGTGACAAGGATTAAGGCTGGGAACCTCTGAATCTGAGAGTGGATTAAGTTTAGATGGGATAGGGAAGAAGTCTCTAACTGTCAACCTAATCAGTATTTTGTGGAACATTCTAAGTTTAGCGTTGGACCACATCTGGTTATTTGTTCAACTACGGATAATAGTCTTCATACTATTATCAACTATTTTATATATAATATTATCAAGCAACGCAAATCGTGCACATAACAGAGCCTGTGCAGTTAACTTCTGGAAACGATGATCAACAAAAAGCCCAGATTTTAACGCACAGTTAAGTGCTTCCATTATCTGCCATTAGGGAGCCAAAAGGTAGTAAGGTAGAATAGGTGTTATAAGGTTGTCAATGGGGTAAATAGGAGAGTTAAACGTTGAAAATAACCTCAGGCTTAATACTAAGATGATATTAAGTTGTTTTGGGATTTCTTCCCTATCTTACAGCCAGTGGAGCACTAGTGCGGTTATTATAATTTGTTGGGTCGTGAACTTAATGTTATTATGGAAAATTGCTCAGTGCTTAAAAATTAGGTTTTATAATGATTTTGAGCCTTAGGCCTGATAAAACATCAGATGAGAAATAAGGATGCTTTTTAGTATTAGGCCTAAGAAAGCATTTATTGATAACTAGAATAACTATGTTTTTTGGCCTTAGGCCAAGAAAGTACTGATCAAAGTTAAAGATTAATAAAGTGTAAGCTAAAATTGATGAAAATTAAGTAAGTTGGAAGACATAAGTCAAGGCTTCACCTAACATAGGGCAAAGCCTAACAGAGCCCTCTCCAATCCTTGACTGGAAATGACAATAATTTCGCCAGGGTTGGCTATCCTTGGTAGGGTCCCAAACTGCCAGAGCTGGGTTGATTTTAATAAACTATGGCAGCTGGGTTAGATGATGGTCCAGCGAGTATGGGGTTGGTTTTAGTTACATATGTAGGCATTTGGTAGTATAATAAATCCTATAATTAACATTGTTTCTGATCTGGTTCATCTTGGCCAGATTGATTTTAAAAAATTCGTGGATCCCAAGAGCTATCATTTCACTCCGCTCAGATTAGCAAGCTTTATCTCAGTATATGGTCTGAGGGACTGTGTATAAGAATAGGCAACATTCTTGAGAGGCTTGCCTTGGATAGGCGTAACCTTAAGTTTGCATGGTAGTGTGGCATCGCTTTAGAGTTCAGAGCTGATGGTATCCTGAGAAAAATTTTATCAAGGGGGTTTTGCAAAGGTTTACATGACCATCCAGTGGGAGTATTGGTATGATTGAAGTTCAATATAGTAACTAGTAAATGCGAACTTTGATCAGAAGTAATTGGCTTGACATGTTGGATATTATTGTTAAAATGGCCAAAAAATAGCAAAAGGAAAGTATTTTATACGTTTTACCCAACTTAATAATTACAACCTTAATCTAGGCGTTAGAACATAATGATTGATTTGGTTTAGGCTTAGTTCCAAATAAAGTCTGGAGTTGCAAATCTTGATGTGGTATACGTTTCTGCCAAGAATATTCCGTGGTGTTTATCTTGAGAGTTGAGGTAGATAGAGATAAAAGGAGTGCAGGCGACCTTCTGACATTCTGAAGGACGGGAAAAGAGACAAAATAGAGGGGTAATGGACCAAAAACAGTGTAATAACTGCGTAAAGAATCTGTATTGTTATTTCTAACCAACCAGTCAGTTGAACCCAAAAGATGCTCCAGGGATTGTAAAAATGATCTGTCACAGGGAAAACCTCAGCGTCCTCATTGGGAACTCCAAAAGGGAGTAAGCGGTCGTGATAAGCCTCAGTGTTGGAGCAAACGATCATCCTATTGCAGGTGACGTCAAGGATAAGCTCAGAGATGTTGGAAGGTCTGAGCTGGGTGCATTAATCTCATAGTGGTTGAGGATAGTAACATCGCTAATAATTTTAACAGAGGTATAGCTTACATCAAAGAGAGAGGAGTGCGAGGATAAAGCTTAGGTAATAAGTGCAAAAAATGGGCTCAAAAAACTTCATTTTGTAAAGAGAAAAAGGGGAAATTATCATATAGTACTAAAAAAAAAAGGGGAAATTATTTGGAAGGTGGGCAAAGGCAGGAGTATTGAGCACAGCTTTACATTAAAATTATAAGTCAGATGGGTGGCATCTTATTGAACTCACCCAGATTTGGTTGACAGTGTTGAATTTTTTCACCAATAGTAAAATCTAAAATATTAGTATAAAATAAATTATAGAGAAGATAATTGGGAGTAAATAAATCGGAAAAAAGGAAAAATTGGGTTTTGATAGCTCTGATTTTTGTATTAGAGCTGCAAGGAGCATTGGTGCAGAGGAATGGGGAAAGCGCCAAGGCAATTAAGTTGGCTGTTTTGGTTTTGTTGATGGAACAGCAAGGAATATCGGTGCAGGGAAAAGGTGCTGAGATATTCAGTTCAGCTGCTCCAATTGTATTGTCAGAGAAGTGAGGAGCATTGGCACAGGAAAACAGAGAGAGCACAGGGGAAGTCAGGTTGGCTGTTGCATTTTAAAAACAGTATGGAGCGTCATCGCAGGAAAACAGAGAGAGTGCTGATGAAGTTGGTCTGAGTTTATTGTCAGGAGGTTTCAGCTCAGCTGGAATGAGTTATTATTTAGATTCTTGGGTGCCTTGGCTGAGGTAGGTAAAATGGGCATGGAAAATTCCATCTGAGCTAGTCCAATGATGTTTTCAGTATAACAGCGGCTCTCTGCACAGAGAACTGAGGAAAGTGTTGAGGCATTTTGGTTGGCTGATTTTTTGTCAAATCAGCAAGGAGTCTCAGCGCAGGAAAACAAGTTGGGCGCAGAGGCTTCTGGCTTGTCTGTTCCATTCAATATTGGAACAGTGATGGGCCTTGGCACATGGAAGCAAAAAGGATGTGAAGGCTGCTGGTTTGGCTATTCCATTGTCAAAATAGTGAGGAGTCTCAGCATCAGGAAATGAGATTGCGCGGAGGCATCTGATTCAGATGCTTTGATATTGTCATTTGAACAGTAAGGAGCCTCAGCACCAGGAAACAAGGCAAGTGTGAAGACATTTGGCTCAAATAAATTAATAAATCATTAGCTTCTTTTTGGGTTTAAAGATAGAAATTTCTTAGCTGTGAAAAGCTCAAGTGTGTCTGACTTAACCCTGATCCCATCTGACATAGGATAATTTTGGTAGCGCGTCTTCATAATCTGTACTAGTGTTTGGTATAAGTATTGCAGATCTTAATTAAGGCGTAAAATTAATTAATGAGTGTTTTTTACTGCTCTTGCTCCAAATATCATCCTAGTCTGTAATCCTGTCTAGAGCATCATATGCACAGTAAGTATTTTATAGAGCTGCTATTCACTGAGCGTATATTGCGCATACATTCTACATTGGATCTCAATTTTCTCACAATTCTTTCATTATTTTGGCTAGCCCATAGCATAAGTTGTCCATGGTTTATTAATAGCCTTTATAAGGTCAGGCTTTAATCAAATTGCCACTGGTAAACATCCAACAGATCTTTGACTGCTGTTTGATGGAAAGCTTTTATTTTAGTAGGTACCCCAGATTGGTTTAAAGCCATCTCTTCACTCATCCTAATTCCATTGGGATTCATGGTGCATCTCAGAGAGGACCTGGCAAGGAGCACCATTTTTGTCAGGCCACCAGGCTTTTCTTTAGTGGCACAAACCATATATAAATAAGGTCTCTCGAAGCTCACAAAGTCAGGGTTAAGTTTGGCTAAAATCTTCTTATGACAAGACTTAGCCTAATGAATAAGTTTCAGTGGTCGTGAGAGAACTTCCTAATAAGATAAATTAAAGAAATGGGAAATTATTTAAATTACGAAATAGAATGATACTTTTTAATAGTACTAGAAAAGACTTAGTAATGAAATAAATGAAGAGAATATTTCTAGATGATGAGGGATAGGCGCATACCACGTGTGAGGGTGGAAGGAGATTAGGAATGTGGGAGATAATGGTACAGTCCAGGTTAGGGTTGGAGTAGATCAGGATTCATCACTGAAGATTTAAGGAAGTCTGATTTTAATTTTTATGTTTCTTTAGAGGCTAAATGATTATGAGTCAAATTACCACCAGCGTTCGTCCTAATATTTTCACTAAGATTTTTGCACTTTGGCAGTAAAGAAGGCGCGACAATGTAGTAAGCAACATACTTTATTTAATCAATTGATTCAATATTTACGCTTTTGTGGGGGGTGTTCTTGGCATGGGTTTCGCCCCTCATGATTGGCAAGATCTTCCCAAAGTCTTAGAGGATCCCAAGCCTTTAAGCAAGGAGGGGAGGACCTATTACCACTCTCCCATTAGTTTCTGCATCACTTTGGCCCTTTAATTCCCTTGGGACAATGGTCTAATCCAGGATTTCATCAATTGACATCCTCCAAAGTTAGGAGGGAGTTTTGAGTGGAGTATGATCTTTGTCTGAACTGACTTGATTTCGGCCTTTTCTGTCACTATTCCCTCAAGATATTGCTGAGGGGGAACATAGCTTCAGAGAAATTTTCGTGGACCTGATTACCAACTGTACCCATTTTGATGGAAGCTATATAGTATTCTGGACCATGGCATTATATCACCCTACAGGGCCCAGACCATAGCATGTTTGTATTTGTGGGCCCTTACTCCAGGGCGATGATGATAGAACATGACTAGGTTTCTCAATCAATATTTGGGCATATGAAGCATAGTGGCATTTGCTTGTCTTTCATCCCTTTGGGTAACAGTTTCATAAAAGATTTAAACGCTAAAGATTGTAACCTGAATATTCCCTTAGCTAGTCTTCTTATGGCTAAGTCAGAGGTTATGGTAAGGAGGTCTCCAGGATTGGCTGAGCACTAGAGGGTAGAATAGTATCTCACCCATACAGAGCTTCAAATGGAGATATCTGGATGATTCAAAGTTAGCCTACTCAATAAGCCATCAGAGCTCCTGTGAGATACTCATTCCATCTAACCAGGTTGGTTTGTGCCATCTTATGCAAATGTAAATGTTGATGACGTTTGTTGTAATTGGTTTGGCCAACCATCTGATATCAATATAATTACTTATACAATCTTATAATTACGCAAATTATTTTAGATACAGGCTTCAACTAATTAAGTATGAAGGAGTGAGCGCGAGGCCCATGACTTTATATGTAGCCATCAAAAAGTTGGATCAATTTATTCATATTAAATCCACGGGAGCCCTTAATTTCTGATGATTTACGTTGGCCTATTAAGTCCTTAATCTCATCAGCTCAATCTCTTTTTCTTATCCCATAATCAACAACGCCTTGGTCTCAGCGTCCCTATTACCTTTATAGAATTTTTATACTCCTTTGCACTATGCCAGCGTAAAACAGTCAATAATAAGATACTATCATAAGTAAGGCCATCTGGCAAAATTCCATTGGAAATTGGCAAGTGACTTTTATGAAAATAACCTGAGCCTGATCATTGGCTTTCTTGATCTAAATTGTGTATTATGGCTCGAGGTTTTTAGTTTTAAATGCTGATTGGTAGTCAGATATTGCAACAATAGAATCTTGGTAAATGAGAAGAGCTTATTTAGGAAGGATGGTCATGTGGAAGTGGATCTTTTTTACTAGAGGGGAGCTACGTTAAGTTGATTCAAAAGAAGAGTAAGAAGAGTGAGCCAATTAGCCAATGGAGGTAGTAGATACTTCAGTGTGCTCATTTGTTTGCTACAATTACCCTATTATTGTATATAAGGTTTTTATTATCTTTGTGTCACCCCATTTACATCCTCAAACAGTACCTGGTTGTTTTGTGTTAGTACTTGTGCAGTTGAATTATGATGCCCTAGCACCAATTTGAACAACATTAACTCTTTCTACAGCACCATGGTTTCAGGGTGGTATAAAAGTGATGGTTTGATAGATTCCCATCAACGCATTTAGATTTAATCATGAATTGAGATATTAAGTTGCTATTTTGTCAGATAGCAGGACTTTCAGATTACCGTGCGTGGTGAAGATGTTCCTAAGCAGGAATGAAGAAGTAGCTTTAGCCATGGTGGAGACTACAGAGATAGCATCAACCCATATTTCAAAATGTTCAATGGCACTAATGATGTAACAATGTCTAGATTGGTCTGTAGGCAGAGGTCTTATTGTCAGATATCTTAATAACGGACATGATGGAAAGAATATTAACCATTTAACTCCCTCAGAAAAATTGACACCTAGACCTGAGAAGGGGTAAAAGGTATTACCTTAATAAAAAACCTAGAGTAATTAATAGTCAGAAAAGCTCTAATTGACTATAGGAAAATTCTGAAGGATCAAATTTAGCCTAAGATAACCTGAGTTGAAGTCCCACCTCATTGAAGTGACAGATTATCAGAAGTTCTGGTGGCAATGACTCAAGGTGGCACTCAAAGTAGCAAATCAAGCCTAGCCCAAGAAGGGTAATAATCAGGAAGCTGCCAAATGATCAACCTAAGTAACCCCCAGTCTCATCCAACTTGGGTATTCACTTACCACTACTACCCTATCAAAAATATGATACATTTGCATTACACCATCTCAAATGCATCGTCTGACCAAGAGCCTCCCTTCTGGATTCCTCTCCCTTATTAATTTTATTAATCTATTTCCTTTTGGGGTTTTTACTGATGAATGCAACATATAAAAACCCCTATTTTATACTATAATAATGTTACGTCATTAATTACATAACTTGTTTTGGTACTTGATTTCAATAAGTCCATTCTGCCATACTTACCATAGGACGGATACTCTAGTTGATGGGACGTAAGTGGTGACTTAGCACCCTTCTAAATAAAAATATACTTGTCATATTACTTAGTTGGCCTCAAGTATTGACTGTTGGGCTTCTCAGGTATAGCACCATCAAGATTAAAAATGTAAGACCAACAGGCAGGTTCTCTGTACAGGGGCTCAGCTGATGCTTAACAATACCTGCCACTAATTGATTGCACCATGGAAGATAACCTGATTGTTAGCGTCACCCACTGGGTGCACAACAGAAATGGTGAAGAAGATGATTGAATGGGAAGTCCACCCATTGTCACATCTGAGGAAGTTCAAAAAATTCCTATGAAGATTCAAAAATCTCATCGTCTGCTTGGATCTCTAATGAAGGAGTTAAAGCACCACTTTATGGAGTCATTAACCCAGGAGAAAGAGCTAGCCGCAAAAGGGCATCCACCATGGATAAGACTATCATGAACATGTATGAATCTAGTGCTCTCCCAGATAGTTATGGATTAAGTTCAAATCTATCTCACTATACCATGTGATTTGTACACCCCACACTTTATCATATTGTACATTTGCTAGGAGTCCATAATGGGGAATTCCATCATCATATCAATACCCAAGGGGCCTTACGGATGGACTATGTGAAGGTATATAGTTTAGCATCACAAATTATAGGATATGTCCGCAGTTTGATTGAGTTGGACCGTTCTTACAATATTTAGTTTTATAATCAAATGGGGACTATTGATTCTAGTGTTATTAAATATGTGGAGAAAGCTAAAGCTTCTTCAAAAGGACATCTTGGAGTTGTATAAAAATACAAAGCGTTTACTTGACAACTTCTCTGAAGAGCTCTTAAGATAAAAAACTTGAAGCTCGTGGCGAAATGGCAGCTCAAGCTTCTATTAGCCATCACTGGGAGGAAGAGCAGATCTCCATCCTTAAAGCCAGGCTAGAGCAAGCCCTACGACAAATTGATGATCTGGAGGCCCATCTAACCTCTGATACTTCATCAGTGGCACAAAACATTATTTCTTGAGTAGGCCATATTGAACAGGATTTATTAAACTGTGCGACTCAAGCATCTACTCATTCCATTACTGAGCGATTCAACAAATTGGAGAGCGACTTAAGAGGCAAATCCTTCAGTCAGGAGGACGTAAACCAAGTCTATTGTCGCCTCAATAAATCTGAGAAACGTTGGAATAATCTTAATAAAGACTTAAAAGCTAAGACTGACAAGCCACCTCAAAGCATCAACTGCAAATAAATGAAGGTTTACTTGAATCAGTGTATTGGAGTATTGGAGATGGGAACAAGCTTCTGCAAACCTACTACTAATCTGCTTGCCAGCTAATTAATGATCTGGACATCCGCGTTAAGAATTTGGAGAACAATAAAGTTGTTCTTGAAAGAAGAATCAATCTTCTGGATGTTACGCCAAGACTCACCCTGGAGGAAATGGAGCAACATCGATACTATTCAGGATCAAATATATCAACTTGAATGGCAAGTTGGACAGAGCGAAGTAAGAACCAAAATTACCAAATCTGAAGCTCCCAGAGTACACATCATTAGTAGATTGGATGCCACTACCCCTTTGCTACGTTCAAAGACAAGTTTATATCTGGCGAAGGTAGCATCACATCTTTTCTTTACATCTATGAAGCCACAATAGAAGGTGTGACTGATCATCAAACTGGTTAAGCATATTTTATCTTGTTTAAGCTATATGACTCAAGAGGCTATGGTGCCCATATGGACGACCTGCATACATGTAGAGAAGTGAAAGAGGCGCTAATCAAAGAATTCGGTTCAAAGCAGAGCCTGAGTATGAAGAAACAGGCCTTCATGATAATTGTGCTATGCTGGAATTAAGCCCTTTTCAAATTTTGCTGATCGCTTTTTTATAGGGGCCCAAACGTTGATGACCTCAAAGATGTTTACTTTAGATGAAGCCATAGCCACTGTTGTTTTCGGTTTACATAGTAGCCCTGACACTTCCATGCACGTCACATCTGTCCAATGGAGCTTCAACTCTGTTATAGACATTAAAGAAGCCCTGCTCAGCGTATTTGACATACACAAGCCAGAAATCTCAAGAAAGGCCTCCACGAAACCCAGAGTGTATATCATAAAGGAAGCAAAGCCTAAGAAGGACAAAAAGCCAAGATGAAACTGCTGTAAGAAGAATAACCTTTGCCAAGGATATGTGTTTTAAGAAGAAACCTGCCCTTACTGAGCAGGGAAAAGGAAGGTCATATTAGGGTCAAGTACCTCTAAATCTGACTGACCTTAAGTACCTGAAAGCAAAACAATGCTAATCGCTCATCTTGCTTGCATTGAGAATGAACCCAATGACAAATCTGAAGGGGACATGAGGACACAGTTTATTACTATTTAGGTTCTCTCGCTGAGATTTCCATTCATGGACCGTTTAAATGCCAAAAAAATCGATGATGCCCAGGTTCTTGAAGGCTCTTATCTCAGTCAGGTCATTGGGTGTCCTGGAATAATTGATACAGTTAGTGATGCTTATCAGTACCTTTCCATGTTGATCTGATCCATCTTGAGCGTCCAAAGTTTCTGGAGATCAAGAAAAATTATCTTTAGACTGACCAAAAGCTCAACGCAACTTTCCTCCTCAAAGAGGTATTAGACCTCCCACAAAAAAATTTGAAGGAACCATTACCAAAGTGGAAGTGGTAATTCAGAAGGTCCAAGTTATGGCTATCTTAGATATGGAATCATCAATAAATTTATTGTTATCCCTACTCATTATGAATAACAAGCTTGCCTAGACCTTGAACATACTCAAGAGTAAATTACGGCCAGTCTGAATAACACCAAGCAATAGGTGCATACTCATCTCTGCCAATCTGAGTTGCAATTTGAAATTTTCAGCTCCTACGGTTGCCCTAGACAACAGTCAATATGATATACTCATCAGGACGCAATTTATGATTGTATATGAAGTGTTATTAACCTGAAATAAGGATACTTATTGCTCCACAACTATGAAGTTTCCCTTGTACTGGATAATAAAGACTCCAGCAAAAAGGACTACTCTTGTCTGGTCAAGTACCCTGTTTCCATTTTACCTTTGTAATATTCTACCTTTGGAAGAAACACAAACAAAGCTACCTGACTCAGTAGATGCAGCAGAGGGCATACCATTTTATGCCACTGAGGAAGTAAAAAATTAAACCAAGAGCAGAGACTGTTTCCACCAAAATAGCCTTTAGTATGCCCCTGACCTGCTTACTACCCAATACTAGTGTTGATGGAGTAATTAGGTTTATACTAAGAGTTTTGCCAGGAGTCCTCGATCTAGCTTATCAGCAGTCTGAAGAGCTATTACCTGGGAACTTACCAACAATGATATCCTAGTCAAGAACATCAAGAAATTTGGAAAGATCAATTACTTTCCATTGATGAAAATTGACAAGGTACATTTTTTGGTACTCACCTTGATTTTGGCTTACTCTCTGACAATTTAATTTGCACCATCCCTCAATTCCAAATATCCAATAAGTTAAATCATTAGTAACTTGAGAAAATGCATCAACTACTTGAAGATTATCAGGATGATCTTTCAATGTCATATGTCAACTATGGCCACATGAAAAACTAGACTCATTGTATCGATGTAGGAAATTCAACCCCTATCAGATCAAAGTAATATAGTAATTCAAAAGTAGAGGAGCAATACATGAAGACTAATCTCAAGCAATTATTGGATGCTGGCTTACTTGTGCCCTCCCAGAGTTCATGGTCATCCCCGCTGTAACTTATAAAAGAAGAAGAATGGTGGTCACATAATATTGATGGATTACAAGAAGCTAACTAGCCACATTAAGAAAGACAGCTATCTGATTCCCTGGGTTGATGATGCTCTGGCCTAACTCTCCAGATCAAATTTCTTCTCTGCATTTGAACTCGCCAGAGGTTATTGGCATATGGATCTTTCACCTGTTGACCAAGAAAAATGCGCATTGATATGTATGGAAGGATTATTCCAACCTACTTGGATCCCACAGGGATCTTGAAGTGTTTCCGCCTTATTCCAATGGGTGATGGATTACATCATGCATGTTCTTAAACTCAGCTGTGCGATCATTTACTTAGATGACATAGCCGTGTTTTAAAAAAACTTTGGTGATCATCTAGACCACCATAAGTCAGTGTTCCAATGATTGAGAGAGAATCATACCAAACTAAACCCTGCAAAATGTACCTTTTTTCTTCTGGACTTGGAATCTTTAGTACATTCCATATTTCAGGAAGGAATTCAACCATTATATGATAAGGCTGAAGAATTCTTTAAGATGCCTGAGCTGAAGAGCCTTTGATACAGGTACCTTTGGAATGATGGGATATTATCATCATTTTATCCCTAATTTCACTCAAATCACCAAACCTCTTGTCTGACTGCTTACCAGAAACACTCTATTCATATGGGGTGCAGAGCAGAGAACTGCATTCGATTCAATGAAGAGTCTGTTAAAGAGATAACCAATCTTACAACATCTGGATTATGGGAAGTCATTCATTCTGTTTACTGACGCCTCCGACTTAGTTATAGGAGCCTTCCTTTCTCAACTGGACTAGGACGACATTGACCACCTGGTGTCCTACTATAGCAAAACGCTTTCTAAAGGTGAGCGAACTTATAGCGTCACAGAGAAAGAGTGCCTAGCTGTTCTCCTTACAGTGAAACATTTCTGGCCCTTCTTGTACAGTATGAACTTTACAGTTGTGACAGACCACGCTTCCCTAAAGTGACTGCAAAGCATGAAAAATTCAATAGGAAGACTAGCCAGATGGGATCTCAAGCTTCAGCACTATGACATAAATATTGTCCACTGAGCTGGAACGAAACATATGAACATAGATGGACTGACTCAACTGTCCCTACTATATTTAGACAATAGTGAAGCTGAACGTTACATGACCTACTCATGAAGCCAGACTCTTGGGAGGTGTCAGGCGAACAGCAAGTAAGAATTAGACTGGCCTGCCAGCCCGGATGCCAGAGCAACCAAGTGGCAAACCAGAATGCCAGAGGCACTGCTGCTGGTACAACGGATATGGAACTGGATGGAAGCTTAATTCTCAACAGATAGAAACGGGATTTTGGGAAAGTTGTTTTTATTGGAAGATTTAAGGAAGGAGAATCGACCAACAATTTTCTCAGTATTATGCGCCCAATTAAATAGTCATCAATTTTGAGGGAAAATAAGCTGGGATCGGGTTATGAAAAACACCTAAGTGGCGAATTATTTGGAAGAGGGCGGGTTAGTTCCCTGGGGACCAACATCACAAAATTTGGCGGTGGGCTGAGTTGCAGTCAGTTTGACCTAAGCGGTGAATTATTCAGAAATGGGTGGGTTAGTTCCCTGGGGACCAACATTGCTAAATTTGGTGGTGGGTCAAGTTGCGGTTGGTTTGATCTAAGTGGTGAACTATTTAAGAATGGGCGGGTTAGTTCCCTGGGGACCAACATTGCAAAATTTGGTGGTAGGTCAAGTTGCGGTCAGTGGTATTGCATCAGGCACAACGCCCAATTTGCTGGCAGGAATCTGCCCATTGGGGGTGATGCCTAACAGATTTGGGAGGGAGGATTTTTTTGATCATCATGTAAACCAAATCGCAACTGTTGGGCATTCTGGCTGATAGCTTGGTCTTCATACCTTTTTGACCATTTGAAATCCGAGTATTGGGATGATTGCCACTCAAATTAGTTGCAATCGATTCCATTTTAGCGATCTTGGCACAAATCTTACTTATTCCTCATAACAGTTCTGATGAGGAGAGTGTGGGTACTGGAAGTGGGATCCAAAGCAGAAGGGCTATTATCCAGCGCTCATCTACCACATGAGCGAGATCACCCTGAGATACGAGGGGTATGGCCATCCTCTTCAGTACCTTCTTTCTCAGGAATGGAAAGATGGCCCAATTGATGCCCAGAGGAAATTCACTGGGACCTACATTACCCTTTCCTTTTTCCAAGAGAAGAGCCTCATCACTGGGAAACTGTACGAGAGCAACCTTCTCATGAACCTTGGTGACTTGATCGCCATTACTGATGCAGGTTTTTTGGGGAAACGGAGAATCTTAGGGTGGGATATATAGAGCGCTTTGACCAGGTTCATGAAATTCATGCAATCACGTGTCTTGCCCAACTGTTCTCATAGGTCAGATATCCTTTCTAAGTCACGAGATATTGGATGGAACGTCGCGATTTCTGGGATGCCAGGATAACCACTTCTTCAGCCTCTTCCCCATTTTTGACGATGATTGGTTCCAGTTCCATGGGAATTGCACCTTTGTAGGGCGACAGCTGGGAAACTACTGGGCTTTGAGGGAACAAACTCATTGCAAGTTGAGATGTCAGACCCTACTGACATGGGTAAGATAGCCGCGGCAACTATGGGGTATGGGTTTGGAGTTTTGAGTGGGATGGGACTAATGTGGGCAGGGATAATTTTCTTTATGACCTGATTCAGTTGGAAAGAAGGGACCATTACTGCGCTAATATCTATGAGAAAAGCGGAAATGGTAGAGATTGATGGTTGGTCAATTATGTCAGGCAAACAGCACATAAGGATTATACTGGCCTGCCATCCTGGATGCCAGAGCATCCAAGTGGCAAACTAGAACGCCAGAGGCACTGCTGCTGGTACGACAGATATGGAACTGGAAGGGAGCTTAATTCTCAACAGATAAAAATGGGATTTTGGGGGAAGTTGTTTTT
Source organism: Massospora cicadina (assembly GCA_022478985.1). Classification (NCBI taxonomy): domain Eukaryota; kingdom Fungi; phylum Entomophthoromycota; class Entomophthoromycetes; order Entomophthorales; family Entomophthoraceae; genus Massospora; species Massospora cicadina. Next base: position 168,693 of record JAKSZP010001423.1, on the reverse strand, counting down.
ATTGGAATTTAAGGAAGTAAAGTCAACCAACAATTTTCTCAGTGTGATGCGCCCAATTAAATAGTCATTGATTTTGAGGAAAAATAAGCCAGGATTGGGTTCCACAAGTTCAACCTAAGTGGCGAATTATTCAGAAAATGGGCGGGTTAGTTCCCTGGGAACCAACGTCGCAAAATTTGGCGGCGGGCCAAGTTGCAGTCAATTCAACCTAAGCGGTGAACTATTTGGTAATGGGCGGGTTAGTTCCCTGGGAACCAACGTCACAAAATTTGGCGGCGGGCCAAGTTGCAGTTAATTCAACCTAAGCGGTGAACTATTTGGGAATGGGCGGGTTAGTTCCCTGGGGACTGACATTGCAAAATTTGGTGGCGGGCTGAGTTGCGGTCAGTTTGACTTAAGCAGTGAACTATTCAGAAATGGGCGGGTTAGTTCCCTGGGGACTTTCCAAAATTTGGCTTTGGGCTGAGTTGCGTTAAATTCAACCTAAGCGGTGAACTATTTGGGAATTGGCAGGTTAGTTCCCTGGGGACCAACATCACAAAATTTGGCAGTGGGCCAAGTTGCGGTCAGTGGCATTGCATCAGGTGCAACGCCCATTTTGCTGGCAGGAATCTTCCCATTGGGGGTGATGCCTGACGGATTTGGGAGGGGGGATTTTTTTAATCATTGTGTAAACTGAATCACAACCGTTGGGCATTCTGGCTGATAGCTCAGTTTTTATACCTTTTTGACAATTTGAAATCCAAGTATTGGGCTGATTGCCACTTGAATTAGTTGCAGTCGATTCCATTTCAGCAATCTTGGTGCAAATTTTACTGATTCCTTGTAACAGTTTTCCAAGGAGAGTGCAGGTACTGGAAGCGGGATCTGAAGCGGAAAGGCTATTATCCAGCGCTTACCTACCATGTGAGCAAGAACGCCCTGAGTAACAAGGGGTATGGTCATCCTCTTCAGTACCTTCTTGCTCAGGAATGGAAAGATGGCCCAATCAACGCCCAGAGGACATTACCCAAGACTTACAGAATGACGAAGATGAACCAGTTCAAAAGATGCTAAAACAACATGCTTGAAATATTTTTGTTCTCTTTATATTACATTATAAGAAGTCATAATTGACTCGCTACCTTATTTGTGATCTTCTGAATGGGTACCAGCTATAATGGAAGCCCACAATACCCTAGGACATGGAGGGACCATTAAACCCTATGAATGGATTAAGGATTGCTACTGGAAAGAAATACTGGACTCTGTAGTGAAGTCTTAGATGCTTGCATCACTTGTAAAAAGTAGACGCCGCATAAGGCCAAGTACAAGTATCAGCCCATGACCCTCAGTAGCCGTATCACACCATTAGTTTAGATGTCTTGGGTCTGATACCTGAATCCACAGGAGAAAATGGATACATCATTATAGGGATTGATCATTTTATGAAATGGGTTAAAGCAATCGCCAATTCCATGCAGACCGTTAAAGCTACTGTTAACTTTTTTATCAAAACATATTTACTAGGCATGACTGTCCCTAAGTTGCTGCTATGCAATTATGGGAAAACTTTACTTCATGTGTTGTGAGGATCTTAGCCACGAGCATGAGAACTTAACAACCTTCTTAGCGCCTTACAACCCATCAATCAACAGGAATGTAGAGAGAGAAAATAGACATTAGTTTCAATATTATGCAAGATGGCCACTACCAATCCATTACACTGGGACCAATATCTCCCAAGTGCATTGATGGCTTACCAGATAAGTTTCCATTGAATTATTAAAATATCTCCTTTCAAGGCCTTATATGGAAGATTTTTGGAATTCAAGCTTTGTTAGCTCATGAAGTTACTAGTGATAATACTATAGAGTCTGAGAAAGCATTAAGAAGACTAGGAAGAAGATTATAGAACTTCAGTCAGAAGCAATGACAAATATAGCCAAGATGGTCATAAGAGAAGGCCAAGCAGCAAATGCAGCTCACCAACCTTTACCCACCTTTGATATTTTGGCCTTAATCCTATATTATCACAACTGAACAGCGCCCTGAGGAGGAAAATTGGATTCCATCTGGGATGGTCCATATGCTATCATGTACAAGCCTGGAGATAAATACTCAATCAAGTCTATAGAAACTGGAGTAATGATCAAACATTCATATCTAATCCTTGCGTTGGTACTCACCTGCCAATATTCTTGAGGGAGTGATTTCAGATAACCTGATATCAGGCATGATGGGAAGAATATCGACCATTTAACTCCTTCAGAAAAAATTGACACCTAGACCTGAGAAGGGGTAAAAGGGATTACCCTGATAAACTACCCAGAGTAGTCACTAGTCAGAACAGCTCTAATCGACTCTAGGAAATTTCTGAAGGATCAAATTGAGCCTAAGATACCCTGAGATTAAGTCCCACCTCATTGAAATGATGGATAATCAGAAGTTCTAGTGGCAATGACTCAAGGTGGCACTCAAGTAGAAAATCAAGATGAGCCCAAGAAGGGTTATAATCAGGAAGCTGCCAAATGATCAACCTAAGTAACCCCCAGTATCATATAACCTGGGTATTCAACTTAACCATTACTTCCCTATCAGAAATATGATGCAAAGTCATTACACCATATGGAATGCATTGCCCGACCAAGAGCCTCCCTTCTGGATTCCATCCTCTATTAATTCTATTAATTTTTTTTCTTTTGGGGTTTATATTGTTGAATGCAACATATAAAAACACCTATTTATACTATAATAAAGTTATGTCATTAATTCTATATCTCGTTTTGGTAGTTGACTTTAATAAATCCATTCCGCTGTACTTACCATAGGATGGATACTCTAGTTGATGGGACATAAGCGGTGACTTGGCATCTTTTAATTAAGAATATACTTGGCGTGCAACTTATTCACCCTCAACTATTGACTGTTAGGCTGCTTTAGCATAGATTCATTGAGTTTAAAATGGAATCCCAACACATATTACATCTATACTGATATTGGTGAAGTGAGATGTTGGTCCAATGACTTGGTGTTGCAAACTGAGCTTAGTAGGCTTTTGGTAGCCCACACAAGACATGAGTCAATGACATTCCAGATGGAATAATCATGACATCCCAGTAGCATCGATCCATGAGCCATTGATAGTTTTTCATGGCACCATGACCTTTAGTTGTATGTGCATCCATAATAGTTGTAATTCTGGACAACAGGTGGGCATAGGGGAGTCAAACAGAGCCTACCTTTTTATAAAGTAGTTTGTTATCAATTTGGGTTTGAGCTGTAACTTGTTTTAACCACTCTTGGACCTCTGGGGCCTCTCAATCCCAAGTCTCAGGTAGACCTATAAGTTTTTATACCTGATCTTCTTCAGAGTCATATAAGGTTAGTATTGTTAAACGTGATAGTCTATTAGCATATGGTGTATAGGACCAGTCTGATGAACTATTGAGAAGTTGTAACCTTGTAGCTCAAGGGACCAACGCGCGCTGGACCTCCAGGTCCTTTATCTCCTCTAACCACTAAAGCAAAGCATGATTGGGTATGATAGTAGAATTATTTCCATAGATATAGGGCCAGAATTGCTTAATAGCCAAGAGTTTTACTAAGCATTCTCATTCCTTGATGCTAAAATTATGTTCTGCCTTGGTTAAAGTTTTACTAAAGTAGGTTACAGGGTGGTCAACTTGATTGGAATTGTGTTGTGCTAGGATATCTCCAACCGTGACATTGCTAGCATCCATGGATAAAAAGAAGGGCTTGTCTAACTCAGGTTGGAACAATATTGGAGCATTCATTAAGGCTTTTCTTAGAGCGTCAAAAACATGTCATTGTTATTAAGTCCCAGTAAAATGGAATTTCTTTGCGGAAAAAGTAGATGAGAAGATAAGATAGTGTGGTGAAATGAGGGATGAATTGTCAGTAGTGACTAGACATCACAGGAAGTCTTGCACATCCCTTAAGCTTTTTGATGAGACATCTTTTGGATGGCGTCAACTTTATCAGGTAACAGTGATATGTCTTTACAACAAACCTTATGACCAAGGAACTCCATTTCAATCTGGAAGAAAACTGCTTTTGGCCTGCTTCAACTTAAAAAAAGCTTTCATTTGATCAAAAACCTCTTGAAGGTGCTTTAAGTGCTCATTGAAGGTTTGGGAGAATACCTATACTTGTATAGTTAGACCAATATGCAGGACGTGTTCAAATCTTGGAGCATACCATCCATGGCCGCTGGAAAATCACTGAGGCGTTGCACAACCCCTGAGACATGTGGGGAGGTTCAAACAGGCCTTTTCTGGAGATGAGTGCACATTTCTTCCTGTCTTCTGGAGTTATCTCAATCTGCCAGTAAGCACTAGTAAGGTTCATGGCTTAGAAGAACTGAGATCCAGCTAAAAAGGTGGAGGGAATCATTGATTTGAGGCAATGAGTAGCTGTCTTTTTGCGTAATCATCTTAACCTTTGATAATCCATAAAAACGCAATGGCTGTCATCCTTCTTCCAAATAAGTAGCAGGTGGAGGCCCACAGACTCTGCGAGGGCTTTAAGAGGCCAGCATCTAGAAGATGTTTCAGCTATTGAGTGACTTGGGCTTCTTTGATTTTTTATTTTTGTAAATTTGAGCCTGGATGGGCTGAGAGTCTCCAGTATGTACTTGGTGTTGAACCCCTTTCATTAGCCCAAAATCGGTAGGACCTTTAGAGAAGATGTCAGCAAACTTATTAAAAAGGGACTTGGGCATTTTCTGCTAATCACTGGTTAAGGTGTTGCTGAACTTAAAATCAACTCACACAATTATTAAATCCTCTTCAAGTCTTAAAGTGTCTAATGATCTACAGGCAGAGACAGAGTTGACATGTTATATTGGTAAGGTACAAAAATATGCAATTGGGTAGTTATAAGTAATCATCATGGGCTAATTAGTAGGATTTTCCATTAATACAGTGATGGTCCCCCAATAATCATCTTCAAGAATTCCCAGGCAGGCCAAAGGTTCCAAAAATTGATGTATTAAGTTCCACATAAAGCTCCAAAAGTTGAACTGTAGGAAAGGTTAATTGGATTCATGTTTCCTCCAAAAGTTGAGACTTGGAGGTATAATTGTCTTTACAATGGAAAAAATGGGCATTACTTTTGAAGAATCCACCACCGGGGGAGAAAGAGTAACTTTAGGGCTCATCACTTGATATTTCAGTTTATTTATAGACTTATAATGCTATTACATGCAACTCTGAAGCTTTCTTCTCCCCTTTTTCCTTAGGAGAATTTTTGACAATATGAAGAAGCGGTATCCCAAGATGGAGAAATACATGTCCTAAAAGCTAATTTGATCACAAAACCAGACAGGAATTGAGTCTCAATAAGCAGGCCATAGGAATCATTATTTAAGACTATATCAGGTGCTGACACTACTAAGGACCCAAACTATATATGTAAGGATGAGTAACTACAAGGGATTGAGTGCAGGCAGGACTGGCAGCACCATATTCCAGAGTATTAACCTGCTCAGGAGAGATCTTGATTTTCACATTAAACGGGACAAAATTACATTAACAGGGGAACTGATGTCAATAATGGCCATGACTTTCACTTTTATACTACTACCTCCACTTGGGTGACTTCTGATCCAAAATTGTTATAGAATATATGTAATTTACAACAGGATAAGAAGAAGCGTAACCTTTATTTCCAGTAAGATTGTCAGGGAAATCAAGGGCGTGAGGAGCAGACCTGAAGAAACATTTTGGAGGAGAACATGGATCATATTGTTGAGGCACAGGGTCATCAGCATAGGGAGCCTCTCGCCCTAGGCTGACGCCTCTTTTAACACATCTTCTAAATTTTTTTCTTCCAAACATTGGCTTTCATGGTGGTTGTAGAAGCCGCAATAATAACAGGGATTCTTCTTGGATTTAAATTTTGGAGTCTGGCCTACAGCATGAATATGAGGTTTAATCCCTTAGTTGAAGAGGAGTGGTAATTCTCATATTCTAGTATTTCCATAATTTCCTCCTTGATATTGAGGATCTTCTTGAACTGCTTCTTAATGGCTGTGATATTGAGTGCCAGATTGCCTTGAGAGGAGAAAGCGGACACTGCAACATCAATCACATCAAACAAGGTGACTCAGTTGTAAGTAAATAGAGTCTGTGCCCCAAAGTAGAAACAGTTAGCAAAATCAATATATATTTATCCTTTTTTCTGTTTTATGCTCAAGAACGGCTGCTTGTGGTTGGACATAAATAAATAGCTCCCAAACTCCTTAGTGATAGCTTATTTAGTATGCTCACAAGAGATGCACTTTTAAAGTAGGGAACCATGATCTCACGGGTGCTACTGCCAATATAGACCTATATGTGTTGCACTTCTTCCAGTCTGTGGCTAATTTCATAGCATTCTAATGGACAGAAAAGAAGGATCTGATGATCTCTGCTACTAGTACATATTTCTCCTCAAGATTATGTTTAAAAGAGTTAATCAGCTCAGATAGGACATAGATAGCAGGGTCAAAGTTCTGCAATTTTAGAAGGTTCAGTCTCAAAAAGATTCTCTGTGTGATATTGGTCCATCTGCTGCTGGAAGATATGGATATTGTCTTGCGCGTTACAGCTTAAGTTATCCACTTGATCAGTTTTGGCTTTAGAGATGAGAAGTTGTTAAAACCGTTGATTCTCAGCATCTTGGTCAGAAAATTGCTGCAAAGTCAAAAAAGTTTGACTTCTAAGATCTGAATCTATGAGTTTAGGCGTTTGATCTTGTCATCCGTGGTGGCTTGATTAGCCTGCTGTTGGGAACCATGTCAGAACAAGTTAATTAAAGAGTTTTAGTCTTGTCATGAAGAGCTGTCAGAGTTAGATTAGAGTTGAGATAGTTTCCTTTGACATCCATCCAACCTCCTTGAGTACTCCCTATAATTTTCGCTCCAAATTGGGAATGTGGGATTCACAACTATCTTGCAGGAGAGTAGAGCTAGGACCCCTGGGGCCTCTAGGGCCTTTAAGGCCTTCCAGCCCTTCAGGCTTAATTAGGCCGTGGGGCCCACTGATGACAGTCAGTTTGGTAGCAATATGAGTAAAGGCCACTTCAGTAAGCTGGAGAATTTGTCCTGATAAGTTTTATTTTTGAGCTTTGTAGAGCTTCTGTTGATCAGGTAGTTGAATCAAAAGATCAGTCGTCATTTAATTTAATTGTGTACTTATTGACACAGCGTTAGCAATCTGCTGGGAAATCTCATCATGCAGGTATCCACCAATTTTGCAATCAAGCTTAATGAGACAATTTTGTAACTCAGTAATCTTTCTTTGGTTGCCAACAATAGCCTTATAGTTCTTCCAACCAAAGTTAGAGGCAGTCTCATAAAGTCGAAGGAGCCAATAGTGAAATTGTTGTCTGAGGCTAAATAGTCTCTGAATATCCATATGATGAAACCCTAGCAATTGTAATTGATGAAGTGCCAGGTGAACAGATATCCAGATATAAGCCTCAGTTTGAGTAACTTCCACAGCCGTGCTTAGAAGGATATTCATGGTGTACAGATGCATAAATTTAATATCAACCTAGGTTTAGTGATTTCTATTAGATCACTAAACAGGTTGTAGAGTTCCATGGAGTAAGGCTTCCACTGTTTGAGAGACCTCAGCTGAATGTATTTTGTGGGTTGCTTCATCAGGGGCTGGAATATCAAAGTTCATAGGTACATTGACTTGTAAAGTTCTCACATATAATAGGTATATATTTTCAGCCAAAATGGACCCATCTTTTCACACTAAATTTTTCCTCCTGTTGAGGGATATTTTCTTTCCTTATATGATCCATCTTTGGGATGGTTTGCCTTTGCTTGGTTGCCTTAGAAGGACCTGGCAGAAAGCACAAATTTTGGGAATCCAATTTCAATTGTCAGTTTATTTAAAGGCTAAACAATTATGAGTTAGATTATCTCTGAAGTTCATCTAATGGAATATTTCTTCACTAGGGTCTTTGTAATTTAGCCTTAGTTAAGGGCGCAACAGTGTAATAAGCAACAGTTTTATTTGTTAAAACAATTTAATGTTTATAGTTTTTGCATGGGGTTGTTCTCATTGTGGGTATTTTCCCTCATGATTATAAAGATCTTCCAAAAACTCTGAGGAGCCAAAGCCTTTAAAAAATGAGGGGAGGACCTATCGCCACTCTCCTATAAGTTTTCTGCATCACTTAAGCCCTTTGATTCCCTTGAGACAATGGTCCAATCCAGGTTTTATTTAATCAGCATCTTCCAAAGTTTATAGGGAGTTTTAACTGGAATTCAATCTTTATCTGAACTGACTCAATTTAAGCCTTTTCCAACAGAAGGCCAGACTGAGAGAAATAATAGTAACACAGTTAAGTGGTTCCCATTATCTGCCATTAGGGAGCCAACATGTAGTAAGGTAGAATTAGTGGCATAATGTTGTCAATGGGTTGAATAGGAGATTTAAACGTCAAATAAAAACTCAGGCTTAAAATTATGATATAAAGTTGATTTGGGCATTCTTCTTTTCAAATGGCCAGTGAATTACAAACTGGGTAATCTATCCATAATTTGTTGGTTCATGAACTCAGCGTTATTATGGTAAAACTCTTGGTGCTTAAAAATTGAGTATTATTAATGATTTTAATCCTTAAGCCTGGTAAAACATCAATAAAAGATATTAATAATGTTTTGAGAATTAGGCCTTAGAAAGTATTGTCAATAACTAATAACTTTGTTTTTGGTCCTTAGGCCAAAAAAATATTGATTAATAGTTAGATATATAATAAAGGTAAGCCAAAAATAAATGGAAATAATTAGTAAGTCAGAAACCAAAAGTTGAGTCTTCACCTAGCATAGGGTGAAGCCCAACAGACTTCCATGATGCTGTCAGAGATGATCTTGTCAATATGTGCTACCCTGTATATTGCTCAGTTATGAAAGCTGTAGCATTATCCAACTATCATTTCACTACACCCTCAAGGACAAAACTGACTTTTCCAGCTACCATAAAAGCTCCTCCACATTAAAAGTTAGCTTATACAATACAGCAAAGCATTGCATAAATCATAAATTTTGGATAAAAACAACGCTTCATCTTAAACCCTCCTACCTCATGCTGTAAATGCACCCACCCCTCTTTTTGTCCACCCTTGTGTAGTACCTCAAATAATCACCTTTTCTATTAGCTATGCTTAGGTATGGAAACCTACTTATTATGCTGGAAGTATAACTGGGTTTTTGCATTTCAGTATTTTCTTCTGTCATTTATTCTATGTAACAAGAAGGGTCCCCTAGCTCCCTTTTCTTGAAAAAACATACATACTCTGATTTGTATCTGTATAGAGATATTGTTATGTAATATTTTAACTTTAAAAATTACCAAAGTGAAAAAGCCTTATGGTAGTTATAGGCTGATTGTAAAATCTTTAGAAGTTGTTGGTCAAGCTAAGTTTAGATTTGTCACTATAATTTATTGATGACAAAATTATTCACTCAGCATTGCTTTGGATTATGAATTAATATTAATTGATTAATGTAGCTTCAAATATTTCTAGATAGCCATTGAAAATCTTATAATATAATTCATTTTTAATAACAATAGCTACCAAACTTCTTAGCTAAACCATTGAACTAACTAATAAACTAAATAACATCAAACTGATTAGCTGAAATTAAATTTATTTGAGGTGGACTGACCTGGGGATGATATGGCACTAATTAATGGTGAAATCAAATTTAATAGGAAAGGAGAATAAAACCTGAAAACCTCCATGCACGAGTATGATAGGCCAGGAACTCCATGGATCACCTTGCTATTCACTATCTTGGTTCAGGGCATTGGTTGCAACGCCAACATAGTCATAATGGCCCCCTACCTAAAGTTCATCTACCAGGATCAAACTCAGGAGGCAGTATCAATGAGTCCATTATTTACCACTGGGTAACCTCCCCCTTAGCTGAAATAGATATATTAATATTTATTAGAACCATAATCTTATAAGCTGTTATTTCTATTCATATTATTAAGATCTATAAAACTTCCTATTTTGGTTCTCCTACCACATAAAAAATTTATACCAAATTTGACTAAATTGGTAAAGAAGTTTAATAGAAGTTGCAGAATATATATACCCACATGTCTATAATAAAAGCAAGTGTTTATGTGTATAATACCCAGCAAAAAAATTGGGCATTCAGAGCTTTGATATATAAATATAGCTGGATGAAAGGGGGTCCATGTGCACCTTGAAGCCAGATTTTTATTTTTATATAATAAGATTTTATAAGAATTTAGAAATTATATAAGACCAGCATGTAGCCACAACTTCCCTGCATTTAGTAATTCTACTAATAGTTATATAAACATAAGTTAGCTAATTTACCCAAAGTTGCTCATGTTAATTTATTAAATTCATAACTCACACTTATATAGCCTGAGTCTCAGAGGTCAAATTTATTTTTTTGTAGTAGAACCAAAGTTTAGTTTTAACTTTATTTTTACTTTATGTTTGATAATAGCCCATTTTACCAATCATTGCTTTTGGATTAATAATTTACCAGATGATACTAATTAATTAGTTTTTTATATTGGTAGATGGCCATTGATAAGTTTAGGAAGAAATTAAATCTTTCAGATCAAAATAATACTCCTAACCACTTGCCCAAAACCAATTAAACCTATTGAATCAATATAAAACCATTAACCACTCAGCCAAAACCAACTAAACCTATTAATTCAACCTAAAACCACCAACTGTTTTGTAAAACCATTAACTATTGAATCAACCATATATCTAACTGCTCAGCCATAACAATATACTGATTAACGTTAAAAACATATAGTCTTCACATTTTACATATTTAACTTTTTATTTCACTATAAAAATTAAAAATTTGGCTTTGAGGTGCACATGGACTCCCTCCTATCCATCTATGTTGAAAATATAAAGCTCTAAATGCTGTAGTTTTAGCTGGGCATCACACACACAAACTTTCTTTTATTATAGACAATGGTAATTGGTATATCATTTTGCCTGAGCAGTTTGATATTCAGCTGATTCAATAGTATCAATGGTCTTGACATGCAGTTGGTGGTTATTGTTGATTAATAAGCTCAATGATTTTAGTAAATATGTAGTAATTGGTCAATTCAATAGGTTGGTTGGTTTTGGTAAATGGTTGCTTATTTTTTGTTGATTTGATAGGCTTAGCTTGGTTTTACCAAGTGGTTGGTAATTAGTTGATTTGAATGTTCAATAGTTTTAGTTAATAGGGTTGGTGGTTTATCTATAGTATAAAATCTAAATATCAAATTCAAGTCAGGTAAGTTATAAAATCTGAGCACCGCTGAGTAACTCAGTACAGCTGAGAGGAGAGTGTCTATAACTCTCCAGGAAAACGCCATTACTAAAAGTGAGGCGCACTCACCCAAGATGGTGCTCCAAACTTTAGTGACTATGAAAGAAATCTGGGATACTGCTATAAGGAGGTATACAGAGAGGACAACATGAAGTAGCATAGGATAAATAAAATATATAAATAAGACAAAGGTCCTTTATAGTAGTTGAGATGACCAACAGAGAGATTGGTCATGGCAAAACCAATTTTAAAGGAAAATTGGGGGATTAGGCCTCAATCCCTCTGTTGGGCTTGAATATAACTCTAGCAAATAGATTAAACCCCACTCATAGTAGTTTCATATCTCAAGTAAGCACTAACTTAAGATTATGACAGTAACCAAACACTCCCATTATTTGAAATACTAATTTTGTAAACAACTCAAACCCATTTGGAAATTAAATGTAAAGAACCATCCTCAAAAACTATGACAGGTTATTTTAACCCATTGCTGTAACATCTGGGCCTCATCATGTGATTCCTGGGGATGAACTTGGACCTGCTTGGCCCTAACCTGACGGTTATCTACAGTTAATCTTAGGCCAGGGAGGGCGGCCAACTTGACTCCTCTGGCATGGTTCATCTCCTCCTTATCCTTATGATCCACTCCCACTATCATGTCACATAACCATGACACCAGTGGTTGAATTGATAAACGTGGGCAAAGCTGCACTATCTGCTAGTAATGTAGCTTTTTATTAAAATTATAAAATTAATTTTTTTGGTTCTGGTATCTCTATAAACTACACTATAAAACAGGGCATATTGCTGGTTCTAAGTTGATGTATATACACTTTTAGCCATAGAATTTTGATATAAAATTGTTTTTATAATGATGTAAAATTGAAGAAAGAAGGCATAGATATTATATCACTGATGTTTATCACATAATATTTAATTAAAGCAAGTGTTGCTGTGTGTGTATGACTCTCAGCCAAAATAAAGCATGTAAAGCTTTAAATTTTGGATATAGGTGGATGGGATGGTTCCATGTGCACCTCAAAGCTAAATTTTTAATTTTCCTAGTGGAATAAAAGTTTTGTATGTAAAAAGTGAAAAGTTTATATGCTTTTAATAGTAATTGGTAAATTGTTACAGCTGAGAATTTTGATTCAGTTGACTTGATAGTATAAATGGTTTTGCCAATCAGTTGGTGGTCATTTGGCTAATTATTATTAATCGTTTTAATAATTAGTAAGTGATTGTCTGATTTGATAGTTTAAGTGGGGTTTCCAAGCAATGGTAGTTTTAGGTTGATTCAATAGGTCTAATTGTTTTGAGTGATAGGTTAGTAGTTTTTGGATGATTCAATAGATTTGATTACTCCTAAACTTATTGATAATCATCTTCCAATATATAAACTAATATAAATGATATTATCTGAAAATAGTCAACTTACCTTGAATATATGAAAAGTATCTGTTAAATTATACAGCCACAAAAAATGCTGGTCAAAATGGTCTATTGACATGTTATAAAGATAATTGATCAAAAACAACTGCCTTTCAATAACTTAATGGAATCTGACCTCTTAGCTCATGCTGTAAAAGGATAGATTATGAATTTAAAATTATGAACACAATCAGCACCATATAGATAACTAATCTTTTAGACATAATAATATACTAACTAGTGGGTGCATTTTAAAACACAGTTAATGCTGTGGCTACCTACTAATCTATAATAATAAAAGCAAATGTTTGAGTATATGTGTATGTGTGCATGATGCCCAGCCAATAATATGGCATGTAGAACTTTGAAATGTTCAATATAGGTAGATGGAAAGAGGTCCATGTGCACCTTGAAGGCAGATTTCTAATTTTTGAATTATTAAAAAAGTTTCTATAGAAAAAGTGAAAATTATATATGATTTTAATGGTAATTGGTATATCATTTTAGCTGTGCAGTTTTGTATCTTCATTTTGATTCAAGTCAATAGTGTTGTCAAGTGATTTTGGTAGCATTTGGATTGGTATAATTTATTAGGTTCAATGTTTTGGTAAGTAGTTAATGATTAGTTGGTTTATCAGGTTTAATTGGTTTTGGCTGAGCGTTTGATAGTTTTTAATTGATTTGATAATTTCATTCTTTTATTCAAATTTATGAGTTCATTTGATTTTGGCCAATTGATTAGTGGCTTTAGTTTATTTGATCAGTTTGATTGTTTTAGCTATGCTTTTTAGTTATGTAGTTAAATTGATAGTTTTCACTTATTAACTAGGTCCAGTTACATACACATGTAACCAAAGAATCTCACTTTTGAATTCAAAAGTGACTAATACAAGTCTAGAGGAACATCCGCCTGCTTTTAAGATACTGCACCTATAGAGCAGTACCCCACAGCCAACCACTTAGCATAAGTAGGTCCTTTTGCCCATCTGTGCTAAGCACAAAGAAATGGACGGCCTGTTTACGCCAAATATGTGATTAATCAAGAAGTACGCCAAGATAGACAAACCATCTGGATGACTTCCCACTGAAAAAGGCCACCATTCAATTGATAACAGTAACTGCTCAACAAATAATGAATTTTCAACAACATGCACGAAAGAAAAACGCCCAAACAAAACCAAGAACCCAGCAACAAGTGCAGTAAATGCAACCAACTCCACAGGATCAGTTACCGCCCTAAACCAGATGATTGACGACACCCTCAGGGTGCATGAAGCAATTTCAAGAACAACAGCGTTGGGGATATTCCCCATTGAACCTCAATTAGTAGAGGGGATTGGGGCCTCACAGGGAAAACAAATTTTTTGAAAAAACCAAAAAATCCGGATGAATTGTTGGTTGGACCTGAAACTGACTCAGATTTGACCAGCAAATGTCAGCTGCCTAAACCAACAGGGCAACAACAAAAAAAAGTTTTCTGTTGATATGGAGAAGCTTACTGATAACACTCAGAATAATCACTCAAAGGATAAGTCAGGGACCAGTCTTGACAAAGACCAGTCAGAGGGAACAGTCCCCAATCAAAATTGATCCGGCAAACTGAGCAAATTGTTGGGCATGATCCCCAATGAACCATTGGGTGCAATCCCTGACAAATTCAAGTTGACTTTGGGGGCTAAATCAGCCCAAAATTGATTGCCAAATTTGAATGGGCCATCAGGGACAAGCCCTGACAATTTCAAATTGATGTAGTGGGCTAAAATAGCACAGAATCAATCACCAAAGCAGTACAAATCATTGGGGACCAACTACAATGGGGACAAAGTAATATTGGGGACCAAATCCAAAGGATCAGACACCCAGGAAAGTTTGGCTAAAAATTAAAAGTGCTACCGGAAGGGGCCAAAACCCTGACAGCGGTCAAGTCAGTGACTAGGGCTCCAGTGAAATACACCCCCATTCAGATGGACATGCTAGCACGCCATGGTGTGTCCACTTGTGAATATAAGCAATGGGAGGCCATTTAGTTTCCATATTCAATGGCAACTCAATGGGTCTCCAAAAACATCGATTTGGCCATTGCAGCTATTTGGTAGGACCGCAAATTTTTCGCTGGGGCATCCAAATGCTGGCTCAACACCCAATTCTCGCTTGACATGGTGGTGCACTTCAAGGCAACACATATTCATACTGAAGACGCCCTTTAAATGGATAAAAATCCCCTTGGAGAATAAGTTAATTTAATTGAATCTGAGAAGATATGAAACTGGCAGATGCAAAGGCTTGGATGGATGCCAGCATCGACATTCTAAATGCAATGGAATATAACAAGGCCAGTATATCAGCGCGATCTGCTCAAGCCATTAAAAGCTCAGGCCTCAACCCAATGTAATAAGCTGAGTATGCAAAACGATTCCCAAACGTTTTAACTGCCCTCAAATGGGCCTGAAACACCAATCCAGTAGACACTGTGATGGAATGGTATAATACCACGTTCTCCCCAGAGGAGGTGCTGCCATGAATTGTGGCCAAATCAAGGCCACTAAGGCCTTACACTGATCGTACACCAGAATCCCACTGGCCACAGCATCAGACCTGATGAAGGCGGGCTGGACAAAGGAAAAGGTGGTGGAGTGAGGACCCTTCCAGGATTGGTCTCCAGAAGAGGCCATTAACTGGTATACCAACAGATTCACCCCAATGGAAATGAAATACTGGTTTTGAGTGGGAGCCAGTATTGAACTAGTACGTGAATGGGTGGATCTGGGAGTGACAAAACTGATTCACAAAGCCCTTTGAGACTGAACTTTCCCTATCAAGAAGTGGAGAATCTGGCATGGCGCTGAAACAATTACTGAAGCTGCAGACTGGGATGCAGTGGGTTCACCCCAGTGTCAGCCCAACTGTGGATGAAACACAAGATTTCACCGCAGGTGGCAACGGCAATGAAAGGGGTTATGACCCTGGACTTGGGCCAAGAATGGCTCAAAGCGGGGATCTGCATCAAAACCATCTGGGATTGGAAACAATCCTTCTTGAAACTAATGTTAGCTGCCCCATATGCCGCTGAAGGTTTCACCCTCTCTGAAGCTTTCCAATTGAGTGAGACGGGAGTTCCAGCCACCATGGAACATATTTTTACAGATAGGAGCTGTAACAGTGTCACAGTAAGGGACTGGTGCCAGCGTAGTTTGGTTATGCTGGAGGTCCTCCAAAAATACCTACACCCAATGTGCAGCCTAGAATCTGCCCTCAAATGGTACTGACTGGGTTTCTCACTGATGGACACCCTCGAGTGGCAGAACCTCAAAATCAGAGTGCAAATGGCTAGGAGCATCAATTTTGAGGTATCAGCATTCACCAAAACGAAGCGTTCCTCAATCAGGGGATTTAGCCTCGATGAATTGGTAAGCTGGATATTGAAGGGAAAGACCCCCGCAAAAGTGCCAAAACCAAGCGCAAAAACCAAGTCATACAGCGCAGTGGTAGCACATACTGATGACAACACATGGAATGGGGCGGGAAGCTATATAGCTTACATCCACCAATTAATCAGCGGAGGCTTTATGGACCTCCAAGTGCCAAAATCCTACCTAAAGGATGCTATACAAATCCACCTGCAGCTAGAGGAGGAGGAGTGGTCCAACCTGATAATGTCAATTTATCAGGAGCTCAATGAAGTTCTAAAAGGAGGGGTCTTCAACCATCACTGGGTACCCAAGTGAGGGTATATCAATATAGTGATCTCAGGCAAATTGGACCATAAAAAACTCCTCTAGATTAAGATCAAATATAAGGAATTTATCTGAAAATGGAGATGCCCAGATACGCCAACCAAACAGCAAGATGGGTGACATTCCAAAACC
The DNA here is from genome assembly GCA_022478985.1 of Massospora cicadina. Taxonomy (NCBI): domain Eukaryota; kingdom Fungi; phylum Entomophthoromycota; class Entomophthoromycetes; order Entomophthorales; family Entomophthoraceae; genus Massospora; species Massospora cicadina. Next base: position 152,064 of record JAKSZP010001423.1, on the reverse strand, counting down.
TCCTGACTGATTAAGAAAGGAAGTGGGTACATGAAGCGATCTGGACCAGATTGTCATACTATGGGGAAGTATGAGAATTTTGGCAAGCTGGTGGCAATTATATTGCAAAGTGCCTCCACCCCAGATGGTAGAAGCGCTCTACAAACTGGCACCTTGGATGAAGCCAAACAAGATAGCCTTGCCCCAATTCATCTGCCTGCCCAGCCTAAACAGGATAGTGTATGTCAAGCAAGAAGATGCCAAGCAAGTGTGCTGGTTCTGCTACCAGACCGGCCACACAATGGCTCAATGCCATCACCGCAAAAGAAAACCCACTTGGAGTACAAATATGACCCCATCAGTGGGGTCACCAAGGTAGGAACCAAAACTTTCCTTTGACCAAAAACCAAGGAATGGATCCCATGTAACCTAATGGAGGTCACGGACATGAAATGCCAACAACAAGAGTTAGACTTGGCCCATAGTGAAGCATGGGAGCGCGAAGTGGCCAAGCAACCCAAGGAAGATAACAAGCCATTCATAAATACAAACCCCAAATTGTATGTAATGGACAAAGGAACAGGTCCTGAACCAACGGAGCCACACCCATCCCAAGTGGCATGGATGATCCATGAGGAGGAATGATGGCAAAAGGTGAACCTGAAGAAGTCCCCCAAGAAGGGACGGGCACCAGATGCCAATAAATCAAAACTGAAACCTGACAAGTCAAAAGTTAATGCAAAATCAACTCGAAATTTGTCAGCAAAGCAGCCCAAGGAGACTGGCAAAAAATCAGTTGAAGGATGAAATTGGCAAAATTGGCTGGACAGACTTCGACTAAAAAGTTGAGAGCAGCTGATAAATTTGAATGAAGGGTTGAGAATCTGATTAACAGATGAGGGGGAATCTGCTGCTCCACCAGTAGGGAACATGGAGCACATGGAGCCAATTATAAAACCATCCCCATTATCCATCAATATGGAGATGAAGATGGTGACCAAATTCCTGGTACACAGAATGCCTAGTAATATAATCCCATTTCTGTCTAACCAGCCCCGAAACTGAGCAATAACCCCCATCCACCCTCGGCAACATTGTCCGCCAGCAAACAAACCTCAGTATGCAAATTAACTCATAACCCAAAAAATGCTAATCTTCATACCCGTGGGTCAGGCAGCTGTAAATGAGGATTGCAACCACAAATGCTTGGGGAATGGCGAGCATACAAATGAGGAGGAGGAAGATGCACCATTTAAAAACTAATAATAATATTAACTTAATTTTTATTTCAGAAATGCAAGCTGGTAGCCAAAAGGAAATGGTGCCAAGCTCAAACTGTGACGTGACAAACTACCTGTGGTCCCACCAAATAGGCTACCAAGCCCTCTGGATGGATCATGTGGCGATCGTCACAATGAACAAGAAAATAGACCTGGAATTCATGGAAGAAACTCATGTCAGAAGGATCTTGATAGTGACTGCTACAAACAGGGAAACTGGCAAGAGCATTCGAGCAGTGGCAGTCTATGCTCCACCAAAGCTCCGCAAAAACTGTATTTTGGGAATTTTTATGATAAGTGCCATCTGAAGTGATGACAGTATTAGTAGGAGACCTGAATTGTTGGATGAATGCGAGTTAGGATACGTTCCTGACTAGAGAATGCCCCAACAGAAAGTCTGATGAGATGCTGGTATATCTGGTCAAATTGGGGATGTGTCTAACAATTGATGAAGAGGATGATGACCCAGCCAACTTGGCGTGATGGTCATATGACTCCGCCGGATCTCCATAGTCTGGCTCACGCCTAGATTACATCCTAGTGTCATCAGATCTCAAGCTGCTGACGTCCAACAGTGAGGTCAGTATAAACGCCAAAAGTGACCACATGGTCATCCACATGGATATTGATCTTGATGAACCCAAAGGAATCACAAATGGCGGTTGGCACCAGCCATGTTGAGGGATGGGAAATGGTACTGAACAATCACGCTGGACTGGATCGACTGGTTGCATATCTGGATAGCCACCCAGAGCTAGACCCTCTGTAATGATGGACTCAGATCAAAGCAAAGATGAAGTATGTAGCATGAAGTTTGAAAAAGTGACCACCTACAAGCAAACTGCCACTGTAAAATAGCTGAAGTCTAAATTAGAGATGTTGAAGCTCACCTGGAAGGACAGCGAATATTGGTGGAGAAAATACTGAACAACACACAAAAAGTATCAGGCCCTAATGATGAAGCAAGATTTGGAGTGATGGACCAATGTGATATACCAATATCAGAGCTTAGTGGGGACAATGACCAAAGAGGGCCTGGCGCACCTCAAGTAAATCTAAACCAAGGCTAGGATATGGGAAGTGGAGACAGCGGAAGGGGAAGTATCAACAGACCCAGAAATGATCAAGCGCGAGATCAAACAATTCTATGGTAAACTTTTCTGACAACGAGCAACAAGCAAATTGGAAACAAATGTCTTAATTGACCTGGACAAGCTGTCAATGGGGGCTCTATGTCAGAAAATGTCACCAAATTATCTACAAAAATTTCTATCAATGAAATTAAGTGGGTGCTAAAGGAGTTGCCAAGAATGAAAGCACCAGGCCCCAATAATATGTGTGCAGAAATATACAGCGCATTCTGCGACTGCATCATGTGGAGCTCAAAGCCCTCTTTAACCACTGTTTGCAAAATGGACAGCAAATTCTGGGGGTCCAGGAGACCCAAATTGTACTCTTGTACAAAAAGGGACTCCAACACCAAGTTCAGAACTGGTGCCCAATTGCACTATCAAACGCCGATTGTAAGCTGCTCATGCACATATTATTAAACTGGCTGATGGCAACGGCACTGCACACGCTCCATAAGGACCAGAACGGATTCATAAAGGGCCATAGTGTTTGGTACAGTATCAGTGCAGTCCAAAATGTACTCCAGAATGTGCAGGGAACTGAGAAGGGGTATCTAATGTTCCTTGACATGGAAGAAGCATATGACCAAGTAGCGTGGTCATTCCTACATGAGGCGTTAAAGATGGTTGGTATCCCCAACACTTTTCAAGAGTGGATAACAACACTGTACTCGAGCCTGGTAACCAAGGTAATCATTGCAGATGGCGTAACCAATGAAATTCCAGTCAGGCAGGGTCTCTGACAAGGTGACCCTATGTCACTAATACTGTTCAATTTTGCAGCCAACATTTTGTTGGTGGCAGCAAACGTGAAACTCTGGGCCTAGTCCACCCAAACCAAACTACACTGAAAATGCTGGCATTCATTAATGACATGGTAGTAGGCATAAGCTCACTAACTGATTTCCAGGGCGAGGAACTACTAGACCTATACCAGCTAGCTTCAAACGCAAAAGTCAACTTGGCAAAAACCTCAGTATTGAGGATTGGCGTCCTAAATTTCAGCCCGCTGACCAACACAATGCCAATCATGAACTCCCAGATGATCCAATACCTCATGATACTATCCAACGATAAGGGACCTGCAGTACTGGAAACTGAACAAGAGGTATTGTCAAGCTTATCGATCTGAATGGCATGCTGGAAGAACGCCAGACTATGCCTTGAAGAGAAAGTGCAGGCAATCAACATATTCATTTTCTCAAAGTTGTAGTATGTCGCCCATGTGCTGCCATTGAGCTCAAACCTAGAGAAGAAAATCAGAACAATTATCCACACCTTCCTGTGGTTCAAGGAAAAGGTGGCACTGATAGTGCTGAAATCCCTGACAAAACTGAAGAATGAAGGAGGCATGGGCCTCCTGGACTTCAAGTTCCACGCTCAGCAGATCTGGGTGAAATTGTTCCTTAAACTAACGCAAATGCACATATGTTGCCCGACCCTAGTGTGGGGAGTGAACTGCCTAAGAGCCCAAGGTCTCCAAGAGCCAGTTTCTCCCCACTCAATATGCGAATGGATGGCACACCACCCACAAATACCATCCCAAAAGGGTACCTCACACTACTGGTGACTATGCAATCGGGCTGCGCACCAGGGCAGATGGTCATTCAAGTGGTCATATCGGGATGCTGACCAAATCCAAAGGGATGTTGAGGCCCATAATTCCACAATGATTTCTGCAACGAGCTGGGAGGAGCATAACTGAATTGCTAACAAATATGCTACCAAGTCAATCAAAATAAGGTACAAATTGACACTAATTGAGTACGAGGATCTGCTCCTGAAACCCAGGCACAACCCACCCACTTGGCCACAAATCCTAAACAACTGGGCTACCAAAGGCCACAATACCAACTACCCAACAAAGGATTTGATTTTGGGCCTGAACTCCCATTTGGTAACAGCTAAGCAGTAGCTGGTAACCTGGTGGATCTTAAACTGTGCATTCAAATTGGGCAAACATAGTGGGCCAGATTACCCATGCAAGGAGTGCCCCATATGCACCAAACTGGAAGCAGATATCACCCACTGATATTAGAAATGCGCCATGTTCAAAAAATATTAGTCCCATAATATGACACATCCTATCAGACAAACAATTGCTGACAGAAATACATCCATCACAGGATCTATTGATCATGAAAACATTGAGAACAGCTCCAATCCAGCTACTAGCACTCATCTACCATTACTGTGTATGGGTGATTCATTGTGCTCTTATTACCAAGAGTTTGAGCAATGAGCACCCCCATCAAGAGTTTGATGTTGAAGACCATTCAGATTATATCTGATCAGCTCTGACAGATCTCCAAATTCTTGCGCTTAATCCCAGGTGTTACAAAGCTACACATTTGGCTTTCCCCACCGGATCACTTGTCATACATGATGAGGCAACTAATTGACTAAGAATCAAATGGCCTGTAAGCCCGCTGATGCTAGAACTGTGGCTAGTGATGGCAATTGCCAATTAGCAATGGTCAGAGGTGCTAGAACTCTAGTGATCCAAACTCCCAGTCCTTTATCATTGGCCAAATCGCCTGTAGTCTGCCCTCCCCTCTTACTTTCCATTTAAATCATTTTAATAAAGTATGTAGTTTTACTAATAAAATCTGTAACCATAAGCTAAGGTGGGGTAAAATTGCCATAACAGGTTCAAAACCTGTCATAGTTCTGATAGATATAATTTCCTCCATTCCTTCTTTGAGTTTTAAAAGCCCCAAGGGAGCTCCTAGTATGGGCAACTGTTGCGGGATGAAGGCCTGAAGTACTGCCCCCCACCACACTAGGACTGCAAAAATCTAAGCACCACTTAAAATTTGGGCCCAACCACGATTGGAAATAGCTCACGCTACCCCTAAACTGACATGTCCGCCCTGTTTAAGTACTGGGCAGCTCATCTGCACCAGCCAGGACAGGCGATATGCCTCTCATCCCCCTTGCAGAGGGCAAGACCTGATGACCCCCAGGTTTAAGGCCCCTGATGGGGGAGAAGCTGAAGCCCTCCCCTTTGTTACCTGCTTTTTTAGTGAAGTTATGCTCTCCGGCCCCTTTTTGTCCAGAAAGCCTTGGAGTCCTTTCAGATCAGCCTTAATTTCCTTGCATGATCCATTTCACTACCAGTCAGCTCATGCTGACCAAACTGTCAGCTAGCCGAGCTTCAGGCCAACTTGGCAAACTATGGCGTTTATTGTAGGCAGGTGCACCCAAGTGCAGCCAACCAGGATTGCCCCTCCCTTGTCCTGGGGTCCACACCCGCGCAACCCAAGCTTGTGGAGAGGCCGTTTGACAGGCGCTTTGCCCAACTCATACCCCTTCCTGCCCATATTCTCCCCTCAGGGAGTTGTAGACACCCACGAGAACAGGTCAGCACAATCATCACTATCATCCTGCACTTCTTTTAGGCCACTATAGGACCTGACTAATGTGCCTCTCTGGGTTCTGGTGTTTGCTTCTCACCCATGTTTCCACAGGCTTTCCCCAGTTGCACCATGCGGAGGCCCCAGCTTACCCTAACTAGCTCACCAATTTCCATCCCTTCTTATCATTACAAGGTTTTACAGGCCAATCTGTATATTTTTCATTGATTTTTGCATCTATTACAGGCTAATTTGTATATTTTTCATTGATTTTTGTATCTATTACAGGCTATTTCATATATTTTTCATAGTTTTTAATAGATATAAAAATCAATGAAGTATATGAATTAGCTTATAATGGATGCAAAAATTAATGAAAAAGATATGAATTATCCTGTAAAGGATGTTAAAATCAATGAAAAAATTATAAATTGGCCTGTAATGGATGCAAATTGGCCTGTAAAAACATGTTTTACTTAATGATTTAAAGTTAATAAAAAAGTTAAGTTTAATTACTTTCTATACTTGTCAGTGGTTATCTACCAATATAAAAACTAAAATGATCAATTAATGCTATTGAAAAAATAATAAGAAGGCGATCTGTGCTACCTGCTAGTTATAAATGGAAAAATCATGTGTAAAGCTACAGGTTTAGAAAATGAGTTTTTACAATAATCATGGTTCTTTTAACCTAATGTTACCAAATAAAGTGAAACCTTCCATTAAGAGCCTGCTGTAATTGGGTGTTCAAGTTTAGTGAAATACCCAAAACTAATAATTTACTCAATTTGATTTAAGATAAATTGAATACTGAGTATTTTATTGTGCTGACCTTCTAATAGGTTAATAATTTTTTATAATGAATATCAAAACAAATGGAAAAACAAAAAAATGATTTATTGGTGATGTTTCCTCAGATACCTTATAACCAGCTTTGAAAAGGGAGAAGGTTATCAATTTAACCTGTATATATATTTTTATATTTGTTTGCGCATAACTCTGAAAATACTGGACCAATTTGGATGATCATCAAAATAGAGGATGCTCCAACTTAGATCCCATTTTACTTTTGTAAGTATTGGGCAAGTATCTTCCCATTAATTTAGTAAGTATATCAAAATGGGCTCATAAGCAATGGATACTTGTGGGACTAACACAACTCCGGATAAACTTAATTCCGGTATCGGTGAAGTGATAGCTTTGAAGTACTTTTTATAAACACCTCCTCTAGCATAATTGGCTCAGCTTTTGGTTCTAAACTTTGTTTTATTTTGTCAGTTGTTCAAATCCTACTGCAATCACTTATGATATATATCCTATGGCTGGGGGTATGTTCAAAATTCTGGCAGTATGAGATCATAGCAGGATGAGCTTAAATCATTATCAAAATATATCGGAAGCTATGGTGGTCAATTGAGAGCTAGTTCATCACCGGCTAATTTAATTTTGAAATTGAGGTGATAGCTTCAAATCACTTTGTATGGTTATTTTATTTTAAGCTTGACATCTCATTTACATCTTATTTTATACCCATCATCCACACAAAGGTCATTGGTACTATTACTTAAGTATAAACCTATCAAACTGAATAGACTAAGTATCAAATCAATTTTAGAATAGACCAATATCATATGTTTGATTCATCAGTATAAGTTTAGATTCAGAACTAAAATGCTTGCTTATGTTCACCTGCTTCTATTGGCATGTTTAATGCTTTTAACATTAGGATTTCTATAAATTCTATACCAAAGCTTTAATTCTACTCTGATAGATGTGGTTAATTGATTCAATTGGGTATTATTAAAAATGGATGGCTTCAATCTTTAGAATCTCTATAAATTCTACAGCAAAGCTTTAATATATTATTGCTAGATGTAGCTATTAATTTGGTTTAAAAATTATTTTTAACCGACTTTGAAAAAGGAGAAGGTTCTCAATTTGACCTATATGCATGTTTTTTACCAATCTAAACTGTGTACCATTGCATAAGGATATCTAAATTAAAATTACTCCCGATCAAACATGCACTCCCCTCATCTTTCACCGCATTGAAAAGCAAACCAAACTGATACCACCACCCTTTATTACTTAATGTCAAATCGAAGCAATTGGTAACAATTCATTTCTATTCACTGTTCATATTGGGAAAATCTAAACCAAGTTAAAGTTTATCACTCCAATTGATTCTGTAGGCCTATAATTTAAGGATGGCTTAGAGTTAAGGTTCACTTTACTTGATCAGTCTCAAATTAGGTTCCGAGGGGTTCCACTCGAATTGAAACCTTAAGATTACCAATAGCTGTTATGTGATTTTGATTAAGGTGCTTTATTTCGAGTGTATTTAATTTAGTTTACAAATATTAAACCAATGTCAATATCATTTTAGAAAAGGTTGCCATTATGATATCTAATCGCCTATTAATTTGATGCCTTACCTGACATCCTCTTAACCTACAGGCACTAGCTTACTACCTTTACCAAATTTACAACCTTTTGTCAATACATCAAACTGAGTGATCAATAATATAAACTTAACGCTGATATTAAAGTAAACTGATTGATACTATTAACTAAAGCTGATGTTACTTCAAAGACAAGTAACATTTCATCAATTTGGTACTCCAATTGGGCGTGAGCAATTAAAAGCTTATAATTCTGTTTCACTATCCTCAATCAACTGATGGTACAATTAATCTTTGCCTCATTATGCACCCATTAAGCCCATACGTGATAGTTTGTTGCCAGGGGTTACGATAAGGATCCAATTTAAGTCACCAACCATTATAAACCCTGATTGACTGACCTATCCTTAATTTCCAGGTGCCAATTGGTTTATTTATAATCCATGATTAGCGCATGAAGCAAATTTATGATAGATTATACCGTTATCATTAAGCTTTAAGTACGTTAAACTCCTACCTGATTCAAATAGTTGAGAAGTTAGGTTTTATGATCTTCCCCTTGGTGGTAAAATTTATTTTTACCCCCAATTTTAAACTAGTTTATTAAACTGTATACCAAATTATTATTCTGCAATTACTTAAGTGCCCACAATACCATACTTGTGTCAAAGTATATATAAGTGCCAGGTACTTTGTTAAATATTGAAGATATCCTTGTTTTCTGATTAGCCTGAAAATACCTGGGGTTTATTTCAGAAGTATTTCATCTACTTTGATCCTTTTAAACAAACATGTTATGCTTAAAAAGGTTATCCAATAGCATACTGTTCAGGTTTTTCTTCGATAACAGATTGTATTGAAGAGTGCAACAAAAACCGTTAAATCCCTCCAACAATGCCCCCACTATAAATATCAATGGTTTCTATATCCACCAGCAATTTTAATTCTGTCTGCTGATTCAAGAATTCAGTTAGCATGGGAAGTATTATAGGATAAAACTTTATTCTATTTATAATTTAAGTACTAAAAAGTAAGATTAAATTGAGTAGATTTGATAGCTATTAGTAAGTTTTGTATTTAATTAAATCAATAAAATCCTCTAAAAATAGATCATACTAAGATTTTTTATATAGTATTCCATAATTTTTGGCACTGCAACTCTGATACCTGTACTAAATTTCATATATACAAACTCAGACATGGCTAAATGGTATATAAAATTCATGGACATGGGTAATATACAATATACAATATATAACCTTATTTTAGATAACTTTGGAAAAGGGGGCCCTTTCAATTCAACCTTTATGTATAGTTTTATATTAAAAATAAACCAACCTTACCACACATAGGTGGCTCACTTCAAGTTCCACTTGGGTTCTAGCAAAACCCTGCAAAATATAGGAACTTAATACAGAAAGTATAAACATAATTAGCATCTTTATGGGGCAGACTTCTTAATCATTGCATTTCTTTAAGTGCTTTTGCATAATGGGGATTTTTTGATAGTTTATTGCTGTCTAGGTCAGATATTGCTATGCCATCCAAAGGTTTCACTCTACTGAGGGCTACATAAGCTTGGCCTTTTGTAAAATAATTTTTTCCCAAGGTCAATAACAGTCTTATTTAATGTGACACCTTGCAATTTATGGACTGTCACCGCCCAACTTGGGATTATGAGGAGCATTCTCCACTCAACATCTCCATATCCTTTTGTTGCTTGGTATATTGTATTGATAGGAGCGACTGCAACTAAGCTATAAGCATCTTTTATCTGAGCTCCTATTGTGGCATCATCAAACTTTGTTAACATTGCTTCTGGTAGATTCTCCTACTTCCAATTGGTCTTTTCACAGTGCTGGCCACTTAAACTGCTCAATTACTCCCATTGCACCATTAACCAGTCCATCTGAAATTAAAAATATTGTGTCTAAGCATTATACATGACCCTTTGGCTATCTTTATTGTATGCAAGAGTCCTCCACAGTTATTCACATCTTTTGGAACTACATTGCTTGGTGGTTTTCTTCCATATGTTGCAGCCTCATGAGATTTATCAACTACATTTATTGATAAATATGTAAAGCTTCAGCAATGATATTAGTTATTTTTAAGTTAAAGCTATTGACTAATTTGATAGTTGGATAAATTCTAATTGCTGCACCATCTGCAAAATCACCTGTTAATGCAACTCTTCTCCTCTCACACAACAATTCTAATTAGGTGGTGGTTAGATCACCAAAGTTTAGGTTGTTGAGAAGATTTGTAAACTCAACATCATTCTGCTGTCTCATATTAATAGTTAATTCACAGAAAGAGAACTGATGCCATAGATGGATTTCTGCTGAATACCATATAGGTTGTTCAAAACACCAGTGACCTTTTACTGGAGAAAGCTGCATAATATCACCAAACAGTAATATATGCACCCCACCAAATAACTTGGCATTGTTTTTAAATTCTTGCAGTCTCAGGTGTAGCATACATAGATTCTCATAAGAAACCATGGATATCTCATCTATCATCAGCCATTTTTATGTAACACCATTTCCTTCTCTCTTGTTCAAGTCGTTGGCCTGTCATCTTTTGGTACATCATAGTTTTACCCTTTTCAATTAAAAGAAAAAACTGAGTGTAAGGTTTTTCCAAATATATGCCAAGTAGCAACACCCGTCAAAGCAGCTACTTCAATAAACTGTGGTTTTACTAACAAATCTACTGTAGGCCCATAATAACGTTTGATGTGTTTAACCAACAGTTTTAAAATAAATGATTTTCCACTGCCTGCACCACCCATTATAGATTGCAACATCTGAATATCATCGCCACTTATATCTTTTTCATTAGCTACAGTAACTTCACTAACAAGCTCTTTTTGTTGCACATTTAGACTTCTGACACCATTTATATATACATCATCAGGTATTCCTGCTATTTCATCCCCTGTTAAACAGAAATCATCTGGGTCATATATTATCTGTTCATCCACATGGATCATAGGTTCATCATTTTTCAGCACATTTTCAGCTTCATGTACAATGTTAAAGGCTGCAGCTTGGTCCAAAGCCTGCTAGATAACTTGTTTTACATTAGTGAACTCTTCTGTAGTTAAATTTCTAAGTAATGGCCTTAGCTCATGCTGTCATCTAAGAAAACAGGCTTCTGCAGGCTCATTGTCTAGTAGAAGTTCATTTTCATTTTGACATGGTATATGACACAATTAAACTATAATAATACCCCTCTCTATCACTGTTCAATGTATAATATTGAGTGCGCAGGACAGCTAGCTTATTTCTTATTTGAATGCGTGTATAATTCCTTAAAATTATATACTTTAAACTTTCTCCCTCAATGCTTTCATTCAGTTCATCATCTCCATCATCTTCTGCCCAAACATTACACATCATTGGTACTTATCTGACAGCAAATTCAGCCAAGCTTAATTTTCAAGTTTGTCTGGCCTCTCATTATAGTGATCAAAAATGTTATTATATGTTGAAGCTTCATCACCTTCTAATCGTAGAATCTAAAATCTTTGATCAGGCTTGCAGCTATTTATAAAAACAGCCTTGCGTGAAGACATTTTGAGTTAAAAGGCATAATATAAAAGCACATTCAGGGGCACTAACTAACCACAAAGAAAAAAATTTCATTGATACAGAAAATAGTTGATTCCATATATTTCCCCCTCATCTTTTAGCCTCTTGTATAGCTTTTTAACAACATCACCAGTCTCATTTGTCTCACACTTGCTGACATACTTTGCTACATAATATGCAATAGAAGTGATAGAACCGCATGGTTGAATATCCATATTTGCTTCCCATAGAGTTAAAAGATCAGGATTATAATTATTTACAAGAACTTCTTCTGCAGTTCTTTGCAGGATGCAAAAATGTCCGTTATCTTCAAGGGTTTCATCAGGACCTAGACAGACTGTTAGATCACTGACTGGTCTGGGAAATCCAAATCATCAGGTAAAGTTGTTGCAGTCTTTGTAACATGTAGCAGTTTGTTTATGAATTTGTACACTTTTTACTATATGTTGCAATACTGCATCACCAGAATCTAATAAGCAGGAAACAATTTTGTCAATCATATCCATACCATGCCTAGTAGCAAAATCAGGAACATTTTAACACCAAATTAGCATATGCAAATGAGGGTTTCAATTATTTTGAAACTCTATCCTGTACCAATAATCTTTTATAGCACCACCCAAGCAGCCTGGATTATATTTTAAGTATCAGATTAGTGCATTGACTCATACCATAAATTGCCATGCAACAATTACTGGGTAACAGTGAACTAAGGACAGCCTTTCAGAGAATGTCAAGTTTTAAGCTTCACTCAGATTATGACCAGCAGCAACGAGTAATGCTTTAAGATATCCAACCAGTTCAAATCATTGCAAGAGAAGGTTAGAAACCATGTAGGAGCTCCCAAGGTCCTGATATTGCAATTAATTATGAGAAAACCCATCTCCAGTATGATGAAGATCCTCTTATATTTTACATAATGAGATGCATGTTATCTATCAAACTCTGCAGTGTGTGATCTCCTTGTCGCATTCTACATGAGACAGACACACTAGCTTTGGCACAAAAGTATCCAACAATAGATAAAGCAAAGAAAAGGTAGTCTGTCCGTTGAAATCGTCTGTCACTTCTCATGATGTGCACTTGAAAATATTCCAAGGGGGTTATGGGAATTTCTTGATGATCTCCAAACCCATTTTTATCATCAGAAAAAAGCAAATGCCAAGCTAACTCTTTCATACGTTGTTCTCTTTCAATATTTAGAGGTGGTGCTATTTTTCTTTGTACATTAACTAATCTTACTTGACCATCATTCAAATTATTATTATCAATAGTAATAACAATTTCAACATCAGGTATTTCATCATCTATTGAGTGAAGCATGGGTGATAAAAACAGCTTGGATTTCTGAAGTTTCATTAATAGATTCTGCTGCTCTAACATCTATTTCATCAATATTCTTTTCAGTTAAGGAAGTATTTCTATCTTCCATCAGCCAAGGTTTGGATGCAGTTTCATCTTCATGTGGTTGTTATAGATAGCTCTGGTATTATCTCTAATGGAGTCAAAGAGTATATGTTTGAAGTAAGGGATAAATCACTTTTGGTATACAAGTTTTGATGTACTATTTTGTGTAAATTGGCAATATTTTTGAAACGCATTCAGCAAGAGGCACCTATTGTTGGTTCTTTATACCCTTAGGGTCCTCTTGAATGTGAATCAAATAACCAGAAATAAGCATTATCATCCTGGATATTATGATATAGAGCAATAGATGTCAAGTTAGCTGTAAGTATTCCACATGTATATATAGGGAAAAAAATGTGGTTAGAGAATTTTTCAAGTTTGGAAATCCAGCATCAGTAGCATCATTGATGAGATGCCCATCTAAATCAAGTTCATCACAAACATGCATGACAATTTTATGATTGTTATATGTTATATGAGATTGGAGCTCAGTCACCCGCAAATATTCAGTAATTGCTTCCACTGCATCAGGAGCCACCCAGTTTGCTACACATTCTTGGTATAACCTATCTCCTATAATGATTATATAGTTAATATCACTTGCACACCACTTGTTTGGATCAAGTAGAAAAATGCAATGCAATCAAACGCTGCTATTACTGTACATTGCTTTCCATGAGAACCTATATCAAATCTGTCACTGGCTTGATGAAATGCATTCTGCAAAATTGACACATTCTCTGACAAACTTTTGTATCTACTTATCATATCAGGTTCTACTCCTTGAACATTTTCATTTGGATTCCTAATTATAGGACCACTGCTAATTTGTGCTAGGTGAGCAACATCAATATCATTGGGGAAGAATGAAACCACACCATGATACTGAGGATTATTCTTCATTAGCCACTGCAAAGCTACTTTTAATTTAGGAATGTCAACTTTCTGTTGTCTTATTCGCTGAAGATTTACCAGATTTTCAGCCACTATAACAATTACAGCTTAGCTCAATTATAGCGGAAGTTGCTCAGCTAATTTAACATCTTGCGCAAATAAAATAACTTGCCCTCTGCACCAATCTTGACTGAATAAAGTTTAAACTTTAATGATTTTAATATGAGGCACAATTCTGCTCATGTGTCTCTGCTCAATATCTGATAAATTTGCCAATTCTTCAGGCCCAGATGATAGTTCCATTTTATTCCATAGAGCTTGGATTGGAATTATTCACTTTTTAAGATTAGTTGTGTTGGGGATTTAACTGCAATGACCGTTAGTACTCCAGATTGAGATTCAGTATCTCAGTCTAATGAAATTGTAAAAACCCCATCAGAGATATTAAATTCTTGGATAGACCAACAAAAAGCCCTTTGAGTTATCAGCCTCCTCTGAAGGATGAGGCTAAGCAATCTGAAGGGACAAAACATCCCACAAGAAGGTCGATCTTATCTAATAAGAACCTTATCAGATCTGACCATCACAAGTATAGCAAAAATAATCAGCAATATTGGTCATCTATTAGGAAAGATCTTACCTCAGGTGATTTTGAAAATCTTTACAAAGTACTACCAAATCTACCCCTATAAATATCCCTCATTTCTGACTAATAAAGTATCTATGTTTTATCTCATGTAGCTCAATTTTGGTCTATTCATACAGAATATTGCATTTTCAATTGTAATTAATTATAGCAATGGAATTTATAACTTTGTTGCATTTATGTCTATCTTTGCTAGAGCCACGGAACTAATACTTTTGTAGCCTTTGTAGTGCCTGAATATCATAATTTCTATCAAAATTTCAATACTGGTGCTCCCTGCCAGGTCTGCTCCTGAGGCTACCTGGTGAAAACATACTTTCACGATGATGAATAT
The DNA here is from genome assembly GCA_022478985.1 of Massospora cicadina. Lineage (NCBI taxonomy): Eukaryota > Fungi > Entomophthoromycota > Entomophthoromycetes > Entomophthorales > Entomophthoraceae > Massospora > Massospora cicadina. The sequence continues at coordinate 137,037 of JAKSZP010001423.1, read as the reverse complement.
GTCTAACAAAGAAAGCCCCTCTTCTGAGGAATCAATGAGTATTACCCAATGGGTACACTCCAACAGGCAGGAGATGCCTCCCACTAATATTAGTAATCTTCAATTTTGAGCTTCTATGGACTTGGCCATTGAGGGCCCTGACCAAGATAATTGTCAAATTTAATCTGCAGATATATAAGAACGGTCAAAGGCTTAATAAGGGGGTCTATCCAGCTCGGTGCCCATCCTAACCAATACTGAGCCTCCAAGGTTGCCACTAATATGATGGATTTATACAATAGAGCGGTTTTACAACATCCCAAAGTTGGTTTGGCTAAAACAGAGAAGTACCTTTTAAATTATGTACATCCCACCATTCATCATATACTCCAGATTTTGGGGTTGCATCATCTTGAGATCCAACGCCAGTTGACCCTGGTGCAACAATTTCATTCTCAGTTATCCTCTTTCTATGAGGCAGCTTCTAACTTTGGTTGGGATAATTGGGAAGCCATACTCAATAATAGAAGGAAAATCAACAATCTACATAACCATCTGGTGAGAATTGATAGTGGAGTTGTGAAGCACATCAGACAAGAAGTATATCAACAGGTTAGTGATGTCGCTAATCCTATACACCACCAAATTACTACCCTTGAAGATGAGATTACTAGACAACTAGAAAAATTGAGGGCCCAACATGAGGAATACTTTGTTGAACTCAATGGGCTACTCCAACAACTTGTTTGAATTGTGGATACTATTAGAGAAGGTGGACCTGGTCCTGCTGGTCCTCCTGGACCTCTGGGTCCACCTAGTTCTCCTTCGGTGACCCTGGGACCCCCTGGTGAATGGGGTCCTCAAGGCCCTGCAGGTCAACAAGGCCCACCTGAGCCTGCAGGACGTGACAGTTTGCAAGGACCCCCAGACCTCCTGGTCCCCCTGGCTCCTCGCTTTCAATTCACTATTCTGAACCTTTAAGTCTACTAGTATCAATAGTACAGGCGTTAGAAACCCAAATCCAAGCCATAGCTCAAGGGTGTTTCTTATCTTTAGAAGGCCTTCCAACTGACCCGGATTATTCTCTAATCAACTTATTGGATGGCGTTGATAATGCTCATCATCTATGAGATGCTAACCAAACTACACAAGAAACCCAGTTTGAATTATTATCAGCTTCTATTGAATGATTAACTGCTAAATGTGGAGTACTTGAGAATAAGCAAGAAGAGATGCTCACTGCGATTTCCAATTTAACTCAAACGCCTGCAATTGACAATCTTACCCAATGGGTTCAAAATTTTACAGGATGACCTCAACCATTTAAGGCAACAATTTGACTGAATTCTCACTCAATCCCATATCCCAGAGTCCAAATCTTCCAAAGCTGATCCAATCATGGTATTGAGTGTACATATTTTTAGCAATGAACCTGCCATATTCAAACCTACCTTTAAGGATAGGTTTGAGTCGGGTGAAGGTAGCATCCATTCGTTTTTATTTGTCTATGAGCGAGCAATGGACAGGACGATGGATCAACAGAAAGTATGGCATATTACCTCTTTTCTAAGCCAGTTTATTAAATCATGGTTCCTCACCTTAAGGTTTGCAATATGTGGGCTCAAGTGTAAACCGCCCTTATTAAGGGATTCAGGACTGATCAAATCCTATCTAACCAAAAGCAAGCCTTTATGAGCATCCAAATCAAGTGAGGTGAGTCAATTCAAGATTTTGCTAAGAGATTCTATCATGAGGCCCATACTCTTGCTACTTGCAATCATATTACCTTAGATGATGACATTTCAGCTGTGATGAGTACGTTTGCTTCCCATACTCAGTTACTATTGCATCTAAAATCACTTAAAAGAAATTTCAGTTCTATTCTTGACATCAAAGAGGCGCTTATGGAGATTCCTAATGGTTTAGTACACCTGACCTCCACTAATAACCCTTGTTTTTATATCCATGTGATGCCACCTAGATCTAAACCTAAGAAAAAGAAGGAGCTGTGCAACTATTGCAGTCTAGTGGGTCATATGGAAGCTCAATGTTGGAAAAAACAAGTGGAAGAGTCGAAAAAGAGGAATCAGCATAGGTAATGAGGCTCCCTGTGCTGACCTACCTCCTGTGCATCTGTCACAATCTTTTAACACTCCTAAAGACTGTTATGTGATATCCACTCCTGGTGAACTTGATATCCCTGATGAATTAGCCAACAAAGATACTATTTCTTATGCTTCTGTTTCTTCTTCTTATTCAATTCAACCATTTAGTCCCTCAGTATTTTCAATCCTGCACTTTGGCACTGATGTGACCTGGGTGGAAGCCATAGTGCACAATGTGAAAGTTTTGGCTATCATTGATATGGGATCGCCCATAAATGTAATCTCGTCCAGACTTATGAAAAAAAAAATCAAAGTGGTGCCAGGCTTAAACCATTCTCAAGACTATGGGACTGCTGGTCCTTCATACACTAAATCTATAGGAGCTTATTCTTCCTTCCAATGCGCTTTGGAAAGTTGGTTGTTTCAGCCCCTGCAGTAGTGCTAGACAATAACTGCTATGACTTGCTCTTGGAAACCAAATTTCTCATTAATCTTGATGCAAAATCAGTCTTAAGCACAATTACCTTTCTTTAATTGGGTATCAAGTACCTTTAATTTTACAAGATGTTCCCAATAGCAAAGGTAAACTCAAATGACGCGTTTGCTTATTGGAATATCCTACTTATATCTCTCATCTTGAGTACCAAATTTTGGTACTGATGACTATTCTTCCGCCTCCATCAGCTTGTGCCTCTGAAGGGATGCCTTTATATTCTAACAATCCGATCACTATTCCTCCAAAAGCTCAAGTCATAATTGATACTGTAGTACAAGTATTTGTACCCACTGATCATGTATTAGAGATCTCTGGTAACAGAAATCCCTCTCATTTGGAGGCCTTAACCTGCCCCGGTATCCTTGATCCTTTTTATGATGGGACTGTTTTAGTCTTACTAGCTAATCTCACCTCTCAACCTATGTGATTGAATCAAAATAAACCCATCACTTATGTGTGGCCTAGTCCTGTGAATGAAATTTTATACATCTTAGGATGTGGGAATTTACGTGATTTTGGGTTGGAAGAAACATCTATCATTGCTAGAGTTGACGTTGAATTTTGAGATTCACTCACTCCAGAACAACAGCATGAAGCTGAGGCTCTGACTGAAGAGTATGCATATATTTGCCAAAGGTCCTGGAGATTTTGGGCTAATGAAAGATGTGCAGCATCAGGTGAAAACTGGGGATAATCCCCCTATTTGAGCTCAACCTTATCACAAATCTAAAGTTGGGAGGCTCAGGTCTCAATGTAATTGAAACAACTCCTCAATGCGGGGCTACTAAGGCCTTTTTTAAGAGTCCATGAGCTTCTCCTCTACTACTCATCTGGAAAAAGGATGGGGGTCATGGAGTGGTTATGGACTATTGTCAGCTCAATGATGTTACCCAAAAGAATTCTTATCCTCTACTTCGCATTGATGATTCATTGAGATTATTGTCTGGGTCACAATTCTTCTTGGCTATGGATCTTGCGAGTGGCTATTGGCAAATTGACCTGGCTCCAGAAGACCGTCAAAAATATGCCTTAATCTCTAGTGAGGGATTATTTGAGCCTACTCATATGCCGCAGGGGCTTTGTAATGCCCCTGCTACTTTTCAACAAGCCATGGATGGCTTATTTGGAGATTTGAAACTTTCCTGTGTTTTGGTTTACTTAGACAATGTTACTGTTTTCTCTCACACTTTTAATGAGCATTTGGATCATTTAAAGGAAGTATTTGGTCGGATGCATCGCACTTTTCTTAAGCTAAAACCATCTAAGTGTGCTTTTTTCAAAACTGAGATGGAATTCTTAGGCCATAAGGTTAATTGCAATGGGATTTTACCCTTATATAGTAAGATACAAGCTATTTTGGACATGCCTGTTCCTAAAAGCTTGCACAATATTCAAGTGTTTTTAGGGATGGTTGGTTATTACTGGAAATTCATCCCCCATTTTGCTGATATTGCAGAGCCTTTAGTTTACTTATTGCACAAGGAAGTTCCTTTCTTATGGGAAGAATTGCAGCAGCAAGCTTTTGATCTTTTGCGCCAAGCCTTAGTTAGTGCCCCAATTTTAGCCCATCCTGATTTTTCCAAACCCTTTATCTTATTTACTGATGCCAGTGATGTTGCTATTGGGGCCATTCTGGCTCAGCATGATACCAACCTGGTTGATCATCCCATCGCATATTATAGTAAAACCCTTTCCAAGGCAGAATGCAATTATAGCATTACTGAGAGGGAATGGCTTACAGTCCTATCTGCTATCAAGCATTTTCACCCTTACCTCTATGGCAAACATTACACTATCATCACAGTTCATGCTTCCTTGATATGGTTACAACAAATCAAGGATCCTGATGGGCGCTTAGCTAGATGGGCGTTAAAGCTCCAGAATTATGACTTTACAATTCAACATTGCGCTGGAGCTATACACCAAAATGCTGATGGACTTTCTCAATTACCTATACTAACGTTATTCTCTGCTGAGAAGGATTGTATCTATGATCTGATTGGCATACCTGAACTCTGTTATTGTGAATCTAAGGATGTTATAGCAAAGCTACAATTATTAACCGAGGATACTCAAATTAAATAAGGTTCCTTATACAAGAAGTTGGGATCTAAATGGTTGCCTTTTATTTGGCCCTCTGCGAGGACTGATACTATTATGGAGGCTCATCACACTGTAGGGCATGGAGCTGTCGCTAAGACTTTACAGTGGTTGAAAAATCATTGTTACTGGGATAACATGCTGAAAACTGTACATGATGTGTTGGATACTTGTCTCACTTGCCAACGACAACGTGGTGGAAATCTGATGTACCAACACAAAATTGTGGGACCTTCAGAACCTTTTTCTACTATGAGTATCAATGTGGTGGGCCCTCTCCCTACTGCCACTTATAGATATTGCTATATTATATTAGCTATTGACCATTTTACCAAATGGATTGAAGCTGTCTGTTTCTATGGTCACCACTAAGGCTACTGCATTTTTCCTTTTTAAGCAAATTTTCACCTGGCATGGTAGCCCAAAAAGTTCTATTATTGGATATTGGGACCAACTTTATTTCTCATGTGGTATCTGAGCTTACTAAATTAATGGGTACCTATCAGTCATTTATGACCCCTTACAATCCTTCTACTAATGGTGCAGTCAAACAAGCAAATGGTACCCTTGTAGCCATTCTTTGAAAGATGGCCTCTAATGATCCTAGCATAAGGAATCTCTACTTACTTAGTGCAATATTAGCATATAAGGTTAATATCATTATATAATTTGAATGGCTCCCTTTAAGGCTCTTTATGGTTGGAATCCTATTATACCCTCAAGTGTACAACCTATACTTGATGATGCTACCCTGCAAACTACTGATTTAGCTATGAAGAGACTAGCTGATGAAATTATCTGAGTACAAGCTTTAACTTCAAGTTTTCTTGCTGCTACAACCTCAAAAGAGGGAACTAAAGCCAATGATAGTCGACCTACAATACCTGAATATCAAGTTGGGGATCTTGTACTCTTCTAATATCATAGACCTGGAGAAAGGATTCACAAACTTGTCACCTTATGGGCTGGTCCTTACCATATTATTTATTGTTGGGGTATTGAATAATCCATTGCAGCTATTGATACTGGTACTGTTATCAATAGAGTTCATAGTATGTTTCTTCATAAGTATGTGCCCCCTAGGCAAGATCTTGAGGGGGCAATGTTGGGGATTCAACTGCGATGACCAAAAATACTCCAGATTGAGATTTGTATCTTGGTCTAATGAGATTGTAAAAACCCCGTTGGAGATATCCAATTCTTGGATAGACTGATGATCAACCCTTCGGAGTTATTGTCCTCCTCTGAAGGATGAGGCTAAGCAATCTGAAGGGACAAAACATCCCACAAGAAGGTTGATCCCATCTAATAAGAACCTTATCAGATTTGACCATCACAAGTATAGCAATAATAATCAGCAATATTGGTCATCTATTAGGATAGATCTTACCTTGGGTGAATCACAAAAATCCTCACAAAGAACTACCAAATCTACCCCTATAAATAATCCTCATTTCTAACTAATAAAGTATCTCTATTTTATCTCATGTAGCTCAATTTTGGTCTATTCATACAGAATATTGCATTTTCAAATCGGAATCAATTATATCAATGGAACTAATAACTTTGTTGCATTTGTGTCTATCTTTACTAGAGCCACGGAACTAATAATTTTGTAGCTTTTGTAGCATTTGAATATTTTAATTTCTATCAAAATTCCAATAAGTTGCACAGTGATAGCATACTACAACACTCTTTAATTCAACTAAATCTGAGGGTATTGTTGATGCCAATTGAGTTGTATTCAAATTACACCGCTGTTGTGGATATAGAGTCTTTTTACATATTGCACAGAGTACATCACAACATATATTGATTGCTTTTTAAAATCAAATATATAAATGAATACCTTTTATTGCTAATTGTTTCACAAATTTTATGTAAGTGACTACTTCTCTCATTGGCTGTCTCAAACTGTAAGATATCATTATTATATTCTAAAAAGTTAATTTTTCATTGTGAACGTTCTTCAGTGGTCTCATTTGAAAGCTGGTTATGCTTCACTGAGAGGCGATGTGCTTGTTCATCAGCAGTCTCATTTGAAAGCCAGTTATAAACCAATGAGAGCCAATGCGCTCATTCATTGGCAATCTCCTTTGAAAGCTGGTTATGTTTCACTGAAAGGTTATGTGCTCATTCATCAGCAGTGTCATTTGAAAACCAGTTATTAACCAATGAGAGCCAATGCGCTCATTCATTATCAATCTCATTTGAAAGCTGGTTATGTTTCACTAAAAGCTGATGTACTCATTCATCAGCAGTCTCATTTGAAAGATGATTATGAATCAGTGAGAGCTGATGTGCTTGTTCATCAGCAGTCTCATTTGAAAGATGGTGTCATAGAAATGGCAGAAGAAGTTTAAACTGGTCTGCCAGTTGGGATTCATAAGCATCCAAAAAACAATCCAGAATGCCAGAGGCATTGCCACCCAAATGACATTGTATGGAGCTGGGCATTGGGAAATAAAGAATCATTGGTGCAAGACAATAGTAAAGTGCAACACGAGGATGAACCAAATTGAGGCCACCTCAGACCCTGGAGGTCTCACTGCAGGGAGTGGTACCACATGTATAGTTTTGATAAGATCACTGGTAGTCAGGGTTAAATCAACTGGGAGACAAGGGGGTGGATCCTTTCCTGAAGATGGTGGATGTACGACCACAAGATCCCAGTATATTGTTGGTGAAAGTTTATAATGACAGGGTTAAATTGCCAGAAGTATCTAGCTCACTGAATCTAGTTTATGACAGTGGGGGCCATAGTGACCATTAGTACTGGTAGAGCCCATCTGGTATATGGGCCAACAGGCTACCAGAGAAAAGCTATCTGGAATGCGGCCAGAAGGATATCAATAAAATTAAAATTGATAGTTTTTGGAGGCAAAACTTTATTGTAAAGGAAAGGAAAAAAATTTGACCAACAATTTTCTCAGTGTGATGCAACTGATTAAATAGTGGTTAATTGATGCAGGGACAAGCCAGGATTGAGACCCTCAATTTTGACCTAACTAGCGAATTATTTGGGAATGAGGGCAGATAAGTTCACTATGAACTGACATCGAAGGATTTGGTGGCAGACTGAGTTGCTGTCAGTTTGACCTCAAATGCCTGAACTGAGGCTTGACTACATTTATGACGGTTGGTGTGACAGCATTTAGCCCAATGAGCAGCAGAATCCCCCAAGGCCACCCCATATAGAGGCAGTCCCAATTGGTTGGGAACAGGTTCAGGATGCCCAACCTACCCATGCCTGGTCACTGGGCCATTTGTTTGGTCAAAAGTGTTGCATCAGCTGCAACACCTGATTTGCTGGCAAGGAGCTTCAAACCCTCATTGATGGTGTCTGATGCTACCACCTGCACATTGAGGATCATCCCCAATGATTTTGGAAGGGGGTTAATTTTTGTGATCATGGTGTTAGCTGAATCAAAACCTTCAGCAATTCCAGCTGATAATTAGTCTTCATCCCTTTTTGACTATATGGGATCCAATCATTAGGCATATTCCCACTCAATTTCTGACTGAATGACTTCATTTTGGCAATCTCAGCGCAAATTTCCCCAATCAAATGTACTAGTTCTGCCAAAGTGAAGGTGGGCACCGGGGGAGGAATTCAAAGAGGAAGAGCTGTTACCCAACTCTCATCTACCATGTAGGTAAGGTAACCCTGGGTGATGAGGGGTACTGCCACCCTCTTTGGTACCTTCTTACTCAAAAATGGGAAAAGGGCCCAATCTATGCACAGGGAACATTCTCCAGTACTTACAGATGGTCATAAATCAACGAGAGGTGATGTGCTTGTTCATCAGCAGTCTCATTTGAAAGCTGGTTATGAATCAGTGAGAGGTAATGTGAGCGTTCTTCTGTTGATTCATTTAATAGGTGATGGTGTGCTTGATTAGGTCAGTGGGTTTTTTCTTGTTCTGTCTCCTTTGAATATTTATACTTCATATATTCTTGAATCTGTGAAAGTCTCTCCTAATATTTGATGGGAGACACTTTGTGGCAAACTTTTGCCATTTTGTTCTTTACTTGAGAAAGGCGCTCAGATTTTGCCTCTTCTGTTTCACACACATGGTGTTTTTTCACACATGCATTAATTATTGATGGGTGAGGTATAGTTTTATGTCAATAAAATAAACCTCAGTTGGTACAACTAAAAATTTAAAAGTAAGTTTCTTAAAACCCCTTACCAACTTCAAAAAATGCGCTAAAAAGTATGAAAAAATAGCTAAAAATCCCACTACACAGTATAAAATACTCACTTAAATGCTTAAAAAGGTATAAAATAATCAATAAACTGTACTAGTAATCAATTAACCCCATTTTTTGTCAATGCCATATTTAAGATACCTTATAGAATTTTGTCCACAACTACAAAGTACCCTTATATTAGTATAGCTCCAAGTATAAACTGTAAGCAACTAAGAACACACAGTGCTGACTATATATAGGTTCATTTTATTCAAAAACTATTACTAAAGCAATAAATAACATCCAAGTGTAAAAGTTCTAACTTTAAAAACCTTTATACCTTCAAGGGAAAATAATAAAACTTATTTAAAATATAGGTCATAATAAATTATTAAGAAGAGTTATATTAAAATTAATATTGCCCCTAAAAAAGGACTTAATTTTGACCACCAGATCATTTGAGTAATCAAAGATGAACTACCCCTAAAGACTTACCTACAAACTTATCTAGACTTTTGACTTAAGTTGAAGTCAAATTCAGTAAAAATTAAATAAAAGTAGAATCTTTATTCACTAGAATAAAATTAGTTTATCAAAAATAACTATTTTCAAAAACTCATTTATACAATTTTACTACTCTTAACTCTGAATTAAATGAATTTGACATTCAGTAAACCATTAAAAATAAAATAAACCTAACTTTAATTACCAGAAAAGTTGATCAAGTATAAATAAACTCTTTGAAACTAAAACTATAAACATATCTGAATCTACCTCTGAGTTACTTTGAAGTGGTATAGCTACCTCTCAAACCTTTATAACTCCAAGGAAATGTATAAAATTGTTTAAAATAAAAATCAAACTAGCTTATTATAGAAAACTATACTAAAAGTACTATTGGAACTAAATAAAAAGGGCATTAGTTTTAATTACCTGACCATTACAATGATCAAAAATGACCTAACCTAATCCCTAAACTGCAAACTTATCTAAACCACCCTCTGAGGTAACTTGATTTAAAATTAGGTAAACTATTAAAAGTAAAAGAAGAGCATATTAGGGGAGGATACCCCAGTGGTAGAATATAAACCCTCTACCACTGCCTCCCTGAGTTCAATTCTGGTACAGGAACTTTGGGTAGGGGACAATTATGACTGTGTTGGCATTGCAAACCTTTGTCCCAAACTGAGATAACAAATAGCAAAGGCAGTCCACGGAGTTTCTGGCCTGTTGTACACTGTGCATGGAGGTTTTCCAGATTTTATCCTCCTTTCCCATTTATTCAATTTCCCATTATTTGGTGCGGTATCATCCCCAGGTCAGCCCACCTCAAATAAAATAAAAGGAGAGCATATTTGGTTACCAAATCAAGTTTAAGTCCTCAAATTAAATAACCTCAAAAAACCCTCCTATACAACTTTAATTATGCTTAACTCTGCATTAACTGAATTTGATATTCATTAAACCAGTAAAAATAAAAACAAAAATTTCATTTAATCCCAAAACATTTAATCAAGAATAAAAACACTTTACAAAACTAAACTATAAGCTTATATAAATCTAACTCTAAGTTAATTTGGCTTAATATAAATAAATCTAAAAAACTTTATACCTCAAAGGGAAAAGTATAAAAATAGGACCAATATTTTTAGAATAGATTATTTTAGAATAATTATTTTGGAAATAAATAAAAAGGTAATTAATTTTACCCAAAGATCATTCAAGTGATCAAAAATGAACTACCTCAAAACCCTAGACCACAAAATTATCTAAATCTACCTCTGAGGTAACTTGAATTAAAATTTAGTAACATATTAAAAACAAAAGAAAAGCATAATTGTTCAGATTAAAACTAATTGCTCAAAAACCAAATAGCATCAAAAAACAACAATATAATTTTAACTATTCTTATCTCTGAATTAACTGAATTTGGTATTTAGTTAAACATGTAAAATAAACCAGAATCTAATGTTAAGCACCAGACAAGTGAGCAAGAATAAACACAGCCTACAAAACTAAAATATTAACTTATCTAAGTCTAATTCTGAGTTACTTTGAAGTGGTATAATTGCTGTAAAAATTTTATAAGCTTCCTGATTATTTTTGGCTAATAACCCCTATAAACTTATTACTACACAGGTTTGGTTTCCTCATGCACCTCGCGTTGTAAGAATATATATAATCCAATAATAGTATGATGACTATTATCCATAGTTGAGTTAGAATTATCTTCAGGCTCAATGCTTCAGCTGGTATTTCTGATAATACTGAATATTGCACTCTTAGGGATTTGTTCTCTAAATCCTGTCCACTCAATCTTCATTAAGATCCTCTGATGACAGTCCCTTCAGCCCAACACATAGTTGGCAGCAATATCTTAGCTGTGGTTCCCTTTGTCTCTAGATCCCTGCTCGGATCTCTACTCTTCTCTGAGAGTCTACCAATTATTGCCTTCTGCAATAATATCCTTGAGATGGAATCTTCACGCTAGATACTGATAGTCTAACTATTACCAAATCTACAATCAAACTAATAAGGTTCTTTATTAGTTCTTTCCCAACTGTAGACTTATGTCAATCAGTGAATATTTTCCAGTGTAATACTTGAGTGTTTTACTACTATAATACTTTACTACTGTACTACTACTTTCAAGTGTTTGAGTGTGTGAGTATATTTTTTATTACAGTAAATTGTAGGGAATTTATAGGGGATTTGGCTGTCTAACCCTCAGTTGACACCTCTTTCAATGAAACAGCAGCTGTTGCCATTGAATCACCCTTCCTCATCTCAGCAGCAATGGTCTTCCCCATCCTGACTAGGATTCTGATATTAGATATCCTCAAGACCTCAAATGAAAGAGTCATAAATGTATCATTAATATTTTCCTCTCAATCCAAGCAAATCATCCATAATTGGCTAGCAACCAATCAATTTGCTAGTTTCAGGTGGCATCACTCACCTTGCAACTCATTAAACATTCCCAATCAGTTGGTGATGAAACCTGACCAATCCCAATTGGTACACCTGATAGTTAATTACTATCAGATGCCCTTATTTCATTGGCCACTCCTCCTGATGAGATATTAGGTATTTATCCAGATCAATCCCTGATGGATATAACCAGATAAATATCCTAAAATCCTCTGAACATAGTTCCTCCAAAATTTGGGTCAACCAATTTCTAATTCACTTTGCCCTAGAGAATTTTTCCCTAGTGATACCAGGTAATCTAGCAGGCTGGAAATATGGGCAAAAATCCTAACAATTGCTATACAAAACCTTTATACCCCTAAGGAAAAAATATCAAAATTATTTAATATCTTTACCAAGATAGCTTATTATAGAAGAAATATATTTAAAGTACTATTAGAAATAAATAAAAAGGGACTTACTTTTACCCACCAGATCATATGAGTGGTCACAAAAGAACTACCTTTAGAGACTAACCTACAAACTTATCTAACCAAACCTCTGAGTTAAACTGAATTGGAATTCAGTAAACTATTAAAAATAAAAGGAGAGCATCTTTCTCAGATCAAAAGTAATTGCTCATACACATACCCTTGCAAAAAATACCCATACAATTTTAACTAGACTTAACTCTAGTTAAATGCATTTGGTATTTAATAAACAGTATAAAACAGAAATCAACTTTAACCACCAGAACATTTGATCAAGAATAAATAAATTTTGAAAGCCTAAACTATAAATGGATCTGACTCTAACTCTGAGGTAATTTGAATTGATCTAAAAAAATTGAAACCCCTTTATACCTCCAAAGGAAGAGTGTACAAATTAGTTAAAAGATTTATGAAAACAGATCATTATAGTATAAATTTATTAATAGTAATATTAGAAATCATATAAGTTTGCTCATCAGACCATTTACGCGATCAAAAATGGACTACACCTAGAGGCTAAGCTAAAAACTTATCTAAAGCAAACTCTGAATTAAATTGAATTGAACTTCAGTAAATTAAAAACATAAATGGAGATCACCTTTATTCACCAGATCAAAATTAATTCCCCAAAATAACTACCCTAAAAAACCACGCATACAATTGTACCTACTCAACTCTGAATAAAAAAACTTGAAATTTATTAAACCAGTAAAAATAAAATAAACCCACTTTTAATCACCAGAACATTTGATCATGAATAACAAAACTCTAAAATCCTAAACTATAAACTTAGCTAAATCTACCTCTGAATTAATTTGAATTGATAAAAAAAATATCACCCCATATTAGTATTAACCTACCTTTACAATTTACTTAGTAGTTGAGAAGACAAGTTATCCTTTTTACCTTTTGGTGTAGTTTATTTTAAGTTTTTATTTGGGGTGCGGGTTAGGGAGAAAAAAGTGTCTACTTAGATACTAACGCTCAGTATTTAAACTATTGTAAGTATTGAGAGTCTAAGGGTTTCAGTGTAGCATTCGGAATAGCTTAGACGCATTCCGAATTACGAAATATGATATTCTTTCCTATCAGATCTCGGGAAATTGAGTTACTTTTGGTGAAACGACAGATGGGAAGGGGTTTTGGGGCAGAATGTACCCATGCGGTAATGTTTTGATATATTTCAACCAATCACCGCTTGATAAAATAACTCTATTTTATTAATTAACCAACTTTGAAAAAGGAGACGGTTATCAATTCGACCTGTATGTATAGTTTTTTTTGTTTGTTCGCGCATAGCTCTGAAAATACTGGACCGATTTGGATGATCATCTTCAAAAATAGAGGATGCTCCAACTTAGGTCCCATTTTACTTTTGTAAGTATTGGGCAAGTATCTGCTCATTAATTTAGTAAGTATATCAAAATGGGCTCGGAAGCGATGGATACTTGTGGGACTAACACAACTCCGGATAAACTTAATTCCGGCATCAGTGAAACGATGGCTTCGAAGCACTTTTGATATGACCTATGGCTGGGGGGTATGTTCAAAATTCAGTCAGTATGAGATCATAGCGGGACGAGCTTAAATCATTATAGATGGCTATTGTTTTTGCATAATTCGACTAATAAACTTATCTAAATTTGATAAAATGAATTATTTTAGAAGCGATTAATAAAGTTACCATAGATTGGCTAATAAAAGCAACCAAATTTAATAAAATGAATCACTGTAGATGGCAATCAGTAAATTCAGCATACGTTGACCAATAAAATCAACTAAATTTAATAAAATGAATTATTAGTATATTTAGTTTATAAGATACTATATATAATATATATACAATGAGTTTTAATTTTATAGAGAAATAGTAAGGGGTCAAAAATGATATATAGAGATAGTAATATTTAATAAAAGTAGGAAAAAGAGCCACTTTTAAAAATACACTAATTTTTTTAGGGGGAAGAACTGGGGGTAAAGTTTTTTGGGAAAAAAGAACCTTCTCAGAAATTTTTTTTGGTAAAAAAGAACCTCCTTTAGAAAAGCTCTAAAAAGTATGAAATAATTGAGGAATTATGCCTCCTCAATAAAACCCTTTTGAAGTTGGCACCATATTTTACCTGACTTATAATATGTGTTTATAATTTATATACTCAGTACTATATATTCTAAGTTACTTATAGTTTACATTTGGACCCAATCCAGACATAAGATATAATTTGTATTTGTGAGAAAAATTGTATAAGTCAGGGTGGAAGATGGTGCCAACTTCAAAAAGGGTTTTATTGAGGAGGCATAATTTTTCGATTATTCCATAGTTTTTAGAGCTTTTTCAAAGGAGGTTCTTTTTTATATATATAGATATATTTAGTAAATCTGGTATTTGATTAAGCAATTATAAAGCAATCTACTTAAAAAAATTTCATTCACTGACTGACTGACTTACTGACTGACATCTGAAACCTTCGAGTCTGATAGGGTCAATCTATTTGGGTGAGTTGGTGAGAATTGGCGAATATTATCTAATAATTTACCAATTTGCTCATCTGAAGCTAATCGAGTATGATAGGCTCAATCTATTTGGGTGAGTTGGTAAGAATTGGCGAATATCTATATCTATATCTATATATATTCTATAAAGTTTGGGAACGGAATGCTAATATGCAATTATTTAATATAATCATATATATTTATATCAGCTCTATATAAGATCTAGAACATATATTTCTATTGGTAATTATATAGCAATTTGGCTGGGTATTTTCATATCCATTTACTTCAATTTTTCATAGGTTTTAATAAGTGGTTAGTTTTTGGCTGTTTTATAAGTTCAATAATTGGTTTTTGCTGAGTGGTGGTTTATTTTTTGGTCGATTCAGTAGGCTCAATAGTTTCAGGTAAGTGATTGATGGTTTATTTAAGTTGACAGGCTTAATTGATTTTGGCTAAGTGGTTGTAGGTTGGAATTTTTAATAGGTTTAATGGTTTCTGAACTTATTAATTGCTATCTACCAATATAAAAACTAAAATAATTTAGAATCTGATTGATTTAAAAGGTTTATTTTATTTGGCCGAGTGGGTTGATGGTTTTTGGTCGAATCGATAGGATACAGTTTAGCTTTGGGGGAAATTAGTTATTGGCTGATTTGATAAGTTCAGTTAGGTTTACCTGAGTGATTGGTGGATTTTGATTCGATTGAGCAATTAGATTTGGCCGAGTAGTTATTGCTTAACTATATATAAAATCTAAATTAATCAATTCAAATCACCTGAAATTTCATAGACACCGTAGCGAAGCACGGATAACTCCGCTAGTTTTAAATATATAGAGATATTTTGAGTAGCAGTTTGATATTATTTGATTGATTCGATAGGTTTATTTTGTTTGGCCGAGTAGTTGATTGCTTTTGGTCAAATTAATCGGACACAGTTTAGTTTAAGGGGTGATTAGTTATTGGTTGTTTTGATAAGTTTAGTTAGGTTTACCTGAGTGATTGGTGGATTTTGATTCGATTGAGCAATTAGATTTGGCTGAGTGGTTTTGTTTATCTATAATATAAAATCTAAATCTAATAAATTGAAAATCTTTACTTTTATACACCGTAACGAAGCACGGGTAAATCGGCTAGTCTACTTAATAAAACACATTCACTGACTGAATGACTGACATCTGAAACCTTCGAGTCTGATAGGTTCATCAATTTAGGTGAGTGGGTGAGAGTTGGTGATTAAGATCGAATCTGAAACTATTGAGTCTGATAGGTCAATCTATTTTGGCGAGTGGGTGAGAAGTGGCGAATATTTTTAAAATAATTCACCAAATTGCTCACCCGAAACTAAACAAAAATCAGTTAGTTTTAAGCAGATTGTAAATAAATTTAGGATAACCAGCTCACCAGGCACGAGAGCAACAGCGAAGCTGATAGTCCGAGTGGCTCAAGC
Organism: Massospora cicadina; assembly: GCA_022478985.1. Lineage (NCBI taxonomy): Eukaryota > Fungi > Entomophthoromycota > Entomophthoromycetes > Entomophthorales > Entomophthoraceae > Massospora > Massospora cicadina. The sequence continues at coordinate 120,820 of JAKSZP010001423.1, read as the reverse complement.
GTAGTGCTGGCACAGCCTTTAGGCTGTCAGTGCGAGCTCATAAACCCGAGCAACGCCGGGTAACTCCGCTTGTTATACTAAACTTGCTGATCACTATCTACACTGATCGCCATCTATAATAATTCTATAAATATAATTTATTTTATTAGTTTATTAGATATTATACTATTCAATTTCCTAGCTTTGCTTGGGTTTATAATTTACCAGAGCATACTAATCTATTAGTTTTTATTTTGGTAGATGACCATCGATTATTTAAGAAAAAATCAAATTTATCAAATCAATAAAAATACTAACCACTCAGCAAACCTAATTAGATCTATTTAATCAGTATATACCCACTAATCACTCAGCTAAAACCAGTTAAACCTATTAAATCAGCCTAAATCTACCAGCCACTCAGTTAAAATCAGTTACTTTCAAATTAACTAAAATATCAACCACTCAAGAAACCCAATTAATTCTATTGAATCAGTATATACTCACTAACCACTCAGCTAAAACCAATTAAATCTCTTGAATCAACCTAAAACCACCAACCATTCAATTAAAATCAATTAAACTATCGAATTAACTAAAATATCAACTACTAGCTAAAATCAAAGTATCGAATTAACTAAAACAACCACTCAGTTAACACTCATGTCTGGTGACACCAACATGTCACGTGCAAACCAAACGTTAGTTCCGGTGGCAACATGTTGGTGCACCGGACATGAAAGCGTTAAAATCAAACTATCGAATTAACTAAAACGACAACCACTCAGTTAAAATCAAACTATCGAATTAACTAAAACGACAACCACTCAGTTAAAACCAAACTATCAAATTAACTAAAACAACCACTCAGCCAAACCCAATTAAGACTATTAAATTTACTAAACTATCAACCACTCAGCCAAACCCAATTATTGAACTTATAAAACAACCAAAAAAAACCAAAATTGCCAACTGCTTATTAAAACATATAAACCTATTGAATTAAACAAATAATACCAAAATGCTCACCAAAATGATATACAACTACCACTACAATCTCATATTTTTAAGATCTTATATATAATATTTTTTTAGTACTAGATGGTCCCAGATCTTATATATATTATATTAAACAATATTTTTTGAAAAATACACTATTAAATTTTAAATTATTTGAGAGTACATGACTGGAGATGACACACTCAAGGATGGGGAAAGCAAATAAAATTGAAATCCAGAAACAAAACCCTCTAACCAGGCAGAATTAGAAAAATGTCTATCCAACTATGGCAGAGATGGGGGTTGGGTGCCACCTTGGCAGCCAAGATCTCATAGAATACACAAGGCATGGCAGAGAGCAGTGGATTGAGGGTGTCAATGGGATGAGGATCAAACTAATGTATAGTGGGGTTTCAGGGATGAGCATGGCAACAAACAACAAATTTAAAAGTTCAGAAAAGGCTGTGTTACACCTGGATGCAGATGTCATGGAGGGAGGCAAAGGCAGCAATACTTGAGTACATTATCTTTGATTTTGGGGCAAAATTTGCTACCATAGCAATGACATAGACCACAATGGTTGCTTTTATGTGAAGTGCCAGGATTTCACACTTTTCAACAACATGGAAGTCAGGTGTGAAGGTGGGAGGGGGCATGTCATTAGCCAATAAGGTAGCATATTTTGTGGCTGCCTTGCATAGTAGGTGACATTAAGGTGAGACCACCACCATCATTACAAGCTGGTGTCACTTTGTTATTAGTATGGGGTGGCACATGGGTTTGGTGTGCAATGGTGAGGAGGGAATAAAAATACCCTATTACCCTTCCAAAGCTTATAAAGTAAAGTATATGTACCAAGTTTGGCAATTTTTGGTTTTTTTGTCCATGAGATAATGTCTCATACATATATATATACAACGATTTTTGTTTATAATATATATAAATATTAGTTAAATCAATTGAATCAAATCAATTTATTACTATCAACAACTTGAAAACCTCACATGTAAGTCTGTGGGAGCGCCCCCTCCATCTGGATTGGGGGGGTGTTCCCTTTCCCCCAAGAAGGGGACAAGAAGGCTGGCAGCCCCCTCATCTCCCAGGGCAACCTCACTCATGTGATAGACAAGCGGTTAGTTGCCACTTACCCTTTGAAGAATCCACCCCCAACCCTAGTTCTTAGGTCTGAAGAATTAATATGGCAAATTAGGGAAATCTGTAGCAAGTTGATAAAGAATCAGCATCCACATGGGGAAAAGGGGCTGAACACAATTAGCAGCAATGAATCTTTGGCCTTGATAGTCAGCAGTCATATACCATTGGTAACAAAGCCCAATGGACATGTGCATTCAGAAGAAAATTCAGTAAATGTTATAGATTCAGTAACATTTGCCAATGGCATTGGGCCAATAAAAAATGTTGTTGTTGGTTCAAAACCCTCCCCAAAAATATCAGGAACAAAGCCCAACAGGCATGTACCTCCTATGAAGAATGTGCCTAATGTTGAATTGTCAGTGAAACTCACTGATGGCATCAGCCATCATCAAAAGTTGCTGCCAACTTAGAACCCTCCCCAAAAATCAAGATCTTCATCTGATGAGGTTCCACCTGGTTGAACGGATGCCAAAGTGACTGGACATGGGCAGGTTGGGCATCCCAAACTCATTCCCAACCTCTTGGGACCACCCCTATGTGGGGTGGCCTTAGGAGGTTCCTGTTGCCTTTAAGGAAAGATGCTGTCATGCTAACTGTCAAAACTGCATTAAAACTGCAAATTGGGCAGTCATGAACAAACTGACAGCAACTTGGCCCACCGCTGACTCTTTAAAAGTTGGTTCAAATTAAGTTCAATTATTTCCTCAATCAAAGTTTGCCAGGTTGAGTCAAATATCAAGGGCCCCAATCCCATGATTTCCTAAGCTATTCTCCAAATCAATTGTCTATTTAAGAAGGCACAATACACTGAGAAAATTGACAGTTGATTTTCTTATTTACTTTCAATAAAAATCTTCCTGCATTCAAATCTATTTAATTAAGTTTAAAATTTTCCTTTACCAAACCTGTGACATCAGCAATGTGGCCTTGTGTGGGATCCGCTAATGGAGGCCACAAATAATTTCTCAGAGTGAGAAACTTACTTTTTGATAAAAGTATAAAATAATACCTTTTCTAAGTTTTTATGTTTTTTATTATGATAAGCACGACAAAACCAATAATAGCCCCTTTCTCAATACTAATTTTTCTTATTTAAACTAGTTTGGATTTCAAAACCATCGAGTTTGATGCAAAAGAATGTAAAGCTTAGTTATCTAGATTAGGGAATATAGGCTTTTAGCCTATCAGATGGAAGATAAAATTTTTTGGGCAAAACTGACCCATGTGGTAATGATTGGATAAATTGTATCCAGTCACCAGCGAGTGAAATCTTTTTACCTTGGCGGTGGTCAGACTCAACTGGTAATGATTGGGTAACTTGGCGATGGTTAGACTTGGATGGTAATGATTGGCTATTTGTTACCCTATAATCTTCATGTAAAATCTTTGCACCTTGGCGGTGGTTAGTCTCAGATGGTAATCGTTGGTTAACCTGCATCCAATCATCAATGGGCAAAATCTTCTTGCCTTGCGGTGGTTCCAATCTGAGCGACATTATACTCCTCAGATTTGACTGAGAAGTTGGAGTAATCCTATTGTTAGTGTTTACCTTTTTAAGCCACTTTTTGTGGTAAATTGTATTATTCCAGTTATTAGGATTCCACCGAGAATCCACTAAGGTCTTTTCACTGTGGGTACTCATAGCATTGACATCCACAATATTATTTGAGGATTGGGCGGGAGATGGGCCAATCATGGTAGCAGATTTGGGAGCCCTAATACCTCCAACATTCTTTTTCTTAAGTTGAGAAAGAGAATGTCTGATATTGCCCCCTCAAGAACGTTGGTAGGGGTGTAGGGTCAGAGGAAGCGGCCATGTACCCAGATTATGATATTTCTTAAAGCCAAAGATTTTATGGAATATTCATCTCCTCTCTTATGTATGATGGTATAGGGCCCCTCCCAATTTGATCTAAGTTTGCCATTTCAGGGAGTTGTATGATTGTGGTGATATAAAACTCTATCTGATACTTGGTAGGAAGGTAGAGGAGTTCGGAGCTCTTTGGCAGCTTGGCCTTTGTTAGTCACTGTTTTTGTTTGGCTAGACTCTCCAGCATATAATTTTTCATCCTCAGTGCATGAAGGTTTAGATTGAGGTTCGCAAGGGGTGGCATCTTTGGAAGAGCGATTCTCATAAGCTTTGAGATGAGAAACAGTTGCCTCTGCAGGCTTAAAAGTAGAATTTTCTTTTTTAGGCTGTACTTTAGGAGCCTGTTTTTTCTCTGAAGTTGGTCTTGCTTAAGAGTTTGGAGGGTTTCTGGGATGTGATTTTCATATTAACCACTCATAGTTCACCTGGTTTACTCACCACCTCATTTGCCACAAAATTTGGAATACCATTGCTAGCCTCCACTGAATTGTGTGATTTCTTAGTGTTGCGCCCAGAGGTGACATAATGCAGAGTGGAAGAGGGGTGTTCTTCGCTGGATAAAACTAATGGAACGTCGTAGTTCAGTAAAGATAAGGTCCCTTGCCTCATGTTGATGATTCCTTCATACTCAATCATAAACTGAGTACCTATAAGCATCTCATAATCATTGTTATCCAAAGCCACTGTGGGGGCTGATAGAATAAGCTTCCCAATATGAATGGGAAGGGCTGAGTAAGCACCCAGTGTACAGGTGTTATTAGGACTGGCGGTTCCAAAGTCTTGGTTGTAAACCAAGTCAGGTGCAAGTTGGATTTTTTCATCATCTTGGAGGAGATGATGTTCACCGGGAGCCAGTATCTAAGATAGCCATCACCCAAAATTTTTGGATGACCATTTTGACCTTCATGAGTATCCCCCAGAAGTGGGCAATAGCGCTAAGACCTCCTTAAGATGAAAATTGGAGGTCAATCTGCATGCAGTATTGGGGTAATTTTCCTGAATGGACTGCATGATATGGCCATTTTGGATAGGGCGAATAATGCAGGACACCACCTCATCGGCGTTGCTGGCAGTATCGATATTGATTGGTTCCCCTAGGACTTGATGGAGGTAAGTGTCCTCAGGTATGGTGGCCTCATCTACTCCTCCAGCATTCGGGCGATCAGGGACCTCCACTTCCATGGGAGCGCCTAACAAGTAGTACCCAATGTTATCATAACCCCCTTCAGAGTCAGCCTCAGGGGTATTTTCCACCATGGGCAAGGTTACAATTGAAGTGGGGGAGACAGTCATGAGAGGTGGGGTAATTTGCTTTGCTTTAACCGGCATTTTTCAACCCCAGTAGTCCTGGAGGACATACCCTTAAAGCGCGCACCTATGGATTGAGCTGAAGGGGAAACCACAGTGGGATCTCCGCTTTGCATGGATGAGGAATGTCCATTTTAAGTCGCACCAAAGAATCAGGTTTGGTGGGGAGGATAGGCACAGGTGGCCTCACCTCCAACGGTTCAGCGGGCTCCAGATCATCAAGGGTTAGAGCAGTTGGTGACACCTCCTCATCATAGGTAGGGCCACATAAAGGGATATGGGCAATGTCCAACAAAGCCTCTTTTATATCGCGGATAGTTGTGAAGTGGCGTTTCACCAAGATGATATGCCTAGCGAGAGAGGGTTGTGAAGCTAACCCTGTTAAGAGAGCGGCGATGGCGTCATCTAGGGTTAGTAGGTTAGACGTAGCCAACCTTTGAGCGGTGAGATAGTACCGCTCAGCAAAACTAAAGAGGGTTTCACCCTCATACATGGTGAGGCGCAAAAAGGCCTGTTTTGCCCGGTGTAAGCTCTGCTGGGACCCAAATTCAGCCAAGAGGGCATTCTTGACCTCTGGCCAGGTGTGCTGAGGATCCAAGTGAGGGACGATCAACTCTTGAGCTTGGCGACTTAGACAGGGAAGGATATACTGAACTTTTTGTTTGCCAGTAGCGCCATCCATCGCAGCTTCATAAACATACAAGAAGGAGGCAACACTCCCTTCACCAGGGGTGTATCTGTCCTTCAGGGGTAGTTTGAACGGCCGTTGCTCTAACTTTTTGAGCTGGGAGAAAGAGCTGGCTAGTTGCTTCTCAAGAGCAACTATTTGCAAGTCAGGAGAGCTGCTCACGTTGACAGTCTCCATTTGGTTAATACTTATCAAAGTATTCAGGGGGCTCAACCCCTGTAGTGAGCACCAATCATTGTGGGATCTGCTAATGGAGGCCACAAATAATTTCTCAGAGTGAGAAACTTACTTTTTGATAAAAGTATAAAATAATATCTTTTCTAAGTTTTTATGTTTTTTATTATGATAAGCGTGGCAAAACTAATAATGGCCCCTTTCTCAATACTAATTTTTCTTATTTAAACTAGTTTGGATTTCAAAACCATCGATATTTGATGCAAAAGAATATAAAGCTCAGTTATCTAGATTAGGTAATATAGGCTTTAGCCTATCAGATGGAAGATGAAATTTTTGAGGCAAAACTGACCCGTGCGGTAATGATCAGATGAATTGTATCCAATCACCAGTGAGTAAAATCTTTTCACCTCGGCGGTGGTCAGACTTGACTGGTAATGATTGGGTAACTTGGCGATGGTCAGACTTGGATGGTAATGATTGGCTGATTGTTACCCTATCATCTTTGTGTAAAACCTTTGCACCTCGGCGGTGGTTAGACTCAGATGGTAATGATTGGTTAACCCACACCCAATCATTGACGGGCAAAATCTTCTTGCCTTGCAGTGGTTCCAATCTGAGCGACATTATACTCCTTGGATTTGACCGAGGAGTCAGAGTAGTCCTATTGTTAGCGTTTACCTTTTTAAGCCAATTTTTGTGGTAAATCATATTATTCCAGTTATTAGGATTCCACTGAGAATCCACTAAGGCCTTTTCGCTGTGGATACTCATAGCATTGACATCCACAATATTATTTGAGGATTGGGCGGGAGATGGGCCAATCATGGTAGCAGATTTGGGAGCCCTAATACCTCCAACATTCTTTTTCTTAAGTTGAGAAAGAAAATGTCCGACACCTTGTGGCCCACATATTGACTGGGTGTGTCCCAACCATGTTGTTAGCAATAATTCTTGCTGGAGTCACATAGGCCTATTGTGTCAAGGCTTTTTGAAATTTTCTCTGATCTTGAAACTCCTGACACCCAGGTCCATTGGCCTCAGGGCTGCAACAGCTTGACTCTTTTGCTGGGTTATTTGTTATAATTGCAGCCTGTTGGCACTCCATTGCCAATCTTTTCCCAGCTAATTTAAACGTCAACCAAGTGGCAATGCCTATGGCATTCTGGCTCACCTTTTGGGTGCTTCTGCAACCTGACTGGAAGGCCGCTTTAAACCTTATCTGCCGTCTCCCTGAACAACAACTAAGAAATTGAAATATTAGTTACTCAACTAAACATTTACAGGTATCAACCAATCAATAACTAATAAATAAGAAATTTAGCCCATCAAACTGCTTTTAATTTGGATTTTAGATACAAGTATTTTTAATACTTTGCTAAAGACACTGTATCTGTCATGTTTACATGATTTTATTTAGGGGACCATCTGCCATGACAAGGCTGGGTGTCAAGATTCAAATAAGGTCAAGTTACAGGGCCTCTCTGACTTAAGGAAAATCTTGGATCAACTCTGGGTGCATGCCAGATATGCCCAGGTTGTTTCAGGGGAAGTGCAAGATTCCCAGCCATGTATTATGGCAGTAGCATTAAAACAAATGTCTTAACTTCTAAATGATGATGGTTCAATTCAGTTGATAGTAAAAAGGGGTTTTAAAACCTGTTCAATTTTTAAAATTCCAACTCAGGTCATCCTTTTCTTCAATAAATAACTTGAGTTTGGTCAATTATTAGCTATAGTACCCTGCCCAATGGAAGCGTGCACTTATTGGTTCACCTGAGCTTAATACCATTTCCAGCAATTAATGATTCCCCCTTAATTGTTTAAATATGATTCTTTGAGACTAACCTTTCTTGTTGGTCATCTTCCCTTCAAATAAAATCCCCGTTTTTTACAGTTTTTTTAGATTTATGGTTACTAGTGTGAACTTGTGTGCAGACCTTCTCAAGAAGGTCTTTAACAACGTTGGCTGTCCCATTTACACAAAAATATTTACAAGATTAAGTGCACCGTTGGGCCCCTTTGGTTCCCTCCAAAACTGAGGCACCCAAACCCTCCAACACTGATCTCCGCTTGGTTATGGTTTCCCCTATGGGTACCACCCAAGTGTTCCTGTTTATTTGTTCAAACTACTCTACACCAAGTTATACACCCTTGCACAGGGTTACTTTGTCTCTGGTGCCCTTCATGGTGCCCTTTAAACCATAATCTTGATGACGAGTTTCCTGGCTTTGTGGCTGTGCACTGCGCACCACCTTGCTGGGAACTGGAGAGTTATAGACACTCTCCTGACATTAGAAGACCAACCTTTTTTTTTACATGCACAAATATTATCTGTGTGGGACTTTCACAAAGTGTGAATTGGGTGCGTCAGCTGTTGGTCATGGCTGCGGTGGGGCTCACCTCCATTTTCTCATTTTGCCAATGGTTGGAGCATCTTGGAATTATTCTTGCTACCTCTGACTGGGAAGTACCCACCCTTCTTGCTTGTACATGGTGGATATGGATGCTTTGTGATCTGGGAGTCATGATTCCCCAACTTTCCACCAAAATTAATAAAATTGACACAATTAAAATGTTTTTCCTCAGCACCGCGTTTGGATGGTGCAGGCAGGATCATTGATGGAGGGCCTGGTGGTGATGGCCTTAGATAACAATGCACAACCCATTGCCAAAATGGGTATGGGGTTGTTCATGGCCCAAAACGCATTTTATAATGATGTTTCCTTATATAAAACCGAGCCCTATATCTTCTCTTATGGCTCAGATATGGAACCCATTTCAGTATACCAAATCACCCCAGAGAACCCAAGCTTGACCACTACCATGATCCACAGAACACAGGAGGTGGAAAAGGAGTTACTTCTTCAATATAAAAATGTTTATGCAATTGCTGAAGTTATGTTGGAATATGTGACTCAGTAGTAAGAGTGGCCAACTATCCCTCTCCATTCTATGATGCAAAAACATACCCTGGAGGCATGCTTATGCCTGAAGAAGATTTTTATGGTGAAGTGTTGGCGTTGTCTGCTATAAATAAAGACCATTCTGAATATTTTTGTTGACTGCTACCCTTTCATCCCCTTTAGGGAAAATCAGCACAACTATTTTGGTGGATACAGGAGCCTCTGAGAATTTTATTGACCAAGACCTAGCCAACTACCTTGAGCTGAGTTACTTGCCAGGTGGTATGGTTAGGCGAGGGGCTTCCCAAGGTATTCCCACACTAAAAATTATGGTGTTAGTGGATTATCAAGTTGGCAAATATCATTTGACTGACCGTTTCTTAGCAATCAAAAACCTCTTGTACCCCATCATTTTGGGTGTAAGGTAGTGGCAAAAGTTTAACGTCAGAACTAATTGGAAAAACAATACCTTGTCCTTAACTTTGAAGAATGGTCACAAATTAGTTGTCCCTTTGGCTGAAGCAAACTCTCAGGGCGATCTGCCCCACTGGCCCAATATCCACACACTCAATTTTTCTCCGTTGCTGAAGCCCTATTTGGAGATACCCTTACCTTCCTGTTTGAAGGGGTTGGAATCTTTGTTTAATGCGGCTTCAGCCAATGTACTACCAGCTCATTCAGAGTTTGATTGCAAGTTCAAGCTCACCGTGAATCTGGTGTATATCTCTTCCATATTTACCCATTGACTGTCCGGGAGGAAGCTGCCTTAGATGTGTAGGTTAAGGAGCAGTTATTCAAAGGAGCAATTTTTCAGAGAACCTCCTCAGTATGCTCCACACTTCTCTTTGTGGAGAAGGCTGATGGTACCTTATGTCATGCGTAGATTATGGGAATCTCAACAACGTCACAGTACTGGACTTGCATCTCATCCCACTGGACTCACATCTCATCCCACTGGACTCACATATTGCACACTATGTGGAGAAAGCGAGAGTCTTCTCCCAACTGGATTTTTTAAAGACGTTCAATCAGATCTGGATCAAGAAAGACCAGGAGTGTTTAACCGCATTATGTACCAGAAAAGGAAATTTCTAATTTTGGGTTATTCCCGTTGGGCTTAAAAATGCTCCTGCTATCTCTCAACGCCATATTGATGCGGCTTTGGGAGATCTACAAGGGTATGCATGGTAGTTTACATGGATGATATTCTGGTGTTCTCCCCTGATAATGAGTACCATGCATTACACCTTCGGCATGTGATGGAGCGTTTGAGGGCAGCTGACCTTACGTTACAAATTAGTAAATGTGAATATTTCAAGTCCAAGGTCAACTTCCTGGGCAATGTCATGTTTTATCAAGAGCACCTGATAACTCCAGACAAGGAGAAGGAGATTCATGAGTGGCCCACCCAAACTTTGGTTAAGTAATTCAGGAGTTTTTTTGGAGAAATGTACGTTCCTTAGAAATTCACACCAAATCTTTATGAAGTGGCGGCACCCTTGTATAAGGAGAGTGGGGAAAAAGTGCTCCAGTGGTCCCCAACTTTGCAGGATGCCTTCCAAGCGGTAAAGTGCACCCTGTTGTCCACGTCCAACCTTTGCCATGTTGACCCCAACAACGAGTTTATTGTGGCTACTGATGTTTCCAACTTTGCCATAGCAGCGGCCTTATTAAAAGTAGGCAAAGATATAATAGAGCATCCAGTGGGATATTTTTCCAGGAAGATGTCTCTGCCAGAGTTAAATTACGCCATATATGATAAAGAGTTATTAGCAGTGGTTGAGGCGCTGACTTATTAGCGTCATCACTTGCATGGCTCATCTAAACCCTTCCATGTACGTACAAATCAATGTGCCCTACTGTACTACCATGCACCTCATGTCTTAACCCCATGGCAAACCCGCTGGCATGAGACCCTAGCCCAATTTATGTTTTCTATGAGTTTACTAAGGGCAAAGAGAATGGTTTGGCAGATGTTTTGAGCCGCAACCCTGCACTAGCTCCTGACCCTAAGAAGGTAGAGGTTCATAATACCCATTTGATGATTCCGCTGGCTAAGATTGTCTCAACTTCCCTCTCCCTTAGCCCACGAGCCAGCGCTTGCTCCTCTGGAAAATGCAGATGAGTACAGTATGTTCAGAAAGGTAGTCCTTTCACATCCTGTGTCAGCAGAATATTATGGTCCTTGCCAAGAGCGCGTTGAATCAAGAGGACATTACGAGGGGCTACCACATGAAAGATGAAATGGTGTGGTTTCAGGGGCACCTATGGGTTCCTGCCAGACCACTTCACCTGGAAATCATCTGGGACCATCATGATGAAATCATTGTTTATCATCCTGGGAAGGCGAAGACTCTGGAGCTAATTCACTGCACATACAATTGGAAGGGGTTAGCCGTGCAGATGAGCAGGTATTGTAAAGTTTGTCTGGACTGCAACTAAAAGAAACTGAATTGACAGCCACTAGCGGGGTTGTTAGTACCAGTTTAAAAGGCTGAAAGGCCTTGAACTTCTTTATTGGTGGCTTTTATTGTGGAATTGCTTGTGTCTGATGGCTACAATGCCATCATGATAGTGGTGGACCATTTTACAAAGTTGGCCCACTTTATTCCTTGCAGAACCACAGTAACCGCGGCTGAGATGGCTAAACTCTTAGTCACTCATGTGTTTGTTTTTCATGGGGTCCACCAAGAGATAATTAGCGTTTGTGGACCCCAGTTTGCCTCCATCTTTTAGGAAGAGTTGTGTAAGACTCTTCAGATTTACCCTTCCAATTAACTGCCTATCACGCCCAGTCAGATGGGCAGACTTAACAAGTGAACCAGTGCCTAGAACAGTTCTTGCAGTGTTACACTGCCACAGATCATTCAGATTGGGCTTCCCATCTCCTCATGGCCCAATTCAGTTATGACAACGCCCAACATGCATCAATTGGGTTTTCCCCTTCTTCGCCAACTATGGCTTCAATCCCGCCTTCAAATGGAGACCAGTTGTGGATCCAAGGTGCAAGCGGTGGTGGACTTTGTCAAAATGATCAAGAAAGTAACCAGGGGGTGAGCACAAATTTAGATGCAGCCATGCAGGCTTACAAGGAGAACGCTGATGGTAAGAGACAAGATGGACCAGTGTACAAGGAAGGAGATCTCGTGATGCTGGATGCTAAAAACATCCCAATCAAGCAATCATGCAAAAAAACTGGGACCAAAGAGGATTGGGCCTTACCGCGTTGTCAGAAAGGTGGGCCACGCCTCATACCAGTTGGATATCTCTCCTGTTTCAAATCCTTTTAGTCTTTCACGAAAGCAAGCTTACATTATTTGAGGGCCCCCCACCAGAGACTCCTGAGGCTTATCTTGTGGTTGGGGCGCCGGAGTGGGAATTGGCGGAGATTGTAGCATCCCATTGGGCAAGAAGAAGACTCAAGTATCTTGTATCCTGGAAGGGATTTGATGCAGTAAAGAACAATTGGGTCCCAGCGTATGGCTGCGCCCATGTCCAAGACCTAATTGAAGTATTCCAAAAGCGTTTCCCTAAAGCTGCAGGTTCCAAGTCCAAGCAAGCTGTCACTGCCATGAAGTTGGACCCCGATCACAAAAACTTTTCCTTGGAAAATGCCCCTGGAGGGGGGTGGAGCCCAAAAAAGAGAAGAGGATAACGTCATGTATACATGATTTTATTATGAGAAACAATTGCCATGACAAGGCTGGGCGTCAAGAGTTAAAATAAGGTCAAGTTTTAGGACCTCTATGACTTAAGGAAAATTTTGAACCAACTCTGGGTGCATGCCAGATATGCCCAGGTTGGTTCAGGGGAAGTGCAAGATGCCAGCTATGTATTATGGCAGTAGCATTAAAACAAATGTCTTAACTTCTAAATGATGACGGTTTGGTTCAGTTGATAGGAAAAAGGGTTTTGAAACCCGTTCAACTTTTGAAATTTTTAACTTGGGTTGGCCTTATCTTTGATCAATAACTCAAGTTTGGTTGATTGCTAGCTATAGTACCCTTCTTAATGGAAGCGTGCACTTATTGATGCACCTGGGCTTAGTACCACTTTCATTGATTGATGTTTTTCAAAATTGTTTAGGTATGATTCTTCAAGACCAACCTTTCTCATTGGTCATCTCCCCTTTAAATAAAATCCTCAGTTCATTTACAGTTTTTTAGATTTATAGTTACTAGTGTGAACTTGTGCGCAGACCTTCTCAAGGAGGTCTTTAACAACGTTGGCCGTCCCATTCACTAAAGTATTTACAAGATTAAGTGCACCGTTGGGCCCCTTTGGTTCCCTCCAAACCGAGGCACCCAAACCCTCCAGCACTGATCTCCGCTTGGTTAGGGGCTTTCCTGTGGGGCCCACCCAAGTGTTCCTGTTTATTTGTTTCCAACTACTCTTCACCGCTTTAACCTTTGCACAGGGTTACTTTGGCTCTGGCACCCTTCACGGTGCCCTTTATACCATAATCTTGATGCTGATTTTCCTGGATTTGTGGCTGTGCACTGTGCACTGTGCACCATCTTGCTGGGAACTGGAGAGATATAGACACTCTCCTGACAGTATTGTTGATCCAGCAAACATGTCTACCTACATATTTGCATCTAGTAGTATTACCCATGGTTTGCCTCAAACACTCTAAAACAATTCAATGATTTGTCCTCCAGGTGTGCTGTGGACATAAGTTTTGTTTTTTCTTAAGTGAATTATATTGATAATTAGGTGACTTAATTGATTCTGAGAATTCTATTAGATATGTATCATCAAATCAACTCACATCTCAATTACCTTTGCATCAAAGTAAATTAGGCAATTATCCAGTGATAAATTTATCAAAAATATTGAGTCAGTGTGAGTGAGGCTTCTGATAAAATGTACAAAATTGGTGTTTTCACCATGTAGTTGACTAAAAGAATACAAAGGTAATAATTAGGACCACCTAGTGCTAAAAAATACAAAGGTAATAATTTTGCTGAGCATAAGCAACTAACTAAATTTGACTAGGTGGCCTTATAGAGTGGAGTATATTCAGAGATTTCATAGAAGGCAAACTATTCAATTGTATGCATTTGAAAATAAGTTTTATAGATTTACCTAATATAAGTATAGACCCAGAAATTGACTAAAGTGCTTTGGTTGGGGTGACAAAGCATTGGATTGCTGATAAAGTGAATATAGTAAATTATTTATTTAGCTAATTTGATATAAACTATAAACTAATCTTGCTGACTGTTATCTAAACTGACCTCTATCTACAATACTTAATTTTTATCTAGCATAGTACATTTCTCATTTGATTAGCCTAAAATTTGGCAGCATCTATATAGAAGTTGAAGATAATTTAAGAAACTATCTTACTAAATAAAATCATTATATATTTTAAAATATATTTTAAATCCTCCTAAATAATTAAATTTAAATTATTCAAACTTGGTATAAAGAGTTTATGAATTTGAGAAACTATCATAAGCTATAATTTATTTTCTTAATTATATTAAAACAAATATACCCTTTTCTTTCCGCTTGAACTCACTTTTGAGCAAATTTTAACAAAGTATAATTTACCACTGCCATCTAGCCACGTCTGTTTCCCAAATTTGATGTCCTTGAATCAGCCACTTGCTGCCCCAATGTGGGGAAGCGGTGACCCACCCCTAGCATTTTCCATTCTGTGGGGAAGCGCATTTGGATGGGCTCAATTAGTCCGCCCCACTCTTCTGGCCAAACTTGTCCCTCCACAGGACTTAGCGCTCCACCTGGCGCACATCCACCTGGCCTGCCCCCATCCTCTCACCCTTCCTCGCTCCAACATTTGATTTTGTCTCCATGTCAACTATGGGCGTTCATTCCCATATTCTGACAAGGCAATAATTGAACAGGGCATCACAGCCTTTGCACCAGCTGGCCTTATTAATTTCCGCCATTTTAAGGGTTATTTTGATATTGTTTTTCAAACAGAGGAGGACGTTGCAGCAGCATCAATGACTCCTTTTATTTACAAAAACACCCCCATTCCTACCACCAATACTCATCTCCCTTCTGATACCACCCTGGTGGAGTCATTTGCAAATTTCCTTCCAATCTCCTACCCCAAATTTTGTATGATGCTTTGATGTCAGGGCTTTTGGCCTATGACACTAAGCCCAACCTCATCTTCACAGTCCCCTCTGGGGCTGAGCGCCTTGCAGCACCTTGCGCCACTGCCACTTTTGTCCCACACCATCCCACCATCACCCAACAATTACACCCACATGCTCACATTTTTGCATCACCAGAGCATTTCTTTTGGGCATGGGTCAACAATAGTTGACAAATTTTTCCACTCTGTTTTGGTTTAGACCACTCTAAGAAGTCCTGCACCCACGCCGGTCCTTCTGCTGTTTCTTACCCCTTGTCAGCAGAATCCAAATGGGGTATTTTGTTGCCACCTCCACCAATGCCCTTGTTTGCAGGGCTAGAGCGGAAAATCTGCTCTCTCCAATTCATCCAGACACACTCACCCACCTATATTCTAATCCACCAATCAGAACCAGGCTTGGACTACTGTTTGCCACCAAACAATTTATCATTTGCCAACTACAACCCACCCTTATTCAGCCTCGCCTGATCATGTTAATCAAACCCTTGGGCCCTATTGGATGAGGTTGACAAATCATATGAAGTCCCCAAGGATTGCTATGACTTGTCTGAAATTTTTAATTATGATTTTGAAAATCCTCTACTGCCCAGACATTATGACCCTAAACCTAATGCCATCCCCTTCCAAAGTGATCACCAGCTTTAGCAGCGGTGAACTTGCTTATAATCCCCTCCTCCACAAAGCAGTAGCAAAAAAAGTTTATGAACTCTCATTTGGGTTACATCTGCCTAACTTCCCTCCAGATTTTTCTGAAAAATCACAGGAAGAAATCACCAAGCTGGCCTACACTGCCACCAACGCTGACTCATATGTTTCTAGCTTTCAGCCTTTAACCCAAAACTAAATTAAAAAACTCTTGCCAATTTTGCGCTACTCCCAGATGCCCGCCTTAAAGCTGAACATCATCTTGCAAAATATGTAGAATCTATCCTCCAGACTAATTTTGTGGATCTCAATCCTTTTGTTTGCTCCATCAACCCGCACCATGCTGATGCCCCAACACCCTTGCTCTCAGCTTATATCTTCCTCATCAATCATGTCACTGCTTTTGTCGCTGCTGTGCCTGACAATGAACCACCTGACCCTCCCTCCCCCTCTGCCATGATAGGTTAGCGGTTCTCCTCTCCTTGCCTGGTTGAGGGGTTTATTTTGGTTTTGTTTTGTCACCTATTTGTTTTTAGCTTTACTGCTTTGTATTGGTGTTAAAATCATGGGTTCTTCACTGATTGATAATTCCCAGAAGGTTAACTGAACATGTTTAATATGTGCACGATTTGAGTTGTCTGATAGTAATTTGTAAGTTGATTGATAATAGTATGAAGTCTATTATCCATAGTTGATTAGATAACCTGTTCTGGTCCAACGCTAGACCTGTACTTCTCCACAAAATACTCTTGATGTCATCTGTAGGGACTTCTACCCTTTATCCGCTTAACTTGATCCACGCTCAGATGTGAAGTTTACAGCTTTTCCTCTTGTGACACGAAGTCTGCTGCAATTCCCATCTAAGTCCAGCTTCTCTTATAAGGATCCTTGATCCTTACTCTTTAAACAACAAAAGAGTCCCCAATTAAAGCACACAGCAATAATTTCCTGAAGATGAATAGAACTTAATACACTAATGAATTCTACTAAATTGCTATCTTTTTAATGTGAAATAACAGGGAGTCTATAGAGGGAATTTGGGGCCATTTTCAGTTGGGGCCTCAGCCATAAAATGGCAGCCATTGCAATAGAACTTTTCTTCAACGTCTCACCAGCTATGGTCTTCTCCATCTGGTTGGATTCCTTCAATGGACATTCTTGAGACCTAAAATGGACAGTGTCAGAAAACATGTCCCTAACGTTTCCCACTCAATCCCAGCGAACCAACCATATTTGGCAAGTGACCAACTTAGGTAATGGGACTTGTTACCCATTATGGCAGGTCACAAACCAACTGATCAATTTGCTGTTGTAGGCGGCATCACTCGCCTTGCAACTTGCTCATTAAAGTTCCAATTGGTCAGTGATGAAACCTGACCAATCTCAATTGGTACACCTGATAGCTAATCATAAATCAGCTATCAGATGCCCCCATTTTGTCAGAAACTCTGCCCAATGAGATCTTAGCATTTACCCAGATTGATCCCCAACGGATCTGAACCTGGAAATTACCCAAAATCCTCCAAACATTATTAGCCTAAATCGGTGTCAACCAATATCCAATTCACTCGCCATAGGGAATTATCCCCTAGTGATCCACAGGTAATTTAGAAGGCTGGAAAGGTGGGAAAAAATCCCAACACATACCCCTCTTGCCTAGATTTCCAGAGAGAAGAGGATTGGGACATGAGAATACTGCCTTGGACCAGGTCAAATATTCTTGTCTTCTAGTGAAGCACAGTCAATATTCACTCAACGCTGATCAGGACAACCTTTGGAATGCAGTTATCTTCCTCTTCCTCATTGATACCGCCTCCTCAGAACTTAGTCCCCACAACTCACTGTCATGCTGGGCTGATCAATTTACTCATGACAATGCTAGTCCTAGAAAGCTGGTTTTCCTCCTGGTCAGGGCATATGACACGTTTTATATTCAGGATCTTGGTCCAGCGTCCTCAATTTCCTAATCTTCCTCCTTGTCCTTGAAAGGAGATCAATGCCGTCAATGTTTGTCTTATGGCATAAATAAGAATGCTCAATTATATTTGCTCTTGTTATTTTCTCATAATAACTTCTTTGCTCATATCATTCTTAATTCTTTTCTGAAGAGATTTTCTCATTAACTTTGAGATTAATTTCTCCAAAATTAAATCTTAAATGATACTAAAGTGAATAATGTTGAATATTATAAAAAGTATGACATCCCCCCTCTCATCCAGCTCATATGTCAAATTCGGAATCTTGGTACCAGTAACTGCTCAACAGTATGTCTGATAAAGATGCTCAGCTCTTTCAACTGATGAGTTGATCTGCGCAATGAAACCTCTTCTATGGTCCCCCTAGGACTCATACTCCCAGTCAAGCACCCGTAGTCATTCCTTCCACAGAACTACCAGAAACAGTATCTAACTCTGACAAAAATAGATTACAATTGTCTAAAACAACTTGTGGCCAATCCTCCCTATATCATCAATTCCCAAATTAAATTTGGATACTCTTCTAGATTTGGCTCCTTTCACAGATACTCCTACTATCTTTGTCAGACCTCCTGAAGCAATGCCCTCTGATATTGATCAATCATTTCTCACTGGAACTGACTTGCTTCCAGAGTTCCTTTTCTGACTCATTCAATTTTATAAGACAGCTGTTCTGCCAACCAAACTAGCAATCAGAAATTATGAACATTTTGAAATCCCTATGCAGAATTGAGGACACGAGTGACTGAGGCTTTGACCTTAGCTCTGAACCTCTCTGGACTCACAAACATCCTAGATTGAGATGCTGCAGCCTATGCCCTTCATTTTGCCAGCAAGTTCTTCAAAGCTGGGCCATGAAGCTTCCAGCCTCTCCAGAATTCATTGGTCATTCTGCTTTTGGATTACAGAAGCTTGTAGTTGTCATCTGCAGGTTGCTGTCCGCTCCCTGCATGACTATCTCGTTTCTAGCGTCCCATTGGTACCTCCCCCTGATGGTTTTGACTGGGGGCATGGTTCAGAAACCCCCGCCTAGTATCCACTGCACATTGCTGGCTCATATGTCCAATGTTCTTATTGAAGCCCGTCAGCAAGTGCTCAAGACCAATCTTCCAGCTCCAGTGCCATATTGGATTATTTGGGGTTATTTGCCAACTGCCTCTTCTTGTTATGTTGCTTCCTTCCCTGATCCAGGGCATCACATTTGGCAAGTACTGATATCTCAATCTCTTCACCTCGTTGCATACTCACAGGGATCAGCCTCCGCTCAACAAACTTGGCTTTTAGTAGGTCTAGCCCTTGCTAGCGTCCTATCACACATACATTTTGATGGTTTGTTCACTCCTACTGCTATATGTCCTTTCTCCCCAAGAGGTGACATAGGCTGAATCATACCCAAGTCAAGAATAACCAGTAAAAATTATAAAAATAGATCTTTTTTGTGTTTATTTCAAAGGGTTTTTTCCGCTAAAATTTTATCAATCTTTTATTTTTTTTTCTCATTTTATATAGACATGACCTTCACTCAGTTCAGTAGTCCTTCTTTTTTAAATATTCCCCCAAACTGGTTCCTAGGTATACTCTGACCTACCAGTTTTCTATGGTTCAAAGGTCTTATTTTTTAAGACTTTCTTTCTCTCACGAATCTCACTTTTATAATATAAAAGTGATTAGTACAAGTCCAGAGAAAACATTCGCCTGCCTGCGGAATACTGCACCTATAGAGCAGTACACCACAGCCATAACACTTAGCATAAGTAGGTCTTTTCACCTGTCTGTGCAAAGCACAAATAAATGGATGGCTGATTGCGCTGAATATGACCTTAATTACATTTACACCAAGATGGATGCACCATCTGGACAACTTCCCTCAAACAAAGGCCCTAATAACAAATTGGCAACACAAACAACCAACAAATGATCAAACTCAACCAAAATCCCAAAAACACAGTGACAAGCGTGACAAACACAAACAACTCCCCAGGATCAGTTTCTGCCAAAAACCAGATTATTGATGCTGACCTTGGGGAGTGCAAAGCAATGCTGAGAATAGTGGCATCAGGGATATTCCCCACCGAACCTCAAATAGGTGAGGGGATTGGGGCCTCGCAGGGGAAAACTTTTTTTAAAAAAAAAACAAAAAAACCTGACAAAGTTTTGGTTCTATCAGATACCAAATCCAATTCAACCAGCGGAAGCCAAGGGCCCAGTTCATCTGAGCAACAACAAAAAGTTCACAACAGAGACTGAGAAGATATCTGTTGACACTCAAAACATTCACCCAAAAATATGTCAGAGATCAGCGCTGACAAAGACCAGTCAGGGGGAGAATGGTCCCCAACCATGATCAAACAGGCAATCCAAGCAAACCGTTGGGCATAATCCCTGATGAACCATTGGGTGCTATCCCTGACAAATCCAAGTAGACAGCAGGGGCAAAATTAGCCCAGAATTGATTGGTGAATCAGAGCGAACCATCCAGGATTATTCCCATTGGGGATGAAGGAGTACTGGGCACAAAATCTAAAGAATCAGACACCCACAAAAGTTCCTCAAAAAAAAGTTAAAGTACTATAGGAAGTGGCCAAAACCCTGACAGCGGTCAAGTCAGTGACAAGGGCTCTGGTAAAGTACACCCCCATCCAGAAGGAAATGTTAGCCCACCGCGTCATGTCTTTGCATGAAATCAAGAATGGGAGGCCCTACAGTTCCCGTATTCAACGGTGACACAATGGATATCCAAAAACATTATGTCAGCCATCACAGCCATTTGGCATGAACACAAGTTTTCCACTGGGGCAGCCAAATGATGGCTCGACACCCAAATATCACTTGAGATGGTGATGCTCTTCAAGGCGTCATGGATCTGAACCAAAGATGCCCTTGAATGGATGAAACTCCCCTGGAGCATAAAGTGATTGAAGCCGCAGTTAGAGAAGATTTAAAGCCAGTGGACGCAAAGGCTTGTAAGGAAGCCAGTATTGACCTCCTTAACATGATGGAATACAATAAGGCCATAGTATCAGCGAGATTCTCCCAAGCCAATGGGAGCTCAGGACTCACCCCAACGGAATTATCTGACTATGCAAAATGTTTCCCAAACATTTCGACCACCCTTGAATGGGCCTGACATACCATTCCAGTTGACACCGTGCTGGAATGGTATAACACCACATTCTCCCCAGAGGAGGCATTTCATGGATTGCAGCCAGGTTTAAGGCCACTGAGACTCTACACTGGTCATACACTTGAATCCCGCTGGCCACCGCATCTGACCTAATGAAGGTGAGCTGGATGAAGGAGAAGGCAGTGGAGTGGGGACCCTTCCAGGATCGGTCACTGGAAGAGGCCATTAACTGGTCTGCCAATGAATTCACCTCGCTGATTATGAAATACTGGTTCCACGTGGGAGCCAGTATTGACCAAGTTTGTGAATGGGTGGATCTGGGAGTCATAAAACCCATCCATGAAACCCTCCTAGGCTGACCATTCCCCATCAAGAAATGGAAACTCTGGCATGACGCCGCCACACTAGCTGAAGCTGCATACTGGGATGCAGTGGGATTCACCCCAGAGTCAGCCCAACTGTAGATGAAACGTGAGATTATACCACAGGCAGCATCGGCGATGAAAGGGGACATGACCCCCAGACCTGGGCCAAGAATGGCTTAAAGCAGGGATCTGAACTGAAGCCACCTGGGATTAGAAGCAATCCTTCCCAGAACTGATGGTAGCTGCCCCATATGCCACCAAAGGTTTTGCCCCTCCGAAGCCTTTCAGAGGTGAAAGGTGTGAGTTCTGGCCGCCATGGCACAAATATTCACAGATGGAAGGTGGAACAGCATTACAGTAAGGGACTGGTGCCAGCGTAGTTTGATTATGCTGGAGGCCCTCCAGAAATACCTGCACCCAATGTGCAGTCCAGAATCCGCCATCAAATGGTACTGACTGGGATTTTTGCTGAAGGATGCCCTCAAGTGGCAAAGCCTTGAAATTGGAGCGCAAATGGCTAGGAGCATTAATCGCTGTGGTATCAGCATACACCAGGTAGAAGCATTCCTCAATTGGGGATTTAGCCTTGATGATTCAGTAAGCTGGAAAGAAGTGGAAAACCCACACCAAAGTATCAAAGCCTAGCACGAAATCAAAGTCATACAGTGTCGCGGCAGCCTATACTGATGATAACACATGGAATGGGGCCAGAAGCCATATCAAATACATCCGCCAACTAATCAGTGGAGGCTTCACAGACTGCTAAGCACCTAAGTCATATCTAAAGGAGGCAATCCAAAATACCTGCAGGTGGAGGAGGAGTGGTCCGACCTGATAATGGCGATTTATCCGGAGCTCAATGAGGTGCTAGCAGGAGGAGACTTCAATCACCACTGGGTACCCAAATAGGACTATATTAATATTGTGATCCCAGGCAAATTGGACCATAAAAAACTCCTTGAGATCGGAATCAAGTATAAGGGAGTCTATCTGAGAATGGAACTGACTAGGTACGCTAACCAAATTACATGGTAGGTGACATTCCAAAACTATTCTGACCAATTGGGAGAGGTTTTGGGTGCACAAAGAAACCTGGACTGAACTATTGTACTATGGGGAAATACAAGAATTTTGGCATGCCAGTGGTGATTACATCACAAAGTGCCTTCACCCCCAAACAGTCAAAGCGCTATATGAACTGGCCCCATGGATGAAGCCGAATAAAATTGCCTTACCTCTATTCATCCGCCTGCATGGCCTAAGCAGAGACGTGTACGTCAAGCAAGAAGACTCAAAGAAATTATGCTGGTTCTGTTACCAAACTGGCCATACAATGGCTCAATGCCATAATCGCAAGGGAATGACCCCTTGAGAGTATGAATATGACCTCATTGGAGGGGTCATGAAGGTCAGGGCCAAAACATTCCTTTGACCAAAAGCCAAAGAATGGATCCCGTGGAACCTAATGGAGGTCGTGGACATGAAACGCCAACAGCAATAGCTGGACCTCGCCCATAGGGAAGCATGGGAACAAGAAGTGGCCAAGTGACCAAAAGCAGATGACAAACCCTTCATCAACCCATACCCCAAATTGTACAAAATGGATGAAGGAGCAATCCCTGAACTGACGGTGCCATGCCCATCCTAAGCAGAATGGATGATCCACAAGGAAGAACAATGGTAGAAGGCAAACCTGAAAAAATCCCCCAATAAGGGATGGGCAGCACATGATGCTAATAAATAGAAATCTAAGCCTGACAAGTCAAAAGCAATTATGAAGTCAACTCAGAAATTGTTGGCAAAAAACACGAGGAGACTAGCAATCAAACAACCAAATTAATGTGATTGGAAAAGTTAGCTGATCAGAATCTGACCAAAATTGCCAGATCCACCGAAAAATTGAATGAAGGGGCGGGAATCCATTTGACAGATGAGGGGGATTCCACCACACCACCAGTAGGGACAAAGGAGCACCTGAAGCTGGTAATTAAACTGTCCTCATTGTCCATCAATAGGTAAACGGGGATGGTGACTGAATTCCCAGTGCACAGAATGCCGGTAAGACAATTCCAGTTCTGTCCAACTGCCATGAAGGTCAACCAATATCCCCTACCCACCCTCAGCGACACCAAACACCAACAAGAAAACTTCTGTCCGCGACTCAATTTACAACCCTGGAAATATTAATCCTCATAACTGTGGGTCAGGCAGCCAGGAATGAAATTTGTGACCACAAATGTTTGGGGGATGGGGAGCATACAAACGAGAAGGCGGAAGATACACCATTTCAAAACAAACTCAATATAGACATAATTTTAATATTGGAAATGCAAGCAGGTTGCTAAAAAAATGATGCCGAGCTCAATCTGTGATGCAAAGAATCACCTGTGGTCCTTCCCAATAGGCTATCGGGCACTCTGAACAGATCATGTGATGATTGTTGCATTTAACAAGAACATAGACCTGGAATTTGGGAAGGAAACTCACACCGGAAGGATCCTGATAGTGACCGCTACACATAAGGAAACAGGCAAGAGCCTTCAAGTGATGGCAGTCTATGCTTACCAAAGCCCCGCAAAAACTGAAATTTTTTGGGAATTTTTATCAGGAGTACCAGCTGAAGTGAAAACGGTTATAGTAGGAGACCTAAATTGTTGGACAAATGCAAGTCAGGATATGTTCCCAACAAGTAAAAGTCCCAACCAAAATGCCAATGAGATGCTAGAATACCTAGTCAAATCAGGGATTTTCCTCACAATTGATGAGGAGGACAACAACCCAGCCAACCTAACGAAATGGACATATGACTCCGCCGGAACCCCACAGGCTGGTTAACGCCTGGATTATATACTGGTGTTATCTGACCACAGGCCGCTGATGTCCAACAGTGAAGTCAATATAAATGTGAAAAGCGAACACATGATTGTCCACATGGATATCAATCTGGATGAGCCCCCAAGGAACTTTGAATATCAACTGGCACCAGCCATACTGAGGGATGGGGAATGGCGCCAAAAAATTAAATCTGGACTGGATTGACTGGTCGCATATCTGGATTGTCACCAAGAGATAGACCCTCTGGAATGATGGATCCAGATCAAAGAGAAGATGAAGAATGATACCACGAAGTTCAAAAAATTGACAACCTACAAGTGAAATGCCACCGAAAAACAGCTGAAAACTGCACTGGAGAGGTTGAAGCTCAATTGGTGGGACAGCAAAGAATGGTCGAGCGAGTACTGAAAAACACACAAAAAGTATCAGGCCTTAATGGTGAAACAGGATTTGGAGTGACGGACCAACGCTACCTACCAATATTAGAGCTTAGTGGGGACAATGACCAAAGAGGGCCTGGCGCACTCAAGGAAATCTGAACCAAAGCTAGTATATGGGAAGTAGAGATGGTGGAAGGGGAAGTATCAACAGACCCAGAAATGATCAAGCGTGAGATGGAATGCTTATACAGCAAACTACTCTGCCAACAAGTAATGAGCAAATTGATGACAGATGCCCTGATTGACCTGGCCAAGCCAGCACTTGGGGGCTGTACACTGGAAGATGTTGCCAACCTATCCGCAGAAATTTTGATTGATGAAGTTAAGCAGGCACTAAAAGAGTCACCAAGAATGAAGGCACCGGGCCCCAACAACATGTGTGCAGAGGTGTACAGTGCATTTAATGGCCACATTGCACCAGAACTATAATCCCTATTTAATCACTGCTTGCAAAACGGACAGCAAATCTCAGAAGGCCAGGAGACCTGAATTGTACTCTTGTACAAAAAGGGGCTCTGATAAAACTACGGAACTGGTGCCTGATCACACTATCCAACACCAATTATAAGCTCCTAACGTGCATATTATCAAATTGGCTGATGGCCATGGCACCGCGCATGCTCCATAAGGCCCAAAAACGGATTCATCAAGGGCCAGAATATTTGGGACAGCATTGGTGCAGTCCAAAATGTACTCCAATATATGCGGGGAACCAAGCAGGGATATCTCATGTTCCTTGACGTGGAAAAGGCCTACAATCAGTTAGCATGGTCATTCCTGCAGGAGGCATTAAAGGCAGTTGGTATCCCAAAACCTTTAGATCATGGATAACAACACTGTAATTGGGCCTAGTATCAAGGTGATCGTTGCAGATGGCATAACCAATGACATTCTGGTCAGGCAGGGTCTCCAACAAGGTGATCCTATGTCACTGATTAAGTTCAATTTTGCAGCTAACATTTTATTGGCAGCGGTGGACTTGAGACTCTGGGGCCTAGTTTATTCAACCAAATGCCGCTAAAAATGCTGGCCTTCTCTGATGACATGGTAGTAGGTATCAGCTCACTGAAAAACCTACAGGACGCCAAGGAGCTAATGGACCTATACCAGTTAGCATTAAATGCAAAAATAAACTTGGAAAAAACCTCTGTAATGAGGTTCAGTGTCCCAAACTTAAGCCCACCAACCAACACAACACCAATCACAAACTCCCAGACGATCTAATACCTTTGGATACTCTTTAACAATAAGGGGCCAGCGGTACTGGAAATGGAGCAAGAGGTATTGTTGAGTCTATCAGTCTGAATGGCATGCTGGAAAAATTCCAGAATATGCCTTGAGGAGAAAGTGCTGGAAATCAATGTATTCATCTTCTCAAAATTGTGGTATGTTGCCCATGTGCTGCCAATGAGCCTGAACATAGAGAAAAAAATTAGGACAATGCTCCAGACCTTCTTATGGTTCAAGGCAAAAGCAGCACTAATAGCACTAGAAACTCTGTCCAAACCAAAGTCTGAAGAAAACATGGGCCTTCTGTATTTTGAATCCCATGCTTGGCAAATCTGGACAAAGTCATTCCTTAGATTGATGCAAATGCACATATGATGCCTAACCCTAACTTGGAGCGTTAACTGGGCTAGAGCTCAGGGCCTTCAGGAGCCTGTCTCACCCTGCTCACTATGTGAATGGATGGAAAGCCATCCACAAATGCCCTCCCAAAAAGGCACCCCACATTACTGGTGATTGTGCAATTGGGCAGTGCGCAGGGCGGCTGGTCATTTGAACTAGCGTATTGGTATGCTGACCAAATCCGCAGGGATGTCAAGGCACATAATTCCACAATGATTTCTGCAATGAATTGGGAAGAAAAAAATCAAATTGTTCACAAATACGCCGCCAAGTCAATCAAAATCAGCTACAAATTGACCCTGATCAACTATGGGGATTTGCTCCCAAAACCTGGGCGCAACCTACTCACTCAACCATGAATCTTGTATGACTGGGCAACCAAAGGCCTTGACATCAACTACCAAATGAAGGAGCTGATCTCAGGCCTGAACTCCTGACTGGTAATGTCCAAGCAACAGTTGGTAACCTGGTGGATCCTCCACCGCACTTTTAAATCTGGTAAACACAGTGGACCAGATTGCCCACAAAAGGAGTGCCCTAAATCCATTAAACTGGAAGAAGATATTTCTCACCGATATCAAAAATGCACCATGTTCAAAAAATATTGGTCCACAATGTGCTAAATCCTGTTGGGTGAACAATCACCAACGAGAATGCACCCATCACAGGACTTTTTATCACTAAAACCCTGCAATCATCCCCAATCCAATTATGAGAATTTATCTACCATTATTGTGTATGGGTGATACACTTGGCTCTTGTTGTCAAGAGTTTGGCTAATGAGCACCCCCATCACAAAGGTTTGGTGATGAAGACAATTTGGACTATCTCTGATCACCTCTGATGGATCAAAAAAATTCTCGCGCCTAATCCCCAAGTGTTACAAAGCCGCATGTTTGGCTTTTCCCACCAGATTGCTTGTCATACACAATGAAGCAACAAATCAATAAAAGATTGAGTGGACTGTAAGCCCGCTGATTCTAGAGCTGTGGCTAGTGATGGCAATCTCCAATCAGCAATGGTTGGTGGTGCTAGGTCTCTAGAAGCCAAAATTCCCAGTCCTTTATCATCATCTGAATTGCCTGTGTTCCGCCCTCCCCTCTTACTTTCCTTTTAATTTTTTAAATAAAGTATGGAGTTTTTTTTAAATAGCATAATTGGCTCAGCTTTGGCTCCTAATAAATTTGATCAAGGTCAGTTGTTTGAATCCTGGTGCAATCACTTGTATTTAATTACTTTTTATCATTTAACCCTTTTTTTCATTACTTTCTTCAAAAAACTTTTCT
The DNA here is from genome assembly GCA_022478985.1 of Massospora cicadina. NCBI lineage: Eukaryota > Fungi > Entomophthoromycota > Entomophthoromycetes > Entomophthorales > Entomophthoraceae > Massospora > Massospora cicadina. Next base: position 93,308 of record JAKSZP010001423.1, on the reverse strand, counting down.
TTCTCGTTGCAATCACTTTGCAACCTATTCAATTCAAGACTGAATCTAGATTGATAATCTCACAGAGGAGATTAGTCTGCGCCCATGTCAGGGAGCAGTTGGGCAAGCAAGGTAAGAGGAGCAGGTGGAAGGCCCGCGGCCTCCAACGTTCAAAAACGCCCTGGAGAATCTGGTGGCATAGACAAAAATTTTAATAAAACTGGCAGTCACTATTTCCCCAGAGATACTCGCATGGCAAGCACGATGCAACCAGTACATCAACACGCCACACTATCAGCCACTTTCATTGGTGGAATTTGGAGTCCGCGTGTTTCTGGACATCCAAAAAACGGCCTTATGGGAAAAAATTTTGTGAAGATATGCACACAATTTTCCCAACTGCGGTGTATGTTGCACCTCACTCCATGTCACACGGTTGGCTGGACCTAGGTTTCAAAAGCAAAAAGGCAGCAGACAAGGCTGCAGCGGTGCATGTAGTGGTTAACCTCCCTGAAGGGCAATAAGTCATCGAAACCAAATGCACCAGATGGAAAAAATCCGACCAAATTTTCCTCACATTTGACTTTTTGCCTACTACGGTAAAACGTGACATTTTGGAACAACACCTGAAAAGATGATCTCGCCATATACGGCGAAATACAATCTTTTGAAATGCAACGCTTCACGCTGATGCCACACCTGTGCACCAGCAAAGCCATCACAGTTCCTCCCAACTGAGGAGATTGCAAAGGACCTAACCCAGATCCCACACTCCACTTTTATTGATATCACAGGGCATACCACCCACCCATTCTGGGTGACCGTGGACAGCGCGCCCCCTATTTGCACCCGCTGTGATGCGTTCAGCCATAAGGCGCACACATGCCCCATCAAGGAGGGCGTCACATTCCAAGAGCACCCCTCAGCAGCTATGGCCAGCGGAGAGGTGCACTACAAACCAACTGCAAGCACCAAAGAGGCTTTCCCATGGGGAGCACAAGGCTGCTACCTACTGGTAAAGCTTATCTCCCAGCAAGAGTGGAAGAAGGCCAAGCAGGCCCATAGGGCTGCGGCCAAGGAAGCGGCCAAAGCCACCACCACTATCCCACACTCACAATGCCAGGAGGACATGGAAACCTTTGCGGCGGAAGCAACTTGGGAATCCATCAACCAATCAGATTGGGAAGCCCATGCTGAGCAGGCCACTCAATATGAGGATCCGATGGGAGATTTGATCTCACCCAATTGTTGCACCCAAGCTCCAGTCAAAACTGACGTGGGACCCATCCCAACTGAAATTTTTTTTTTGACCCACTCAATGGTGCACCAAACTCATCTGCACCGCAAAAAATTCGTCCAACGTTGGGAAAACAAAAGCAAAAAGCTAAAGCCAAAGTGACTCTTTCTGAAAAATCAACAAAAACTCTGATAGTGTTGCTGCTAACACCCACGCTGCTGTGAAGGCCCACGGGGATCTGGAAGAGGCTGGTGGGCCCAGGTGCCCACCCCCTCACACCTAAGGTGTGATGGGGAAACCTTCACTTTAGGGACGATGAATATTGCCAGACTCAAGGCCTCCCCATCCCAGGCAGGAAACTGAGTTTTTTACAACTCAGATTTACCCGTGGATATCCTGGCCATCCAGGAGTCCCACTGTCCACAAGGTTCTGAGGAAGCTTGGAAAACAATGCTCCTCCCATCCCTATCCTTTTGGTCAAAGCACTGTGGGGTGCTAATTTGGAAAAAAAATTTTTTCAAATTTTTAGCCTCAGAAACATTCCTAAATGGCTGAGTGCTTGTTGTCACTTTTTTGTGGGCTGACGTAGCGCACGCAATCATCAACATCTATGGCCCAAACAGTGCACATGAGCGTCAGGAATTTTTCTCATCAGTCAAATCCCTCCCACTACCCCCAGACTCTTTCCTAGTCGGCGACATGAATTGTTGGCTAAACACACCAATGGACCGGTGGCCTTTCTCACCCCACGCCCACCAGGGTCACATAGAACTGCGCGTTCTAAAGGCCACCCTCAGGTTAATGGATGCACTGCTGCGACATGCCCCACTGCTCGAAAACATGATGCGTCCCCACATCCACAAATGCCAATTAAGGTCCATGACCTGCATCGACCTTATTCTAACACTGGCGAAATTCCAACCCCACATCTCCCACTTCAAAACAACAAAAATGGAATTCTCCAACCATCAGCTGGTCTCACTAACCTACCACCTACCTGTCACAGCTGCTAAGGCCCCACATTGGTGCAAAATCCGCTTCCCAAGCTGGCGTCGCCAGGATTTTCCACGTGGGTGGAAGAGGCAACTTTGGCAAAAAAGTTTGTTGCACCATTTTGCGCGGACCCCATATCCACATGGGCAACTTTCAAAGATGACACCATCCGCCACTATCGCCATCTCTCCTCCAGATGCTCACGAGCCACATTGGCGGTTATCTCGCGCGCTCTGGAAGAGTTGGCACACTTGGAGTCCAACATCCCAGTTACAGGATACAGCTCTGCATGGGGCCAGAAGTGGGCAGAGGCAGCCGCCCACCTTAACGCACTCAAAAGATAACACAAACATCAGGTTTGTGTTCAGTACAGGGCTACACACATCACAAAAGGCGACAAGTGCACTGCACATTTCTTTAAAAAAATTTTGCACCACGCCAGAGAGTGGCCTGCACACAGGTGCAAAGATCAGATAATTCCATTGCGGATACACTGGCCAAAGTGGCAATCAAAATGCAAAGGTATTACTCTGAGTTGTACCAATCTGATCCAATACAGCCAGCCAAAGTGGCGGAATTTCTTTACCGAGCCTGCATCCACACCATTTTCCAATACCCAGAAATAATGAATTTGATTACTCCAAACGAATTATGGACAGCCATTCGCGGTGCGCCAAACCAAAAATGCCCAGGCCCAGATGGCATTCCATATGAGTTCTACAAAAAATATTTCAAATATATATCCCCATTTCTTCTCGCCTCACTTAACCAAAGCCTGTTGGAAACGTGCCTCCTACCAGGAGGACATGAGGCCTTTACTGTCACACTCTTCAAGAAAGGGGATAAGCTAGACTTAGCCAACTGGTGCCCCATTTCTCTAACAAACACAGACAATAAAATTTTAACAAAAATTATGGCTAACCGGTTAGGGACTGTAGCATCTGCCACCATCTCCCCAGAACAATTCAGTTTCATCCCCAGAAGGTTGATTTGGGATAACGTGCACTCTGTGGCTAATGTATGTCAGTCCACAGCCTCTGGGACACTTGTATTCTTGGACCAACAAAAGGCCTATGATAGAGTAAACTGGGAATACCTAAGGGCCTGCCTCCATTAATTCCGCCTACCCCCTCGCTTCATCAACTGGGTAATGCTGCTCACGGAATCTGCTACAATGGCAGTGCGTGGCCCTGGCTTCCTAACGGAAGTAGTCCGCCCTCAAAGGGGCTTGCGACAAGGGGACCCCCTCAGCCCACTCTTATACAGCTTCAGCCTTGATCCACTACTGCGAAATGTGAATGCCCAACTCACTAGGGTCCATGTGCCAGGGCAAGTTCCAGTCAAGATAATGGCGTTCGCAGATGATTTGTGGCTGGGGTGTCTAATAATCAAGATGCACGCGCGCTTGAAGCTCTCATCCAGGAGTATTCCCGGATAAGCAACGCGGCACTGAACGCTTCCAAAACCAAAATCATCCTCCTTGGTCGGTTTCAGAACTGCTGGGCCCCAGCAATTAGTTCCCAACCCAGCCCATCTGCTCGCCCACGTCCTCGCCCTACTAACTCAACACACACCACTCCACTGGTGCTCCCCTTTGTGCCACGCCCTACCATAGGACTGGTACGCCATCTGGGCGTGTGGATGGAGGCAGGCGGATTTGCGTCAGCAGTAATGGAGTGCCGTATTATAGACAATGTGACAAAGCGCATCGCCTCCCTCAGAGCCCACCCTACTTCCCTTACTGGCAGGGTTGTTTTAGCCAACCCTATGCTCCTCTCTCCAAAGTCTGGTTCAGAGCCCACGCCATCCCCTTCTCCCCAAACTTCTTCAAATCCTTGTATGCCTTGCTGCAAGGATGGCTTTGGTCAGGCCGCCATCCACCAGTGCGGCTAGAGGTCATGTTTGGCCCTCATCGTCATGATGGCATGGGCCTGCTTGACTTCAAAGCCCATGCTGCCAAGATCCTGGGCACCTGGATTGCGGCTGTCACCACCCCTACACTCCCCTCCCAACACTAGTCCCGCGCAGCCCGCTCCAACTTCTCTCACGCTTTGGGCCTCAACAATCCATAGAACCCCCACTCCCTGATGAAATACCTCGCATCATACACAATGGCCACAGGTCCTCATGGGACTAAAACCCACTACAAACGAATCCTACTCTCCATGCGGAGCGCTGAGTGGAGAATTCATATTAGCGGACATACAACCCAAAAAGGCCGCCCCTCTCCTCAGTTCACACAAGAGGTACAGGGGCTACCCATTCATGATGGCGTGATCCCCATTCGGCTCCATGTCCTATCCAGGGTGGACTACCTGGACATGATGGACATCCCTTACTCCATTGAGACCCAAAAACTATCTGGAAATCCGTACACCATCCTCTGTTGCAGCCTCAAGTCCGCTCCCATGTGTGGCGCTGCCTGAGGTGGGTGTATCGTACAGCTGAGCGCTCTAACGCTTTACACTCATCCTGTGTCATGTGTGGCCAGTATGGAACGCTGTTCCACCGCCTGGAAAAGTGCCCTACCTCTAAAGTGATATGATGCGAAGTTCAACGTCTGCTGGGCCAGGATCAAACGCATCCCTTCAGTCTATTGAGAGATATGTTTGCTCTATCAATGGCCTCCTCCCTTCCACCATCCCTCCGTGCTTTAGTGGTTGCAATCGCCATGTGGACCATCCACACGATTGTCTTAGATGCCATCGCAGGCTCCACCCCCACCCTCCCAGAAGCTGTCCACAGATTCCGGTCTCATTTGGTGGACCACTTTCAAGCGTGGATATTTGGATACCTCCCACCGCGTCGCCTACAGCTGGTCTCCTCCTGGTTCCCAGTCTGGTTCATCAAATCAGACCCCTTCCTCCACACGTGTTCAATTGTGGCTATGGCCCCTTCACACGTTTCCTCCCCTCCCCATAAGTGGCGTTCCTGCTGGCAACAAGAGATAGCATCGCTTCTCTGGGGTGCCTCCCCTGGTACTAAGTTTTGTCTCTTCTGAGTCATATTTGGAAGTGTCCATCCCGTGGTCGGCCTTCCCCGCAATAAATTTAAATTTAAATCATTTAACCCTTTTTATTTATTTATTCAGGGAAGGTCAACCAGGGGACAAGCACTTCCAAAATAGTGGGGATAAACTAATGAACTGTGAAAAATTAAAGACACTCCAGAGGGTTTGAGGCCCCTCTTGTTGTCTCCAGGACCATAAAGTTTAGGACAGTAGGGGGTTATGCTGGCTTATCCTTGGATGCAGCATGAGTGAAGGAAAGAATCAATCTTTAGGAACCATATGGGGAACCATGTATTGATTAACCTTCTGTTACGTGGGGTCATGTTTCCAAACAGCCATGCTTGTAAATGTTCCAATATATGGCAGTGGAAACGATTGATTGCTTCTTGGATTGTAGGCGTTGCTCCTGTAAACGATTCCAGTACTATTGTATGGATCGTCCATAGTGCTATTGCTACTATTAACGCCCAGAGGGATGGGTGGATAGTGACTCCATATTTAGAGCGAACATGTTCTTAGATAGACTGATTGGTTGTCCACTTTCTTGGCGGAATAGGCGCATGACCTCTTTCCATAAAGCCACTAACGTTGGACATTGTTCTAAACGGTGTACTTGGCTTCCATACTGACCACATATTGTATATGAGGAATGTGCTGCATTTGACCGTTCTGCTGTGTGGTATACTCTCCTCATGCATCTCCATACATGTGCTATTATCATGGGTTGAAGTAGTGAGTGATGTGTGTATCTCCAGACTCTTCTTTGGGTCTCCAGGTTGTATGGTATATACATATGGTCCAAGTAATCAATTCTGGCTATGGTACTCGGACTTCTGCATATTATGTTGTCTGTGACTATTTGGCCATTAATTTTCTCTCTATGAGTCAGCCTTTGGAATCCTCTGTGACTAATCTGATCACATATGTGGATCTTCCACTCTGCTCTTCTCATGGCTAGGAGTATTCGTTTGAAATGTGTAGGAGTGCCATGTGGTCCTGCAGCTGTAGGATGGGACGCCAGATACTTGATTAATATGTTTGGGTGATCTGGGTTTCTTAATTTGAGTGCTCGTGTAAAGTTATATCTTGCTGTTCTGGCCCAATGTATATCTGGAAGATCTGGGCTAGTCACCTGAGCTTTCCAGGATCCTAGTATATGGGTCGCTTGCTCTACATAATTATTAAGCCCCATACCTCCATTCCTCCTAGAGCCAAATAGGGTTTCGAGGCATACAGGGGGGTTGTGGTTGGACCAAAGCCATCCTTGTAATAAGTCGTGAATTGTATTATGGAAGGCCGGTGAGAAAGCAATTGCATGGTCCATAAACCATATGATTGATAGAATCATGGAGTTGGCTATTGTGAACCTTCCTGTTAGACCTGACTGATGTCCATGTAAGGAGGCAATGCGTCTTGTTATTTTATCCAGAAGTTTATTTTCCATCATGGAGTTGGTGTAACCTCCTGCTTCCAACCATACCCCAAGTGACGGACAGGTCCAGCTGTCAGCTTGGTGGTGAAGGGAAGTTTAAGTGGGGTTAATGCTGTTTTTCGCCTCCTATGTCTGGTGAGAAGTCTTGATGTTGTATTGGTTTGTTGGCCCAGGGTAGACAACGTCCAATGGGTCTGGTACTTCCCAAGGAGTACGATTTCCGTTTTTCTCAGTGTTAAGTGATGCGTTGCTTATGGATGAATATTCTTGTATTATATTATTAATTCTGCAAGCATCCTGGTTGTTGGATATACCCACCACGCAGTCATCAGCAAAGGCCATCATTTTGACTGAGGTTGGCCATAGACATTAATTCCATTGAGAAGCGCTTTTTGTATTCTGGATTAGGGGATCCAGATTAAAATTGTAAAGTAGAGGGCTTAAAGGGTCTCCTTGTTTGAGTCCTCTCTGTGTAAACTAGTTTAGTTAAAAAACCTGCTCTGCGCACAGATATGGTGGCTGACTCTGTGAACAACATCAACCAGTTTATGAACCTATTTGGGAGTTTGAATTTTTGAAGGCAGGCCCTGAGATAGGACCAGTTCACCCTGTCATATGCCTTCTGTTGATCTAAAAAGACAAGAGCTCCAGAGGTTTTGGCCTGGCAGACATTTGCAACTGTGTGGATGTTGTCCCATATGGATCTTCTTAGAACAAGTTTATATTGTGATGGGGATATCGCGTCAGTTGCAATTTCTCCCAGTCTTTTGGCCATAATTCTTGTGAATATTTTGGTATCTGTTGGATAAGGAGATTGGGCGCCAGGATAGGTTTAGTCAGTCTCCTTTTTGAAAAAAGTGACAGTGTAAGCTTCTTTGCCTCCAGGTAGGAGGCATGTTTCCATAATACACTTGTTCATGGAAGCTAAAAGATATAGGAATGTTAGTAAAATTTCTTATATAAATTCATAAGGAATTTCATCAGAGCCAGGACATTTCCCTATTGGTGCACTGCATACTACTTCCCATAGCTCCTCGCGCAATATTAGGTTAATTAGATTGTTGTTTTGAGCTGCAGAGTTGATATGTGCATTTGTGAGGTTTTTCAATTTTTTTTGGTTTTATCAGTTCAGATTTATATAAATTCATATAAAACCTGTGTACTTTGGTCATGACTCCTTTGGGTGTTTCTGCTATGGATTTGTCCATTCATCAGACCTGTGTGCAAGCTATCATATTTTTTCAGGCGTGGAATTGACGGAAAAAATAGCTTGAGTAAGTTTTTCCATACTTTATGTTTTTTGCTCTGTGTTGAACCCAACTCAGTGTTGGTGTTTGCGTATCAGGTGTTTATCTGAGCAGAAACCTCTGCTTATTTGCGACCCCATCCAGGGCTGTACCCTGTGCATGGGACATTGTTTTCCAGGCGATTGATTTCTGTCAAGGTGTGCTTGATAATGGAGAAAGCTGTATCTCCTAGACGTTGTGTGTCTAATATGTTGAGTTGTTGATTTTTTAGAATTTTCTCAGGTGGTTAATGGGTCCAAACAGAAAGGTGTTTGAAAATCCCAGGTTGAAGATCTTTCCTTAATCCAGGATTGAAATTCTGAGTCAGCTAAACTTTCTGGGCGTATTATGCACCACCTGGGTGCTTGGGTAGTTGTTTCCGCTGGTGTGTAGGACACCAAAACTAGCTGATGGTCAGAAAATTTGATTTTTGTAATTTTTGAATTTATGAATTTGGTGACATAAAATTAATGTGTGATTATTAAGTCTAACTGTGACATAGAGATAAGTGCACCATTGTGTACATGTGGGCGTGTCATGTTTTGTAGTAGAGGTGAACTTTTAGGTAGCAGATCATATAGTCCCAGGGTAGCCTTTAACACGCAAAGTTCCACTTGCCCTTGTGATTCCTCCGTTATGTATGGCCATTGGTCAGTATCTGGGTTGATCCAGCAGTTCATGTCTCCCATGAAAAAAGTGTTTGCTGGAGGATGGAGTTGTGTCAGAGCTGTTAAAACTCTAGCCAGTCTGGTGCACAGTTTGGTACATACACACTGGCTATTGTGTGCACTTCAGTGTGTCATGAGAAGGTAACGGCTAGTATGCGGCCACCCAGGAATGAATTTTTATTGATAAATTTAAAGTTTTGGTTTACACGTACTATCATTCCACAGTATTGTGACCAAAATGATATTGTTGGAAGGAGCATGTTTTCTCATGCCTCCTCCTTTCCCTGTGGACAGTGGGTTTCCTGCACCGCCAGGATATCCACAGGTGGGTTTCATAGGAGACTCAACTTCTTTACCCAGGATGTTAATGCCTTGAGTCCCACTATGTTCAGCATCCCTATCTCTACTGAGACACCCAATGCACTTCAGGAGCAGTTAGCAGGGCCCCCTGGCCCTACTCCCTTGCTCACATTACTCTCCATTGCACCTCTGCTGCAGTGAGCATAACCATGAGTATGAGTTGGGGTGTATTTGCCCCTTTCGTTGCTGCTGTTTTTGCTCCTCTCTTGCCTTTTCTGGTTTCAATATATCATTGCGGTGCACTTGTGTGCTCTTATTGGCCACATTTTTCTCTTGCACATTCCATTGTTGATTTTCATTCCCAATTGGGTTATGCTCCACAATTTTGGGGGTGTACTGAACCCCTGTTTTGCCGCATTTATTTCCAAATTGGGTTCCACTGAATTCAATATGTTTGGATTGGTTGTTTAGTTTCCGTGGGATTTGATTGGTTCATTGTTTCAAGTTCATCCATGTCTTCCTGGATCTGTTCCAGTGATATGGATGACTTCACTGATGCCTTTGCCTTGGCCATGGCCAGCTTGCGAGCTTGTTTGGCCATTTTTCATACTTTCAAGGAAATTGGATCAATTATTTTATACTGCACATGTTCTCCCCATTTGAATGCTTGTGTGGTATCTTTGATTTTGGCATACTCTGAGTCATCTTCGCCCATTTCTTCCTCACATAATTCCATTTCTCTTAGGCCTTCTTTTATGGGGCAAGCATGAATCTTGTGTCCAAAGGCCTGGCAGTGGCTGCATATGGGGGTGCTCTCTCTACTGTTGCGCGGAATAATTGGGATTTTTTCCCATCAGTAGTGAAGGATGCGATGTGGGGGATTTTTGTGATATCCTCCACTACCTCCTGGTTTAGGAAAATGATTGCGATTTCCTTCTCAGTGCTAAGGGTTGGCATCAGCTGAAATCTTTGCATTTCAAATTGTTTAATTTCAACATAGGCTTCCAAGCCTTCTTGGAGATGTCATTTGACTACTGTGCACACCAGTGTAGTCAGAAGGTAATTAAAAAATTATAAAATATCTATGGATTCTGTCCAACGTGTGCATTTGGTTGATACCAAATTCTGACTGTCAGGAAGGTCAAGTACCACTCTGATCTTCGCTGCTTCATTTGCTTCTTCCACGGTTTCAAACCCAAGGTCTACCCAACCTTTGTGGATAGTATGTGTTGTTAAGTACACCGCATGTGGAAAAAATTTAAGTTGGACTTCACCAAACTTTTCCCACATTGTCAGTGTTCCTATACCCAGGAAAACTCATATCCCATGTTCCACCAATGACAGTGGTTGTGAGTTAGATACTTCCATGTAACTGCAGTATTTCACCAAAAAATTCACAAAACCTGCGGGGTGTGCCACCTCAAGTTTTTTGTTTAATGATATTATCATTTGTTCCTGTGCGCTTGGTACCTTTGGGCAGTGCAGGTCCAGGTCCGCTGCCCTTTACCACGTTTGCCCAATTCTTTACTTTATTACTCATGCTCATCTCACCTGGTATTGGTTATCAAATTGTACTGTTTGAATTGAATTATATTACTAAAAGTGCTAGTAATTGGAAAGAAAGAGTTTTATAACTTAACTCTTTTATATAGTTGTAACTGATGTTGCAAGTGTAGATAAAAATAAAAATGATGAGCCAATGTAGTTATCAGAGCTTTAAAATTATTGTGTATCTGAATTTATTTTGGTTTTGCTTTGGACAATCAGATGGTAAGTTCTATATTTTTTGAGTAGTATCTATATATATATGGAGGTTGGTATATCTATATATATATATTTGATAGCTATAGACTGACATTATTTGACCAATCATCATGAAATTTGGCACATATATTTATTTTTATGGAGAAGGTTTATAATTTTAAATATTATTATTTTCATATTAAATTAAAAAGTTTTATATGTAGCAAGTGAAAATCTTATATGTTTTTGATGGTAATCAGTATAATGTTACAGCTGAGCAGTTAGGTATTTGGTTGATTCAATATTTTAAATGGTTTTGTTAAGTGTTTAGTGGTCATTTGGCTCTTTAAAAGCTAATCTATATAAAAACTTTGAATCAAAAACCCAATTGATTTTAATAATACCTCCTCTACCATAATTGGCTCATCTACTTTTCTTTAAGCTTAAATTTTATAAAGGTCAGTTGTTTAAATTCTGGCACAATCATATTTATTTAATTCTTTTATCATTTTGAACTAATTATATTTAAAGCTAATAGTGCAAGTATAAGTAAAAATAAAAAATGATGAGCCAATTTAGTAATAATATATATTTAAGAATTTTGTCTATATATTTAAATGTGGATGTTGGTATATATATCTATGTTAGTTATCCAGTCAATTTTCTCAATTCATTGAAGCCTTCTGGATTGCCACCACACATATTAACCTTGAAAGTTGGCTCACCAATACTGTTCCTTCAGAATCTGAACCCACCAAAGTTGTGCAATGGAACTAGACTTTCTGTGAAAAAACTGATGCCAAATGTGATTAAAGCAACAGTAATTAATGGCAAATTGTAAAGGAGAAGTTGTGCTGATTCTGCGCATTCCAATGATTCCCACTAATTTGCCCTTCACATTTAAATGAATACACTTTCCTGTGCATCTTTCTTTTGCAATGACAATCAACAAAGCTCAAGAGAAGTTGCTGCGCATTGCCAGATTAAATATAGAAAATTCATGTTTTTTGCATGGTCAACCATATGTTGCTTGCTCCAGAGTAGGAAATCCAGAAACTTTGTACATCTATACACCAAATAAAAAACCAAAAATATTGTTTATCCACTTGCGTTATGCTAAATGTTAGTATTAGTTTCAATTTTCTTAAGTTGGTTCAATTATATAGTGAATGGAATAGTCAAAAGTATTGTTCATTCATGTGAATTATTCATAAAAAATTATATAGTTATTATCTATTTATATCAGTAGAAATAATGGAATTTCATCAGTATGAGTCATCTTTCATTTTTTCACATTTTAACATAATGCATTATATGAGGGTAAGTCAAAAAGTAAAGGCAAATTTTTTAAAAAGGAACTTATTGTGAAAACAAGTTGACAAGTAACATCATTTCTCTACATAATCTCCCTCAATTTCTATACACTTGGTCCATCTCTTGACAAGCTTTGTAATCCCGTTCTGGAAGAAGATTTGTGGCATCATGCACAGCCACTCACGCACCACCTCCACAACCTCATCATCTGACAAAAATTTGGATTCATGCAGGTGCTCCTTAATCAGACCAAAAGGTGAAAATCACTTAGAGCTAGGTCAGAACTGTGCGGTGGATGCTCCAGCAGCTCAAAACCAAGATCTTGAATGCACTGTATCGTTTTTCCCGCAGTATGAGGGTGGGCATTGTCCTGAAGCAAAAGCACACCTTTTGAAAGTTTTGCTCACCTTTTATTTTTGATTTTGGGTTTCAAAACTCGCAGTAGCTCACAGTAGCTGTCACTATTCACTGTTTGATCTTTAGGAGTGTAATGAATTAGAAGTGGACCTTTCATATCCCAAAACACTGTCATCATCAACTTTCCTGCAGAAACTTGTCTTTTGAACTTTTTTGCTGTAGGTGAGGATGGATGTTTCCACACCATACTCTGCCACTTACTCTGTGGTTTGAAGTGATGGACCCACGTCTCATCAATGGTTACTATGCGACTGAGAAACTCTTCTCCTTCCTCTTCTAAACGCCTTAAATGTGATTTCAAATTTTTTAAAAATTTCTGTTTGTGATTGTCTGTCAGTCAATGTGGTACCCAATGAGCACACACTTTGCAACAATTTAGTGATTCGTGGATGATTGCAACTGCTGAACCGTGGCTAATGTTCAATGCATGCGCAATATCATCAATTTTGACACAACGATCATCATGAATCATTATCTCAACTGTCTCAATGTTCTTGTCCATCTTCGAAGTGGATGGCCTACCTGAATGCTCTTCATTGCAGATAGATACACGACCATTTTTAAAGCAATTTACCACTCATAAATTTTGCATTCACTAAGACAGTTCTCACCATACTGCTGCTGCATTCTGCAAATAATCTCCACAGGTTTAGTCCCTTCAGAGTGCAGAAAATGTACCACTCCTCATATTTCTTCCTTGGTGCACACGGACAATGGGGCACTCATAATAAGATGCCCTGAAATCACTACAAATGGAGTTGAGCACTGAAACAAACAGCTAAAGAACAAAAAACTTTAAGGTTATGATATGTCATTGTTCAGTCAGTGCTGCCATCCATTGCAGAAGAGAAAAATTTGCCTTTACTTTTTGACTTACCCTCATAGATTCTAGATTACATACAGACTATCCATTTTAATATAAATAAATATACAAATGCAGGAAAACGTCAGCTGGGTTCTGCTAGCTATAATACAAAATTTAAATTAATCATCTAAATCAGCTGATAATAAATAAACCTGAGTAACGCTGGGTATCTCCATTAAACCAATCTAATAATTTACCAATTTGCCCACCTGAAACTAAGCAAGCCTGATGGGTTCAATCTATTTGCGCAAGTGGGTGAGAAATAGTGAATATTATCAAATAATTCACCAAATTGCTCCCCCAAAACTAAATAAAAATCAGTGTTAGAATTTTAAGTAATTATTATAGATTAATAAGTAGATTTAAGATATTCATCTCATCAGCCATGAGGGCAACAGCAAAGCTGTTAGTCAGAGTGGCTCAAGCACAGTTCTGGCACAATTTTTAGGCTATTTCAGTGCTTGTCATAGACCTAAGCAACACTGGGTAACTCCACTTGGAAAAACTAAAATAAAATAGAATCATCGGAAAAGTTATAAGCTGGCTCTAGTTGTGCACGCCTGTATCTACAAGCTGAGGTGGGGTAAAAATGCGGTATTAGGTTCAAATCCTGACATAGCTAGGATGAACATAAGTTCCTCCATCCCTCTTATCATTATCCAATTAATAATATAGAGTTAAAAAATTTTAAATCCAATAAGTTATAAACACCATAGAGAAGCATAGGTATATAAGTAATATAAAGTTTATAGTAATCAGTATATTTTTTGGCTGATCAGTTTATAATTTATTTAATTGATTGCTGAGTATAATTTGGTAAATTTCAGTTAATTCAACGATCCTCTACCACTTGGGCAAATAAATCAAATTTATCAGACTTAATGAGAAAGGACACACAGATAATAAACCGTAAACTGACACACTAGTTTTTGTCAAAGACACTGTATCTTCAATCCAGTGAATTAATAGATGTATGAAAAGGCATCCTACTGAATATAATAGAATTTTCTTCACCTGAAATCTTGATATAAAAATAATTCATTTTAGGTTAGTAAATTGTGGTGATCCACAAGATCCATTCAAAAGCCATGAGATTCATAGCAAATCCAGTCATTTGATACAGGGTTCAGTGAAACCAATAATATGGCAGCTAATTTCAGAATAGGTGGAGGAAAGTTTCATTATATAGTTGTTGATTGATTATCTTTCAGCTCAAGCTATGCTCACCTGTTGAGGAACTAATTCAGAAGATTACAGAGGTAGATTAGGTTGAGCACTGTTTGATAAAATATATGATTAAATGGGGTAAACATGTTTAAAATATACTCCTGATTATGAGTATTGAACCATTGATGATCATTACTCTCATTGCTTCCCACAATAGCACATCCAATAGGCATTGAGAATGAAGATAGGATGGACTTAGTGGCGGAGTGTCATCCTACCCAAATTGGAGGGTTCACAGCTTCTATTTGGTAATTGGTACTTTTAGTGACATGGTATAAATTAGGTCAGAAATGAGCTTGAGGTCAGATCAAATGGTGTAATAGTCAGAAATGTCCCATTTTCCAATTGCCATCTTACCTTAAGTTTGACAAAATTGATGTCAAATGTCCAGCATGAATGGACTCTTGAGGTAGTAAACCTCAGAATTAGGAAAATTTGAAGTGAGGTAAAGATGAAATAAGGATGCAAGGTTGTAAACCACAGAATTAACCTTATTTTTTATTATTAGATAAAGAGTTGCAGACAAACAGGATCCTGATATTCTGATGTCATGAGCGCACCAAGTAAGAAGACAGGATTTTTGAGGGAGATTAAGCCCCAAAATACCAAGGTTTTGTTAACGTGACAAAAACTCATTGTGCGTAGATTATCAGTTAAGATAAGATAAGGGTGGCCCCAAGGCCACCAGAAAAACCCGCATGAGAGTGGATTTCGAGAGGGAGAGAGAATTCAAAATGAAGTTCATAATTGTTCAGGTTTGACCTTAAAGGTTGCCTTTCTGAAGCCTCGCCCAAGCCATTGATTAGGCTCACAAGAGCCTAATCAATAATGTAAACGAGTCACAACCAACACCCAAACCTGACAAACACTAAAAACCTATAAAAATGAATTGACTTGGATTTGGAAAATTAAATTTAAATCAAAATGCAACAAACAGATTAATACCATTCGTTACAAATGGAGGAGAAGCTTACATTGACCACTGGTTTGGGTAGAGCATGGAACGCATGTGTCATGTGACATAACCATAAAATCAAGTGTGCACCCAGCACAGATAAATCCCAAGATTGTGTTAATTGTGCCAAGAGAAATTCTGGGCCCCTCACAGAAAAAAAGATATAATTGGTAAGAAAAAATTGGGACTGGGCTGCCAGAATCAGCCCACCTGGCACGAGGAAGCACACCTAGAACTTGGCTATGGTGTGCCCCCCTTGCACATGCCAGTTGGTGACATTCTTCCATCCCAACCAGGAAGGCGCTCTCTCCAGCTGAAGTGCGGAAGGTGCACGTGGTCCAGCGTGGCTGGATAACTGTCCCCTTTCCAGATGGACTGTCCATCAGTGAGGGAGCCCTGCTGGGCCAGGTCCCCTTAGTGCCAACTAAATCCCTGATGGGGTGAGGCCCCACCAGAATTTTGCGCTAACAATTGCTTCAGGTCTAGGGTTGGCCATCAGTCACTGGCTCCCTCTAGTGCTGATTACTCAACTAGGACCTGATGCAACCATATAATCAGCTGAACTGGGGATCTGGTGGCGTGCTGGCAGCACATGTGGTTTGGAATAATGTAACAGTCAGAAATATCCCAAGTTCTAATTGCCATCTTACCTTAGGTTCAACACAATTGAAATCAAATGTCCAGCATGAGCTGGACTCTTGAGGTAGGAAAACTCAGAATTAGGGAAATTCGAAGCAAAGCAAAGATTAAATAAGGATGTGAGGTTGCAAACCCCATAATTGACCTTATTTTTTATTATTGAATAAAGAGTCGCAGATGAACAGGATCCTGATAATCTGATGCCATGAGCACACCAAGTAAAAGACAGAATTTTTGAGGTAGATCAAGCCCCCAAATCTCAAGTTTTTGTTAATGCAACAAAAGCTCGTTGTGAACAGATCATCAGGTAAGATAAGGTAAGGGCGGCTCCAAGGCCATCAGAGAAACCCATGTGAGAGTGGCAATCAAAGAGAGAGGATTCCAAATGAAGTTCAGAATTGCGTGTGCTTGACCTTAAAGGTCGCCCTTCTAGGGACTCGCCCCAGCCATTGATTAGGCTTGCAAGAGCCTAATCAATAATTCAGGCGAGGCACAACCCAGCACCCAAACCTGACAAACACCAAAAACCTACAAAAAATGAATTGACTCGGATATGAAATTTTAAATCCAAATCAAAATGCAACAAACAAGTTTAATACTGTTCATTACAAATGGAGGAGAAGCTTACATTGACCACCGGTTTGGGTAGAGCATGGCACGCATTTGTCATGTGCCTTAGCCATAAAATCAAGTGTGCGCCCAGCACAGGTGAATCCCAAGATTATGATAATTGTGCCAAGAAAAATTTGAGCTGAACTTTTCTACCACCTCTAAAGATGGGTCATTCCCTGGATCATCACGTGATACCCCATCCTCTAGTGAAGCGTAGCCTGGATATTGCCCTACCCCCAATTTCATGGATGGTCACAAATGGCCACACCCCATTCACATCTGAGTCACGCACCCTTGATTGCCCATTTATGACTATAAAGCCTTGCTCACAAGAAGAGCTCTGCGCATTGGGTAGCCTGTTATGTACCACCAAGCACTTCTGGGGCATTCATCACGAAAGGAAGTGACCTGATCTTCCAATTTTTCTCTCAGTTTGGGCATACCTCAAAGATTGTGACATTCTCTGACTTTAACCATTACTTTTGGCTCCTAGAAAAGCTCAATATCTTACGATTACTCATCCACACAATAGCAAGTCACTACCTGGTATGTCAGCCACAACTGACACCTGATGCAATTCAATGTCATCTTTCTGCCACGCACAATACCTTTTAAGGCCTCAATAGTTTGAACGAATGTTTCCTGATCGCTGCACTCAGCATTCTCAAACAAACCTCCTGGTTTGCTTGTCCCAAAGGCACCCACTTAAATCCTTTTAAAATGCAATTTGATACCTGCCCTCTACCAGATTTCCCCACCATCCTAAGGTAAAGACAAGGTCTTGTTGCACCCTCACAATAAACCTTAGAGAAGCTTTAAATTGTCTTAATCTTACCAACATAAATGACGATCCAACTGATCCAATTTATCAATGTTCATTTTCTACTGCACCAATCAACTTCATTTGATATTGAATTACACCTAGTCAACTCAAATCCAATAGTGAAGCTTTAACAGATAGGTCTATAGAGACCCGCGTGGGGAAGTAAAGCACTAAAATTGCTGATACAGTGGATTAGTTACTTTATAGTTTATTGTAGCTTATTTGATTTATAGTTATAGTTATAGTTATAGCTATATACTCAACTTGCTGACCTCCATCTATCTAGTTGGTTTGATTAATCTAATGATTCAGAGTATAAAGTTGATAGTTGTTTTAATTACTTGCTTTAATTTGTTAATTAATTTAATTGATATTAGACTGATTAGTCTAATCTTAAACTAAACTCACTCATTGCCATCTATTTTATGGATTTAGTTAACTAATTGTTTTTTGGTATGGGGTTAGTAATTGTTTTAATTACTACTTCTAATTATTTTTGTTTAGTTAAGTTAAAAATTTTGAGGGTAGTTAAATAATTGATTGGCTAAATTTATTTATTATTAAATATATAAATTGAATAAATGAATATAATAAATTAAATGGTATATAAGATTAAGCTGGAAATGTGCCTACAACTTTAAGTCAACCTTAAGCTTAAATGTTTGTCATTTATTGTTTTTGCTTGTTTCAGGTAAACAAGTTAGAGAATTACTCAATTTATTTAACAGTCTTAACCACTTGGCCAAATAGTTTTAAAACTATCATATTCTGTAAACAAATGACATTTAGGTGATTGCTGAGTAATGTGGTGGATTATTCAGTTGATTCAACAATCATCAACCACTCAGCCAAAAAAATCTGACCTATTAGGCTCACTAAGAAAGGATACACACACAAACAGACACACTTTAGTTTTTGGCAAAGACAAAAACACACTTTTCTTTTGCTAGATATACTGTATCATTGATACAAAGAACAACCCCTAGTAACTACAATTAGATGAATGGTTAGTTATTTGATCTTTTCAATTAACCTCATCCCATATAAACCAACTAATGATCTCAACTTACCACTTTAATCACTTATGATTAGCTCAACTTGAGAGTTGTAATAAATTTGCATACCTATATAACCACTTCAAACATAAATTAGATGCTTAAAGTAGATGTCAGGATGACAGCAAGTTAATTTTAAACTGACCTGACAGCCAAGGTGTTGAAACACCTAAATGGAAAGCCCAAATGCCAGAGGCACTGCTGCATAAATGACGTTTAGTTGGGCAGGTAAAGATTTGACCAATGAGCGACAATGGGTCAGGAATGTGAATAAGAACCTGGCTATGAATCAGGCTATCATGGCCTCAGGGCCCGCGGGTTTGTGAGTTGACAAAAATTGGATCAGGTTGGGGGGTTGAGTTTTGTCATAGTAAAAAAATGAGATTTTGGGAAACAGGATTTAAATGGATTTGTAAAATTAGAAAATCAACCATCAATTTTCTCAGTGTTCTATGACTGCTTAAATAGACAATTGATTTAGGGAATAGCTTAGAAAAGCTTGGGATTGGGGCCCTCAAGATTTTACCTATCCAGCAAACTTTGAGTGAAGGAAAATGAAAATTAACCTTTTTGGAATCAACATTTAAAGACTCAGCGGTGGGCTAAGTTGCTGTCAGTTTGTTCATGATTGCCCAAATTGCAGCTTTACTGCATTTTTGATGGTTAGCGCAATGGCGTCTCACCCAATGGGCATGGGAATCTCCCAGGGCCGCCCCATATAAGGGTGGTCCAAAGAGGTCAGAAATGGGTTTGGGGTAACTACCCGCCCATACCTGGCCACTTTGACATCTGTTCAGCAAAGTGAGTTCATCAACCAATAATCCTGATATGAGATGGGAGGGTTCTGAGCTGATGGCGACTTTCAATGATGACCTGATGCCATTGGCGAGTTTTGCCAAAGATCTGACATTAAGCACATTTTTCTTAGAAGGTAAAAGACCGTCAGGATTTGTTTCTGAAGTTTTGGAGGCAGATTTCAAATTGACAACAATGTTTTCCTGTGGCCCAATGCTATTGATGAGTTTTTCTGGGGATTCTTTACTGGACACATTCTTTTTGGCAGGTACACGCCCGTTGGGCTTTGTTACCAATGTTTTTAAGCTAGTTTCAAACTAACAAAATCTTTTTCAGTAGCTTGATGCCTCTGGCAAGTGTGGCTGAGGATTTGACCCTTGATACCTCAATTCTTGAATGTGCACGCCCGTCAGGCTTTTTTGCCATGGGTTTAAGGTTTTGGATATTTCAGCAAAAATTTCCTCAATTAATTATACTAATTCAGCAGAAGAAATCGTGAGGACAGGTGTTGGAATTTTCAACGAGAGAGCTGTCACCCACCACTAATCTACAACATGGTTGAGTCGCCCTGTGAGATGAGAGGGACAGCTGCCCTTCTTGGACCCTTTTTTGAGGGGAACGGGAACACCACCCAGTCTAGAAAGAAGGGACGCTCCCCTGGACTTAACGTAGATGGCAGAAGCAGTCCTGCAAAAATCTTGTTGTTCTACAGGTGTACAAGCCCATTTAACTGATAACTTAGTTGATAATTTATAGTGTATGGAGACAACTAGCATAGTCAAGTTTCTGATACAAGTGATTTTGACCTCATTTAGGGTAATTGACACTTAAAAAGGTAAAACAACCAAAATACTTCAACTAGAAGTAAAAAGAGGTAACAGTTTGTTAATCTAAAGTTATCTTTACTTTTAAAATTAAGGATATTGATAGTGATAAAATATTGGAAGCCTTGTAAAATATAGCAGTTGTTGCTATCACGTTCATTTTGGCAACTTTGTCTATGATAATATTTTTTTATGATTTAGATTAGCTTCCTAGAAAGTGTGTTTCCACACTTAAATAGCCCAAGCTGATTTTCTTTAAAAAAGTAGCATGATAAAATACTATGATGACAGCTATTAAAATTGGTAGTTAATACTGATCAATTCAAAATAAGTAAGTACTTATTTGATAAGCCAACTTATAAATTAAAACTTATTCCCCAAAAATCCTTATTCTATAATCTATAAGAAAAACATTATTTATCAAGAGTTTTTCTTAAACCATAAAAGCTAGGAGTTAAAAATTTGATATAGAGGTTCTGAAAAATTTAGTAGTTCAGAAAAGAGACCATTTATCTTTAGGATTTTTCAAGTAGAATTTAATATGGGAAAAAGCAGTTTAAAATTTACCTTTTTAAATTCTATATATAAAAATGATTTAAGTTTTGAAAGTACTTAAAGTAGTATTCTAAAAATCCAAAAAAACCTACATTTATAAATTTGATATATGTGCAGCTTGGGTTTCAAAGTAAAAAGTATGTAAGAGATTTTCTTGAAAATCTAATTTTAGCAAAAAATTTACTAAATATATAAAACAGTATATACAAACCATATAAAAAATTTTTTCTTCCATAACAAAATACCTATCTAAGTGAGATTTGATATGCATATGCTTCTTAGTTGTTAGGCTCTCAGGCAGGTAAAAGGTTTATAAAAATCAATCTTTAATTACAAAATTATAAATAAAATTGTGAATCTATATTAATAAAAGCAAGTGTTTGTAAACACGTGTGTGATGCTCAGCCAAAACTACAGCATGCTGAACTTTGAGATTTTTAACAAAGGTGAATGGGAGGGGTTCATGTGCAGCTCAAATCTGGGTTTTTAATCTTTATTGTAAAAAATTTATACACAAGAAGTGAATCATACAATTTTTATGGCAATTAATATTATAAGGTTGAGCAGTTAGATATTCAGTAGATTTGATAGTTTAAGTGTTTTTACCAAGTGGTTGGTAGTTTTGGGCTGATTAATAGGTTTGATTGGTTTTGGATGAGTAAGTAGTATTTTTGGCTGGTTTGATGTCTAAATACTTTCTAAACTTTATTAATGACCATTTACCAAGATATAAAAACTAATCTAATTGATTATTATCATTGGAGGGGGCGTGGCATAGTTGGGATGAGCGTCCTACAATTGCACCTCACAACTCAGGTTTGAATTCCATCATGGCAGAAATTGTATTTCTGTGCCAAGAGGATATTGATACATGCGGATTTGTGCACCATGCCCTGGTACAAACAAGCGATTAGTGAAGTTAGATCATGTAATACTGGCCTATCAGAACATGCGCAGGAAGGTTTTACCCCCAGTACTTGGGTTTTGTCCTCCATTCCCATATTTCTCTCTCCCTTCTCCCTATCCCTCCTACTGGTGCAGTATATTTGTCCCAAGCTCAGCCCACCTCAAATAAAGTTATTATCTAAAAATGATTATTATCATTGGTAAATTTTAAGCCTACAAGCAACGGTGGGTAAATGGCTATTAACAAACAAAGTTAAAAGTAATTGAATAAATCTCTGTTTTAAACTAAAAGAAAAAAATTTTTCCTCTTGGCCTCATGCTTTAACAGTAAATGTTATTAATTTAATAAATCATGTACCTATATAATTCTGAGTAGATCAGCTATCTTTCTATGTTTTATCTATGATTATACTAATAAAATTGGGTGAAACTATACTACCTGCTAGCTAATTATAATTGTAACTGATAACAAATATAATTTCCTTTTAAATCAAAATTAATGCTCAATTCAGTAACAATTTCTGATGAACACACCTTTAAAATAATTTTATTTATTCAAGGTGGAATGGCTTGAGGATGATACTGCACCAATATATGGGATGTGGGAAATCAAAAAATGGTAAAGGAGGAAAACCCTGGTAAATCTCCACACTGTAACAAAATGGATCTTGTCCATTGATCTCTATGAGAATGAGATAGTAGGAATAGTGGTTGCAATCACAGTTCAAATTGACGAACCATAGAACATGATAATTTATTAATAAAAATTATAGTAAATTAGGTCTCAATCCTGCTGGAATAAATGTAAATCATTTAGGCTTATATGCCTAAATATATTCATAATTTTAACTCTTTGGTTTGGGTTATATTCCAACAGTCCCTATTCCATTACTCCTAAGTTGGAATTCTATCATGTTTTGTTCTTCACTTACCACGTTTCCACCATTTGAGGAGTCCCTTTCCATATATAGGCATTAACTGAATAAAAACAACCATTTTGCATTATTTTTTTAATTTATAAATTATTCAACCAGGTCAGTTCTTTGACCCAGTTTGGTCAACATCACATACAGAATCATGTAAACACTATTTTATCGTCACCAATGAACCAGAAGCTGCAAACTCCAGACATTGAAGTGAGAGAGGTGAATTTGGGCCTGCAAACCCCCGCGCTTTAACCTAATTACTGGTCACAAATGAAAATGCCTGTAAGGGCGTATCACAGTAATTGCATACTCCTTGGGTCCATTCTGGTGATTATAGGAAGGATTGACTATCTCCTACTGTGTCAAACCTCAGCCCAGATGGGCTATTTTCTGAGTCGCTGCCAGGCCATTACATTGGCCAATATATATTAATCAAAATTAAATTTCTGTTCCCTAAGCACTTAACTTTTCTACTAATCAATCAAGGTGACTCCATCTTTGAAGGTTTGTAAATTTCAAGTTAACATGCAAAATTTGGGAGCCATGTTTATTATATCATTCAAACTTTAATTTTCAATGGTGAGCCGTGTATCTTACCAGCTCATAAGGTAAAGGGACAACCATTTTCCCAATCTAATCTAACCCTATTGTCTTCCCTTTGGCTTTGTTGGCCTTCAATAGTGGAGGGGGAGGTTGGGGGGTTGCCAATTGGACTTCTGGCAGTTGAGGCCTCTTGCACCCACCAGTGGACCTCCAAGGGGAGAGGCAACACTTTCTATGACCCTTGAACTTATGATTGTTATTATCATACCTCCAATTAAAAAGGTCGCCCACCAGGTGATTAAGTCAAATAGCCTAAGCTCATGGAAGCTTAAGGGGCTTTCCCTTACTAAAGGGTGATGTAAAAAAAAATTTTGTCCATCAATTTCTATCAAATTGAGATAGTAGGAATGGTGGTTGCAATCCACAAGTTTAAATTGACAAACTGCGTACCATGATAATTTATTTATGTAAATTATGGTAATCAAGGCCTCAATTCCACCAGAATGATATGGGGTTTCATTTTTGGGTTATATATCTAAATTATATTCATATATAAACCTCTCTTTTTCAGTTTATATTCCAGCAGTTCGCTTTCAAATGCTCCTAATATAAATTATATCTTTTTTAGCACTAGTGGTGCCCAACCCAAAAAAAGGGGGCCCTCCACACATCTTTATTTGCAAAGGAGCCAAACAAAGGGATTATCATAAAAAATTCCCAACTTTGCACCTCAGATTTTAGCTTAGGAAGCCATATCAGAAGACGAAGAAGCTTTAGGGAAATTTTTATTCAGTGCCCGCTTCAATTGGCAGACCATTGCAGATAAAATAGGGAATATAAATTATACCTTATTTCTGGTCTTCCATTTTTGTGTTCCAACCATTTGAGGAGTCCCTCACCAGATAGGCCAGAACTGAATAAAAACTAACCTTTTGCTTGATATATATAATTATAAAATATTTGACTGGTTCAGTTTTTTACCTCAGGTTGGCCAACACCACATACAAAATTGCGCGAATTGTATTCTGTTGTCATCGATGTACCAGAAGCTGCAAGCTCTAGACCTCAGAGGGAGAGAGGTCAAATTAGAGGTCAATTTGGGCTTGCATACCCCCCGCACCTCAACCTAATTACTGGTTACTAATGGATATGCTATAAGAGAATATCTCAAGTAAGTGCATGCTTCTTGGTTCCATTCAGGTGTCTAGAAACTGTATGGAGTATTTTTGCTGTATCAAACTTCAGCCCAGATGGGCTATTTTCTGAGTTGTTGCCAGGCCATTATGTTGGCCAATATTTATTAAATCCAAATTCAATTTATGTCACCTTAACACTTACCTTTTCTGCCAATATAAATGAGGTAACTGTATTCAGGTATATGTTAAGTATATGTCAAGCTAACATGTAAGGTCTTTAAACTTTTCTCTCTTGTTGCAATCACTTTTGCAACCTATTCAATTCAAGTCTGAATCTAGTTTGATAATCTCACAGAGGAGATTAGTCTGCGCCCATGTCAGGGAGCAGTTGGGCAAGTAATGTAAGAGAAGCAGGTGGTAGACCCACGGCCTCAAACATTTGGAAACGCCCCGGAGAAACTGGTGGAATAGAATTTTTCATAAAAAACTGGCGGTCACTATTTCCCCAGAAATGGGGGGGGGGGGGGGGGGGGGGGGGGGGGGGGGGGGGGGAAATCCTCACATGGCAAGCATGATGCAACCAGTACATCAACACGCCGCACTCCCAGCCACTTTCATCAGTGGAATACAGAGTCCACATGTTTCTGGACATCCATCAAATGGCTTTATGGGAAAAACTTTGTGGGGATGTACACACTCTTTTCCTGACCGCGGTATACGTCGCACCTCACTCTATGTCATGTGGTTGGCTGGACCTAGGTTTCAAAAACAAAGAGGAAGCAGATGAGGCTGCTGCAGTGCGCGTAGTGATTGACCTCCCTGAAGGGCAATAAGTCATCGAAACCAAATGCACCAGATGGAAAAAATCCAACCAAATTTTCCTCACATTTGACTTTTTGCCTACAATGGTAAAACGTGCCATTTTGAGCAACACCTGAAAGATGGTCTCACTGTCTATGGCGAAATACAATCTTTTGAGATGCAACACTTCACGCTGATGCCACACCTGTGCACCGGCAAAGCCATCACAGTTCTGACCCCAACTGAGGAGATTGCGAAGGACCTGATCCAGATCCTGCACTCCACTTTTATTAGTATTGAAGGGCATACCACCCACCCTTTCTGGGTAACCGTGGACAGCGCGCCCCCCATCTGCACCCACTGTGATGCATTTGGCCATAAGGCACATGCATGCCCCACCAAGGAGGGCGTCACATTCCAAGAGCACCCCTCAGCGGCCATGGCCAGCGGAGAGGCGCACTACAAACCAACCAAAAGCACCAAAGAGGCTTTCCCATGGGGAGCACAAGGCTGCTACCTACTGGTAAAGCCTATTTCCCCACAAGAGTGGAAGAAGGCCAAGCAGGCCCGCAGGGCCGCAGCCAAGGAAGCGGCCAAAGTCAACACCACTATCCCACACTCCCAACGCCAGGAGGACATCAAAACCTTCGCAGCAGAAGCAACTTGGGAATCCATCAACCAATCAGATTGGGAAGCCCATGCTGATTGGGCCACCCAATCTGAGGATCCGATGGGGAACTTGATCTCACCCAATCTTTGCAACCAAGCTCCAGTTGAAACTGAATTGGGGCCCATCCTACCTGAAATTTTTTTTGACTTTCTCAATGGTGCACCAAACTCATCTGCACCACAAAAAATTTGTCCGATGTTGGGGAAACAAAAAGCAAAGGCAAAAGCCAACGTGACCCTTTCTGCAAAAATCAACAAAACTGCTGATAGCATTGCTGCAAACACCTGTGCTGCCATGAAGGCTCATGGGGATCTAGAGGAGGCTAGTGGGCCTGGGTGCCCACCCCCTCGCACCTAAGGTGCAATGGGGGAAACCTTCACTTTAGGGACGTTGAATACTGCTGGACTCAAGGCCTCGCCGTCCTGGGCTAGGAAACTGAGTTTATTACAACAAAATTTACCCGTGGATATCCTGGCCATCCAGGAGTCCCACTGTCCACGAGGTTCCAGGATGCTTGGAAAACCATGCTCCTCCCATCCCTATCCTTTTGGTCAGAGCACTGTGGGGTGCTAGTTCAGAGAAACAATTTCTTCAAATTTTTATTGTTGGAAACCTTCCTCAATGGCCGAGTCCTCATTATCACTTTCTTTTGGGCTGATGTGGTGCACGCTATTGTCAACATTTATGCCCCAAACGGTGCATGAGAGCATCAGGAATTTTTCTCATCAGTCAAATCCCTCCTGCTATTCCCAGACTCTTTCCTAGTCAGTAACATGAATAGTTGGCTAAACACACCAATGGACCATTGGCCTTCCTCCTCCCACGCCCCCCAGGGTCATGTAGAACTTCGCGTTCTAAAGGCCACCCTTGGGTTAATGGATGTGCTGCTGCGGTTAGCCCCGCTGCTTGAAAACATGACGCGCCCCCACATCCACAATGGCCAATTAAGGTCCATGTCCCGCATCAATCTTATCCATATGCCAGCGAAATTCCAACCCCACATTTCCCACTTCAAAACAACAAAAATGGAATTCTCTGACCACTGACTGGTCTCAATAACCTACCACCTACCTGTCACAGTGGCTAAGGCCCCACATTGGTGTAAACTCCGCCCCCTCTAAACTCGCGTTGCCAGGATTTTCCACTTAGGTGGAATCAGCAACTTTGGCAAAAGAGTTTATTGCACCGTTTTGTGCGGACCCCATTTCCACATGGGCAACCTTCAAAGAGGATACCATCCGCCACTCTCACCACCTTTCCTCCAGATGCTCATGAGCCACATCGGCTGTCATTTCGCGCACTCTGGCAGAGTTGGCACACCTGGAGTCCAACATCCCAGCTACAGGATACAGCCCTGCATGGGGCCGGAAGTGAGCAGAGGCAGCAGCCCACCTCAACGCGCTTGAAAGGCAACACAAACATCGGGTTTGTGTTCAGTACAGGGCCAAACGCATTACAAAGGGCGACAAATGCACTGCATATTTTTTTAAATTTTTTTCATACCACACCAGAGTGTGGCCTGCACACAGGTGCAAAGATTGGATGATTCCATCACGGATATGCCAGCTGAAGTGGCAATCGAAAACACAGAAGTATTACTCCAAGTTATTTCAATCCAATCTAATTCAGCCAGCTGAAGTGGCAGAATTTCTCGACCAAGCCCACATCCACACCATTTCCCAATATCCAGAAATAATGAATTTGATTACTCTGAACGAATTATGGACAGCCATCTGTGGTGCACCAAACCAGAAATGCCCAGGCCCAGATGGCATTCCATATGAATTCTATAAAAAGTACTTCAAATATATCCCCACTTATTCTTGCCTCACTTAACCAGAGCCTTTTGGAAACGCGCCACCTACCAGGAGGACAAGAGGCCTTCACCGTCACACTCTTCAAGAAAGGGGACAAGCTAGACTTAGCCAACTGGCGCCCCATTTCTTTAACTAACACGGATACAAAAATTTTAACAAAAATCATGGCTAACCGTTTAGGGATTGTAGAATCTGCTACCATCTCCCAAGAACAATTCAGTTTCATACCCAGAAGGTCGATTTGGGACAACATGTACTCTGTGGCTAACGCATGCCAGTCCACAGCCTCTGGGGCACTTGTATTCTTGGACCAACAGAAGACCTATGATAGAGTAAACTGGGAATACCTCAGGGCCTGCCTCCATAGATTCCGCTTACCACCTCACTTCATCAACTGGGTAATGCTGCTCATGGAATCCGCAACAATGGCAGTACGCGGCCCTGGCTTCCTAACGGAAGTAGCCCGCCCTCAAAGGGGCTTGCGACAAGGGGACCCCCTTAGCCCACTCTTATACAACTTCAGCCTTGACCCACTACTTCAAAACGTGAATGCCCAACTCACTGGGGTCCATGTACCAGGCCAAGCCCCAGTCAAGATGATGGCGTTTGCAGATGGCTGTGTGGTTGGGGTGTCTAATAATAAAGATGCACGCGCACTTGAAGCTCTCATCCAGGAGTATTCCCAGGTAAGTAACACTTCACTGAATGCTTCCAAAACCGAAATCATCCTCCTTGGTCAGCCTCAAAACTGCTGGGCCCTAGCAACCAGTGCCCATCCCAGCCCATCTGCTCGTACACGTGCTCGCCCTCCCAGCTCACCCCACACCGCCCCACTGGTGCTCCCCTTCATGCCACGCCCGACCATAGGGCCAGTCCGCCATCTGGGCGTGTGGGTGGAGGAAGGCAGGTACGCATCAGCAGCAATGGAGAGTCATATTCTAGACAACGTGACGAAGCGCATCGCCTCCCTCAGAGCCCACCCTACTTCCCTTACTGGTAGGGTTGTTTTAGCCAACTCTATGCTCCTCTCCAAATTCTGGTTTGGAGCCCACGCCATCCCCTTCTCCCCAAGCTTCTTAAAATCCTTGTACGCCCTGCTGCAAGGATGGCTTTGGTCAGGCCGCCCTCCACCAGTACGGCTAGAGGTCATGTTTGGCCCTTATCATCATGGTGGTATGGGCCTGCTTGACTTCAGAGCCCATGCTGCCAAGATCTTGGGTACCTGGATTGCAGCCGTCACCACCCCTACGCTCCCCTCCCAACACTGGTCCCGCGCAGCCCACTCCAACTTCTCCCGCGCCTTGGGACTCAACAATCCATTATACCCCCACTCCCTGATGAAATACATGGCTTCACACCCATCGGCCACAGGTCCTCATGGGACTAAAACCCACTACAAACGAATCCTCCTCTCCATGCGGAGCGCTGAGTGGAGAATTCATACTAGCGGACACACAGCCCAGAGAGGCCGCCCCTCTCCTTAGTAAACACAAGAGGTACAGGGGATACCCATCCAAAATGGCGTGATCCCCACATGGCCCCATGTCCTATACAGGGTGGACTACCTGGACATGATGGACATCCCTTACTCCATTGAGACCCAAGAAACTATCTGGAAATATGCACACCATCATCTGCTGCAGCCTCAAATCTGCTCCCATGTGTGGTGCTGCCTGAGGCAGGCGTACCATATGGCCGAGCGCTATAACACTTTACACTCATCCTGTGTCGTGTGTGGCCAGTATGGAACGCTGTTCCACCACCTGGAGAAGTGTCCTACCTCTAAAGTGATATGGCGCGAAGTTCAACGTCTGCTGGGTTAGGATCAAACACATCCCTT
Organism: Massospora cicadina; assembly: GCA_022478985.1. Taxonomy (NCBI): domain Eukaryota; kingdom Fungi; phylum Entomophthoromycota; class Entomophthoromycetes; order Entomophthorales; family Entomophthoraceae; genus Massospora; species Massospora cicadina. Next base: position 63,940 of record JAKSZP010001423.1, on the reverse strand, counting down.
CAGTCTGTCAAGAGATATGTTTGCTTTATCAATGGCCTCCCCTCTTCCACCCTCCCTCCATGCTCTGGTGGTTGCAATCGCCATGTGGACTATCCACACGATTTTCTTGGATGCCATCGCAGGCTCCACACCCACCCTCCCAGAAGCTATCCACAGATTCTGGTCTCATTTGGTGGACCACTTTCAAGCGTGGATGTTTGGTTACCTCCCACCATGCTGCCAACAGCTGGTCTCCTCTTGGTTCCCAGTCTGGTTCATCAAATCAGACCCCTTCCTCCACACGTGTTAAATTGTGGCTACGGCCCCTTCACACGTTCCCTCTCCCTCCCCATAAGTGGCGTTCCAGCTGGCAACAAGAGATAGCATCACTTCTCTGGGGTGCCTTCCCTGTTACTAAATTTTGTCTCTTTCAGGTTGACATTTGGAAGTGTCCATCCCCTGGTCAGCCTTCCTCGCAATAAATTTAAAAACATGTAAGGTCTTTAGCCTTGTTTATTATATTATTCCAACTTTAAAATTCCTTGGCAAGCTGAAGATCCTGCCAGCTCACAATGTAAGGGGACAATCATTACCCCAAGCAAATCCAACCCTAATGTCTTCCCATTGATTTTGTTGGCCTCTGATAGTGGAGGATGGGAGGTTGCCAATTGCTTCTGGCGGTTGAGGCCTCTTGTTCCTGCCAGTGGACCTCTAAGGAGAACGTCAACTCTTTCTGTGACCCTTGGACTTCTGATTGGTATTCCCCTACTCCCATTGATTAAAAAGGTCGCCCATCAGGCGATTTGCCTTTCACATTGCCTAAACTCAGGGAAGTTCAAGGGACTTTCCCTTAATGAGGTGTTAAATATGAGAATCTCTCACTTGATTAAATATAATTTGTATGTATAATTTGGAAGAAGTTAGGCTTAAAGATCCTCAATTTTAGCCAGTCTTTATGGTATATTGACCGTTCAGAAGCTCAATAGGCTTATTAAAATTAATCTGACTCTTCTAGTCGATCTTGGGCTAAATTTTCTTAAAATTTGGGAACTCCTAATGAGGCTGGTAAAGCTACAAGATGAAGATTTCTAACTTAACAGCTTGTCAACACTCTTTAAGAAGACTCTGATAAAAATCAGACAAAAGAGAATTAATAACTAATTCTTTATTAAGAGATGATATTGGATGATAAACATTAGGCCAGGCGCCACTATTTGTACCTCTAGGGCATCTCCTGGCCACATTTTGAGCACGCAATACCTGTAGATATCATCACCTCAGTTTGGCCCTTGAACTGATACAATTATGACCTATTGATAGTACTATTGGTGGAAAAACACTCTCAGGATTGGGAAGGTTTCAGAAACAAAAATAAAATGAATATGTAAAATTGTCCTAAAATCAGCCCAATTTGAGTTTTGTCATGCAGCTGACAAAATATGACTTCTGGGAAATTTGGCATCAGTTTCAAGTAAATGATGTAACCCTAATGAGGACGTCAAAAGGCCTCTTAATAGCGTTAGGTAATCCCATTTGGGAAGTCCATGTGCAATTGCTATTGTGCCACTTACAAGGATTGACAAACAAAATTTGCCATAGGGTGCAAAACTGATTACACATATATGATGGCAATTTTATAGATTTATTTGCCCATGGGATTTTTTTGCTATTTTTAGGGATCAATCCCATGATAATTTCTTAAAGATATATGATTAATATTATGCTTGATTAATTGAGACTAATTACCAAATTGTTGTGAGTATAATCTGCCTGAGTTGAACTAAGGGTAGTCAGCCCAAGCTATTGAAAGGGTAATAGGATTAATTGATGTTGGGATACTCAGCTCAAGTCATAATAAAATTAATCATCCATAGTTGACTGTTAGGGTAATTAGCCTGAGTTATAAAGAGGGTAATCAGCATAATTTGATGTTTTTAAAAAGTTTATTTTTGGGTCAACCACCAGAATCTGACATTTCCCCCCACTTAAATTAAACATAAGCCCTAAGATTTCCAATTAGCCTGCATTTGATTGTCATTAATCATTAATTTTGACCTAAATTGCTGATAGATATAGGGCCAGATGCCTAACCTTCATGTTAATAAAATTGCCAATGAATTTGGAGTCAGATCCCCTTTCTTCCTCAAGAGTGAACAATAGCACAATAAAACATGTTATATTATATTATATTTTTTATTTTTATTTATTTTATTGTTTTTATTTTAATTTACTTTCACTATTTTTTCTTTTTCTTTGTTTTATTTTGTTTTGTAATACTATTATTATGTATATCTTTTCTTAATTGGCCATCTTATTGAACACTCTTAGAAAATTTTTCATAGACACAGTTGTATATGTGGCCAGTCTAATCATCCTTGAATGTATATATGAATTGGAATGTCTTCTCAATTATTTTGAATGAGCCAACCCAAATGAGATCTAACTTATGCAATCAGCCTGATACGTTGGTATTTAAAATAAAACTTCAATAGATACTTCAAAATTGGCCAACTTATAGCAATTTTCCAAATCTTTTTTGTGTCAGGACTTTTTCATGGCAAAATGTTGTCAAAGGATTGAGCTTGCAATTTTATTAGGGTATATACAAGTTTTCTAACATATTGAGGATATTTGTTTACAGTAAGATTTTTAGGACCAAATATAGTAGTGATGGTAGGCCTGGATGTCTTACAAATGATAACTGAAAAGGGGACATCCTGGTAGATAAATGGTAGGAGATGTTGTAGGCAAATACTACTGAACTCAAGTAGGTACTCCATTCAGATGATTTGGGCAAAGTTAAATTTTCTGATGATATTCACTAACATCCCATTTGCTCGCTCAACCATACCATTAGTTTCAGGATGATAGGGAGCAGAAACCACGCCACGTACTCCCATTAACTGGCTGAGATTGGCAAGGGAATGGCGGTGAAATTTTTCCATTATTAGTAATTATAATCTGGGGACATCCATGCATTTGGAGGATATTTTTTGGACAAACTTGTCTGTAGTTGCTGCTCCTGCTTCTCAAATAGCCTTAGCTTTGACCCATCTAGTCAAGTGGTCAATAGCTACAATAATGTACTACTTTTTCAAATTTCTTGTTGGAAGAGGGCTGACAACGTTGATAGATATGGTATACCAGGCGAACTTGGGCCAAACAAGCTGATAAGATGCTTTTTAGAACGGTTTTCTCGCTCCTTGACACTCCAAACAGTTTTTTAGCATTTAGTGGATGTTAAAGTGCATTGACTCCAGAATAGTAGAATTGCTTCAGATGATCCTTCATCTTCTTAAATCCACTATGCCCTATGGCATTATGGGAAGCCAAAATGATATCTGTTTGGTCTGACAGTCTTGTGAAATATATACTTTTTGCCGCTGAAAATATTGTAAAGTGTCCCATTTTCAATGGTTGTATCTTGTCATAAGTCCAATGACTATTTTGGGATGGATTCAGAATCACCTTGGTACTCTCCACCGATCGTCTTCTTAAACAACTCATCAGCAGCCAGACTAAGCATTGCAATAATGGGCAGTCAGGGATGGCAGTCAGCATTTGATGATTTACACCAGCATGATGCTTAATTGTGTAATTGTAGGCTTGAAGCTTTAATGGCCAGAGGGCTAATTGGCCCTCAGGCTCTCTTAAGTTGTTCAATAATCTTAGAGATTCATGATTGGTAACAACTTTAAAGTGAGTGCTGTGCAGGTAGACCCTAAATTTCTTGCAAGTATATATGACAGCTAAGCATTCTTATTCTGTCACTGTATAATTCAATCATGAACATATAAGATCCAACTAGCCAAGGTAACTGGATGCTCTTTGTCATCCTACTCAATCTGAGATAATATGGCTCCAGTTGCCATTGGTGACGCATTAGTTTGGACATTAAGTTCGCAATCAAAGTCTGAATATCAAAGAATGGATGCAACCAGTAGCAAACCAGGGCTGATTAAATGCTTCTTGGCAAGAAAGAGTCCAATAAAATGGGATCTTATCCTTGATTAGATAGAAGAGCGGCTCTCCAAGTTGTGCAAAGTCAGCAATAAATCTACAATAGTACCCAATCATGCCTAGAAATACTTATATCACGCTTGGATTTAACCCATTTCACTTTGGTGATGGCATCTAACTTAGAGGGTTGGGGCTGAAGACCTACTTTGTCAATTACCAAGCAATTAAATTTCAACCTATCCTTGAAGAACTGGCACTTTTTGGGCTTAATTTTAAGTTTGAAGCTGCTAGCCTTCTGAAAACCTCTTCTAAGTTTTCTAGGTATGTTGAGAAACTGACATGACTGGACTATAAGTAATATATCCGGCAAATTGTATTTATGAGTCGAGGTGAGCCTTGAGATTGAGCAGGAGTTTATGCCAATGTGAAGCGAATCAATCAAAGTTTAATAGTTTGGCGAATCAAGGGCATTCCGCCAAAGCCTCAATGATGGGATGGAACCCCTTAAATTATAGGGAATAGAGAGTTGCAAAGCTGATGGGTCAAAATTGACTAAAAAAGATTAATAACTGAATGGGAGAATGGAAGGGGGAGATTTTGATAGTGAAGCAAGGAAGAATGTATCAGAGTAGTCTGTGTTTATATATATATAAATGATAAAGTAGTGTCAGTTGGGTTGATAGCTCCATGTTTTGCATATTATTATTATTACCAAGGATTGGCGATCTTCATAAAGTCTGTCCGTTGCTCAGTGGTGTTAAACCTTTGCAACCAGCATATTGGATATATGCAATACCACTAAAAGTTAACAGTGGTGCTAATTACAGGGGCCACTGGTCAACTGTAGTACAACGGCAATTTAAGGCATCATGATAAGCTCCCACTCATTATGTCAGAATTTAATAGTTTTATGACCATAACTCCAGGGAACCAATGGAGCCATCTAAAGAGAAACTGGCACTATTTAAATGTTGAAACCAAGAGATGAGGACACCAGGATGGAACTGCAGTTAGTAGCTTGTCCCGCTTTAGAGTTAGACCAACATGACAGGTCCACTAATGCAACTCCTCAGCAACTGCGAAGTATCATGGAATGGCTCTTGTGGGGTTACCACCTCTACAAAAAAGATGTGGTTGAACATGCCCTGAGTCTGTTTTATAATCAACGTGACCAATAAGACCGTAAAAGAATTGTATACGTCTTACCTTGATGCTACACAATGGGATTGTCTCACTGGCTCAGCTCCCATGGAGCTGAAGAATAACTGGTTGTGTAAGTTCAACCTTTGATCCTCCAACTACTACGTGTGTTGGCCTAACATAACATTGAGATCAGTGATGTCATGCATTTTGTCCAAGCACAACAGAACAACATTCTCCTCTTACTTGAATGCCTCGATCAAAATTTCTTAGAATTCCAGGGTGTGCTATTGCACTTAGACAGTTGTTTCACGGATGTCCGCCATCGCCTGGACAAATTAGTTCCACATTTGAATCATGAGTTACCCCGAGTAATAGGAATATTTTTAAACTGGCGCAGGCTTTCAGGTGAATGGTACGGGATGTCATGACTTTGGATAGTAACACCAAGCGCTTTATGGTGAAAATGTCTGAATAGGTGGAAGGAATTGACACTGCGGTAGCTTGGACAAGGGACTAGGTTACCCTGTTAGAGCGGCAGATGACTGATCATGCTGACACTGTAGCAATCAAATTCAGTCAACTTTAAGCTGAGTGGAGTAGTCAGTGGACGGCTAACCATTCAACCAGCTCTTTCTTGGAGACCTCAGAATACAGACAATTGTTAGGTTAGATTAATCAGTTGGAGAGTGCCAGTCAAGCGGCTTAGGGCTGAGCCATAAATCTATTTTTCATTGAGATGGTTGAGAAAGCCGAGATGAAAGTGCGCTTGGATAACCTATAACGGCCTAATGAGGAGTTGGTGCGGAACAAGCCGCTCTAATCAATCAAATGGATGGAGCAAACTGACAAGCGTGTGACACTGGATGGCAGATTGTGAGAATGCAGGGAACATTGGAGGATGTCCTCTTATGGCTTTAGGAAATGGAGTGTAAGATGGACACAGAGCAGGAATTCCACCGCGAATTACAGAAAGAATTTAAAAAGCTTAGACAGGGGGTGAGAGACGGGTGGTGTCAGTGATATTCAGTCAGAGTGGAGTGAATAATAGAGGAACTTTTTCTGAACAGACTGGTGAGGAAGGTAAGGGTGCAGTCAGCAGTGAGTTCAGTGAGGAATACTATGGATCAGTCAGCTAGTATCCCCCAGGGGCTGCAGCAGTCCCTCCCCACAATCTAACATCTTACTAGTCCACTATGGGCGGATTTGCATCCATCCTCACAACCCTATCCTTTCCCACAAGGGGATGTTCCCTTGGCCAATCTGAACCTATCCCATTGGTTCCCCAAGCCCAAAAGATGAAGCTGGGTGATTTTGTACAGATTGAGAAGTTGCCACCTTTCAGTCACGATAGGAACATGCATATATTTTAAAATTTCAAATTCACCATGGAAGGAGCATCAGATCAGCGGAAAGCTAAACTGTTGTTATCCGCTATAGAGATTGAGAGTGCTGATCAGGTCACATGTTAGCTTAAGAGTAGTTCTGTAATGGATCAAGAGGCAAGGTCACTGTGCTATATCATTGTGGGTCAAGGCAAAGATGGCGCAGTGCAAGGCCAAATTCCTGACAATACAGTTTTAAAAGAACGAGTCACTAGTTGTGTTTGCGAAGAGGTTCATAGCTAAAGCTCATGTGTTCATGGGAGCAAATATTTTGATCATCAAGGACGAGGGCATAGCAATGACAGCGGCGGTAAAACCATATCAAGAACTTTATAATGCTATGACACACCTACTTCAAGAAGATGCAGAGCTTTACAAATTGTTAACCTTTTACGCCATCTCTCTGTCACCTTTAGTGCTCCTAACATGGACTGGAAATCCCCTACAATTACTGCCACATCCCCATCGGGAAATGGGCTGCAAAGACCCAGTTATAATTTGTTGGGTAATACTCGCCCACTCAATATGCCAGTGGGTCCCTTCTGCCCTCCTTACGCACACCAATTCATCCCCAGCATAGTTACAATTCTTCATATAACTTCTGACCCAGACCTTTGGGCGTGATCTATGAATGGGAGCCATTTAAGAATGCTTGTTTCTCATGCAGCCAAAAAGGTCACTATGCGGCTAACTGCCCCAGCAACCTGCATGTTCATGCAGTACCAACCATCCTGAGTGAACAGTGAAAATTTTGAGCAGAGTAAAGATGGGACGCCCTACCCTTGCTGATCCAAATTTATTTGTCCCTGATGATTCCCATGAGTCTCGTTGCATTGGTCCCGGTACCTGACCTGACGACTTATTATATCAACAACTTCCCCACAATATCTCAGTCTCAATTCAAGAGAGCGACCATAACCCTTCTTCAATTTTCCGCTGAGATGGAAAAAAGCCGTATGCCTGGAAAATCCTTGAACATAATGGCACAAGTGAAGTTGGACCCTCCTCAGACGTCGCCTCCCTGGTGGGGGTAAACGTTGCAATTCCAGTAGAAAAAATTGCCCAGTAGTATCCTCATGTCGGCTCTGGTATTGTTACTTTTCTTGGTAACAAAAAGCCCTTGGATGTTCATGTAATAAATACCAATGGTTCTTTTTATTTGGAGTGTCCTTTTGTGATATTTTTTTATAGAACACAAAAATATGGGCTACTATAGATACTGGTTCGCCAGTCAATATAATCTCCACCAATCTCAGAGCTAAGCTTCCTCTGAAGCCTGATGTGAAACACATAGTAGTGTATGGGACTGCTGGGGCACAGAGCAATGTTTCAAAGGGAGCTTACAGTGTGTTATACCTGAGGTTTGGCTTAAACAGGGATTCCACCCCCATGATGGTTCTGCCTAATAACAACCACAACATGTTGATTGGAGCTGTGTTCATGAGGCAATTTGGGGCAGTGTTCATTATGGCGGAGGAAATAATTAGTATCCTAGGACAACAGATCCCCATCTACTTTACCTCCAGTGGAGTCTTAAAGGAAACCAATCTGCTCCAGTCAGATCAATATGGCGTATAATGATGGGGTGATTCCTGTTCAATTTTGGCAGATGAAGCGGAGGACCAGAGCCCTCCCTAACCAGATCTACAACACAACTATAAGCCACTACAGGCTGAGAGCGCTTTAAGCATACCTTCTGGGCATCAGGTCATATCAGGGACGGAGCTTGAAATAGACTTCCCAGCAGGTTTATATGGGGAGACTATGGGACCCTACCAGAATTCCCTGATTAAACCCCATGTGGCTCCTAGGTTACTGTTACCAGGGCATGGGTAAGTAAAAGTATTGATAGTGAACCTACAGAAGGAGTCAACGACGGTCCAAAGGAACCAAGTGGTGGTTATTTACGCTTGACCCCTATTGACGAGATTTATCATATCCATGACTTCAGTTCTTGGGAGGACCTTGTCCTACTGGTAAAATTCCTATTTGGCGTAATGGCAGTGGTATAGTGGGAAGCTCTGACTGGGCTGTCGGAGGAACAGAAAAATAGGTGATGGCCTTGTTTGAAAATTACTGAGGATTTTTTTAATCCACCAACCATGATTTAGGATGCACACGTAGAGTCATTCATTGGGTAAACATGGGCAATCACCCCCATTTGTTCACGTACTTATTGGAACTCAAAAACTGCGGAGGAAGTTGTCTCTAATGAGGTAGACCATTAGTTGAACACAGGATTTTAGAGCCATTCAAGAGTCCATGGGCATTGCCAGTGTTAATTTATATGAAAAAAGATGGCACCAACAAGGTGGTCATTGACTACCATAAGCTTAATAGTGTCACAAAGAAAGATACTACCCCCACCTACGGATTATCAATGCTTTAAATTGACTGAGGGGGCTAACTATTTCACCGTCATGGATCTGATATTGGGGTATTGGCAGATTGAGTTGCCAGCGGCGGAATGGGAGAAATGCACTATAATTACCTCAAAGGGGTTATTTTAACCTATGCGTATGCCCCAAGGGCTATGTAATGCCCCAGCTACATTCTAGCGGACTATGGACATAATCTTGAATGATTTGAAGCTATACTGTGTTTTAGTCTACCTCAACAATATAAATGTGTTCTCTTGGACATTCACGGAACATCTGGACCAGTTGGACCAAGTGTTCCGCCATCTTGCTGATGTTAACATCAAGATCAAGCCTCAGAAGTGTCATTTTTTCAAGGAACAATTGGAATAACTTGGGTTCATGGTAGACTCAAAAAGGGCTTAAACCTCAGCTGGCGAAGGTGGAAACTATAAGTTAGATGACTCGGCTAGTCTATAAGCAAGATATTAAAGTGTTTTTGGGGATGGTCGGTACTACTGGAGGTTTATTCTTAACTTCAGTTGTATTGGGGCACCGCTATTTGAGTTATTGAAGAAGAACGCCACCTGTGACTGTACTGAACAATGCCAAAACGCTTTCAATGCCTTGCATACTGTGTTGGCGAGCACGCCAGTTTTGCAATATCCTAATTTTAAAAGAAATCATATTGCAAATGGAAGCATCACTTTCTGCTGTAGGGGCAGTATTATCCCAGAAGGATGATGATGGCGTAGAGCACCCTGTTGCATTTTTTAGCTGAAGCTTAAACTTTCATGTACGGAATTACACCGTGACTAAGTTAAAGTGCTTAGCAGTGATATATGCATATAAACAGTTCTGGGTATACCTCCACGGGGTAAAATTTCAAGTGGTAATGGACCATAATCCTTGAATTGGCTGCAGAATCTTCATGAATTTGAAGGATGGCTCACGTGATGGGCCTTGAAGATCCAAGCGTATGAAATTTGAGATAGTACACTGGCCAGGGGCAAAAAATCAGAATGCAGACTGTCTCTTGCGATTACCAACGGTTGCCATTATGGTGGATTTGGCTGACATCATATATGAGAAGATGATTGCGGGCAAATATTACAATGAGACTCCACAGGTTATCAAAGTGCTAGATGGGCTTAGATAGGATACCTTCTTGTGCAATGGGGAATTATATAAGCATATCAAAGAGTTTACGCTGAGCTTCCCAAACCTTTCGCCTGGCCATCAATTATTTTGGAAGCACATAGAACGGTAGGTCATAGAGGGTTGCAGAAAACGATGGAGTTCTTGTGACCCCATTACCATTGGAGGAGCATGCACTATGATGTGATATAAGAAAGTTGCTTATTGTCACCAGTGCATAACGGAGAAACCTTTCCAAGAAAACCACCTATCAGCTGGTTAAGCCTCGTTTCACATGCATACTGCTTCTCTTGATGTGGTGGGACTTCTTCCAACTGGTGCAAACTGCTCTAAGTATATAATGGTAGCAATTGAATATTTGACAAGATGGGTGGAAGCAAGAGTGATCAATTATTTAAGGTCTGTCACAGCAGCCAAGTTTACCATGGAGTGTGTCATACAGCAACATGGCTGTCTGCAATTTATCCTCATGGACAAAAGAACCAACTTCACATTGCATATCCTTCCCAAGTTGAACTATCTGATGGCAATCCATGGGGTCGTGACTACACCCTACCACCCTGAATCTAATGGAATGGCGGAACAGGTCAAAGGAACATTAATAAACATTCTCTGCAAGCTTGTAAAGGATTGGCCCTCTGAATGGAGTACCCTCTTATTCACCACCATTTTTGCATATAGTATTAGCTACCACTCATCAACCGGCAAAAGTCCTTTCCAATTTCTCTATGGTAGACATACGGCTTTTCCCGCTCTGCTTTACTCCTGTGTGGAGGATACTGGAGGAGTAGAACTGCAGAGTTATCTTTAAAAACCAATGGACACGCCGATAAAACTACAAATGGAAGCTTATTCTACCAGCTTAGCTAAGAAGTTTTGCAATCAGGTGGCTGACTAAAGTAGAAGTAGTGGACACCCACAGTTTGCTGTAAAATCATGTCTTGTTTTACGACCAACATGGATGTGGAAGGAAGAACGAGATTGCTAACATTTGGACCAAACCATTTGAAATAATTGAGAATGCGGTATTGATGCCTACATCATTAATAAACCCATGGATGGTTAGATTACCAACTAAGTCACTCAAAGTTCCTCCAAGCATACAAGAAATAGGAACTAACCATCCAGTCAAGGGGGTAATGGTAAGAAATTGTTTGACTGGACAATAAGCCATATATCTGGCGGATTGTATTTATAAGCTGAGGTTAGCCTCAAGATTGAGTAGGGAGATTATGCCAATGTGAAGCTAATTGATGAAAGTACTAATATTTTGGCGAATCAAGGGCATTGTGCTGAAGCAAAATGATGGGATGAAGCACCTAAAAATATAGGGAATAGAGAGTTACTAAGTTGATGGGTCAAAATCGACCAAGATGATTGAAGATTAATAGATGTATGGGAGAATTGAAGGGGAATATTTTCATAGTGAAACGAGGAAGAACGTAGCAGGGTAGTCTGCTCTTATATATAAATATAATTTAGTGTTAGTTGAGCAATAGCACCATATTTTACATATCACTATTATTAACAAGGATTGGTGATCTTGATAATTTCTGTCCATTGATCAGTGGTGTTAAATCTGTGCAACCAGCGTAGCAGTTCTACGTGATACCACCAAAAGCTAACAAGGTGGTTGTAAAAAATGAGGCTGAAGACATTAATATTATCAAGGTACTTTATTACACATGACAGCTTTAAATCTCCCATGATTGTGTCCATGGCTCTCTAAAAGGTAGCCAGGGAATTTCAGAGTACTTGAGGCATTCCTGGCAGATGAAAAAGGCCCTCTTGGGGATATGATTGAGCATTTCTCGCGCTCCTCTTAAGACATCATCAATTGCCAATACCCGCTGATAAGGTCTATTTTAAGAACTTTGCGCATCTAGATTGTCCAAATTATCAATCTGTGGCAGTGGGTACAATTCCTTTTTTGTGATGTTTAATTTCTGGTAATCAACAACAACTCAATTGCTGCTGTTCTTTTTTTTAACTATTAAATTGGTGCAGCCTGTCAGAATTTCAATATGACTGGGTGATAAGCTGGTGTTCCAGTGAATCATTAATTAGTTGCAAAACGAGCTCTGAGGGCGAGTACCAGGTTAGAGCAATGTGAGGGGAATTGATTGAATCAACTAGGGTTTGGTAGTTGAGGAAACTCCGTTGAAGCCTCAAGAGTCAAACGAATTCTACATTGATAACAAATCGAGAATAACCAAGCAAAAAGGTGTCAAATCCGTTGAGGAATACCGAGTGTTAAAGGTTAAGCAATAGAGAAGGGAAGGATGTTTTTTGGAGGGAATAAAAGAAGAAATGTGTAGGAAGAAGTAGGTAATGTACGCAGAGAGGGTCTTCAGTTAGATTATATTATAATAAATACTAGTGACATTGGGGCGATTGCCTCATATTTATATATAAAAACTTATTACATTTATTTGAAGTCAACAATCTCCATATCGTTTGGCCGTTGCTCAGTGGGCTAAACCCTGCACAATTTGTTCAGCGAAAATAGGCCATATCCACCGAAAAGTTAACAGTGGTGCTCACTACAGGAGGCCCATTGATTGCCTAATTATAACATCATCAATGGTACCTATGAAACAACCAGCTCGCTTTGATGGGGTACTACCCCAGTGGTAGAAATAACTCACTATGGGGAATCGAGCTTTCTTTAAATACCTTACTTCAGTTGCAAAAGTGCTGTTTCAATTGAATAAGAATATTATTGAGTAGCTCAATCATGACTTCCGCCAACTGCTTCTGGTAGGTGACCATGCCAACCAACTTGCCAACCTCTTGAGCAGCACGACGGAGTGGCTAAACTGTGTGGAGTATAAATTAGATAAGATTGTTAAAGAAAAAGAATTCTGCAGTGACAGGCTGCCCTCATTTAACCGTGATGTTAACATACATGGGTTTTTCAAGAAGTTTGAGTTTGCCATAGAGGGGGCTTCTGATCAACAAGAAGCTAAACTATTGTTATTTGCGTTGGATGTTTAAAGTGCTGATCAAGTTACTTGTTATCTTAAAGACAGTACTGTAGCTTACCAAGAGGTGAAGGAGACTGTAATTCGCCTGTTTGAGGGCAAAGCGAAAATGGCTCAACACAAGGCGGAATTTTTAACAATATTTTTCAAAAAAATGAGTCTTTAACACAGTTTGCGGAGCGATTCACTAGTTAGGCTCATGTGATACTGGGTGCCAATGGCTTATCTAATGAGGAGGTGGGCATAGCGATGATGGAAGCTATCAAACCCTATCGCAAGCTGCATAATGCTTTGGCATACACTCTTCAGGAGGATGCGGAGTTACTCAAAATCATCCATCGTTTACACCATTTATCCGCCACCTTTAGTGCTCCCAATGTGGAGTGGAAGGATCTTGTATCTGCCACGGATATTCCACAAAATGAAGGATCCCACCAATATGGGGGTAATTGGTGGGTCGCTCCTCGGCCACTTAACTCATGGGCGGGTCCTCTACGTCCCTATTATGATCAAACCGCTTATCCTTGGGCCCATAATAAACCATGGTTCAATAGTAGACCTAGACCTTCTGGGGTGATTCCGAGATGAGTGCCAGTCCCAAACGCTTGTTTCTCATGTGGCCAAACAGGTCATTATGCAGTTAGTTGTCAAGCCTAACCAAGGGTCCATGCAGTATTTTTTGCCCATAAGAACAGGGAAAAGGGAGAGCAGGGTAGAGACGTGACGCTCTACTTCTTCTAATTCAATTGTAATTGTCCCTGATGTTCATGAATCACCTTGTTTCACCTACAGGGCACACTCTGAGGATTTACTATACCAACAGATTCCTTACCACCTTTTGGCCTCAAGCCAAGGTAGAGATCCCAATAATACAGATATGGGGCTCCGCCAAGACGTGTATAAGTCATACGCCTGGCAAATCCTTGAGCAGAATGGTACAATCAATGGTGAAACCTCCGCATATATCACATCTTTGGAAGGAGTGGATGTGGCGGTTCCTGTAGAAAAGATTGCTCAAGAGTATCCTCATGTTGGGGCTGGTGTGTACACTTTTCTGGGTAATCAAACGCCCTTGAATGTATATGTATCAAAAAACAAGGGTTCTTCTTATTCAGAATGCACCTACTGCGACATATTCATACAGAATACCAAAATTCGGGTGATCATTGATACAGGCGCTCCTGTCAATATAATATACACTAAACTTGTGGCTAAGCTTCCGCTGAAGCCAGATGTGGACCACTGAGTAGTATATGGAACTGCGGGGCTCAGAGTACCATGTCAGAAGGCGCATATAGCTCATTGCCTTTGAGGTTTGGGTCAGCTGGCGTATCCGCTCCAGCTGTGGTGTTGCTTAATGACCATTATGACATGTTGATTGGGGCTGCATTTATGTGGCACTCTGGGGCTGTGGTTAATATGGCGGACGAAACCATCAGTATACTGGGACAACAGATCCCTATCTATTTTACTTCTAGCGGAGTTCCAGAGGACTCAATCTGCTCCAGAAAATTAATCTTGGTTATAGTGATGGTGTGATTCCTGTAAAATATTGACAGATGAAGCAGAAGACCCAAACACTTCCAAACCAGATTTATGAGTCTAAAGGGATTCCGCTATGAGCTGCATATGCTTGGACTATCCCTTTGGGGCATCAGGTCATAATTGGGACAGAGCTCAAAATTGTATTCTAGGAGGTCTGTATGGAGAGGTTTTGGGGCCTTATCACCAATCGTGGCTCAAAACTCATGTGGCTCCTGGGTTACTGTTACCAGGGCAGGGGGAAATGAAGGTGTTAGTAGAGAATCTGCAGAAGGAGGTGATGAAGGTTCGGCGGCACCAAGTGGTGGCTTACCTGCACCTGATCCCTATTGATGAGGTCCACCAGGTACACAACTTTGGTTTGTGGGAAGATCTTAGCTTGCCTCTAAAAAACCCCTTCAGCGTAATGACTGTGGTTCTGCGGGAGGCGCTAACTGGTCTATCAAAGGATCAGAAGGATAGGGTGATGGATCTGTTTAAGAAGTACAACAGCATTTTTTGCAACTGATGATCATGACTTGGGTTGTGCTCGCAGGGCTGTGCATTGTTGGATATGGGAGACCACCCCCTATCAGGTCATGACCTATCCATAGTTCAAAGGCAGCAGAAGAAGTTGTATCTGCAGAAATAGATACCTTGGTGGAACAGGGAATGTTAGAGCCGTCAAAAAGTCCCTAGGCATCTCTGGTGCTAACTGTCAAAAATAAAGATGGCTCCAATCGAGTAGTAATTGATTACCAGAAGGTTAACAGCACTACAAAAAAAGATTTGTACCCGCTCCCACAAATTGATGATGCTTTAGATCGGTTAGGGGGGCCAAGTATTTATCTGCTATGGACTTGATATCAGGGTACTGGCATATTGAGTTGCCAGCGGTGGAACAAGAAAAGTGCGCTATAATTACCTCAAAGGGTTGTTCCAGCCTACACGTATGCCAAAGGGTTTATGTAATGCCCCCGCTACATTCCAGTGGGCTATGGACACTATTTTGGGTGACTTAAAGCTGTCATGCGTTCTTGTCTACCTTGACAATATCAACGTGTTTTCACGGACATTCACAGAGCATCTTGGACACTTGGAGCTTGTGTTCTGCCACCTTGCTGATGCTAACATCAAAATTAAGCCCCAAAAGTGCCACTTTTTAAGGAACAATTAGAATACCTTGGCTTTGTGGTAGATTCCAATGGGCTTAGTCCTCAGACAGCTAAGGTGGAAGCCATCCACCAGATGACTCGGCCAAGCGATTAGTGGGATGTCCAGGTGTTTTTGGGGATGTTAAGTTATTACTGGAGGTTCATTCCCAACTTCAGCTGTATTAGGGTCAACTCTTTGAGCTACTTAAGAAGAATGCTGCCTTCACCTGGACAGATTGATGTTAAACTGCTTTTGATGTATTACAGACCGCGTTGGCTAGCGCGCCTGTTTTGAAATACCCCAATTTTGAAAAAGAGTTTCTTGTGAAAACGGATGCCTCGCTTTGTGCTGTAGGGGCTTTGTTGTCCCAAAAAGATGATGACGGTGTGGAGCACCCCATTGCCTATTGCAGCCGCAGTTTAACTGGCCCTGAACGGAATTACACCATGACCAAACGTGAGTGTTTAGCAGTAATCTATGCGTCTAAACAGTTCCAGGTCTACCTCCATGGGGTAAAATTCAAAGTGGTAGTAGATCATGCCTCCTTGCGCTGGCTACAGAATCTGCGGGAACCTGAAGGGCGGCTCGTGTGATGGGCTTTGAAGCTCCAAGCATATGATTTTGAGATTATGCATTGACCAGGGGCAAAGCATTAGAATGCAGATTATTTTTCCCAATTACCCACGGTCACCATTACAACGGATGTGGTGGACATCATGTACAAAAAGATGATTGTGGGCAAATACCACAACAAAATGCCACCCATGATCAAAGTGTTGGATGGGCTTAGGCAGGATACCTTCTTGCGCAATGAGGAGCTATATAAGCGGATGGGGGAATCGATGCTGAGTTTCCCAAAACCCTCTGCCAGGCCTGCAATTAATATGGATGCCTATAGAGCAGTAGGTCATGGAGGGTTGAAAAAGATGCTGGAGTTCTTGCGACCTTGCTACTATTGGGAGAGTATGCACTATGATATTCTTGAGATGGTTGGTTGCTGCCATCAGTGCCAAATGGAGAAACCATTCCACTAAAAAACCACCTACCAGTTAGTTAAGCCTTGGTTCTCATGGCATACAGTTTTTTTAGAAGTGGTGGGGCCTCTGCCAACTGGCGCAAACTGCTCAAAATATATAATAGTTGCTATCGACCATTTGACAAGATGGGTGGAAGCAAGGGCTATCAGGGATTTGGGGGCTGTCACTACCGTTAAGTTCATCCTGGAGTGTGTTATACAGCGCCATGGTTGTCCGCAATTTATATTAATGGACAATGGAACCAATTTCACATCAAATATATTGGCTAAGTTGAGTGAACTCATGGCAATCCGCGGGGTTCTAACTACCCCCTACCACCCGGAATCTAGAGGTATGGTGGAACGGGTCAATGAAACCATGGTAAATACTCTACGCAAGCTCATAAATGAGTGGCCGTCAGACTGGAGTACCCTCTTATCCACCGCCATCTTTGCATATAATATTAGCTACCACTCATCAACTGGCAAAAGTTCTTTTCAATTTCTCTATGGATGACATCCAGTGCTGCCTGCATTGCTTTACCCCTGTGTGGAGGATACTAGTGGAGTCAAAACTCACCGCTATTTGTCTACCTTAACAAATGCGTTGATTAAACTCCATTCCGAGGCATATTCCACTAGTCTTTCCATGAAAATTTTGGATCATGCAGCCAATCAGTGAAGTTGCAGCGGTCTTCCGCAGTTTGGGGTAGGAGAATTGGTCCTGTTTTATGACCAACATGGGTTTGGACGAAGGAAAAAGCTCGCCAGCATATGGTGTGGACCATATGAGATCATCAAGAAGACTGGGGCTGATGCATACACCATTAAGGCACCCACGAGTGGCCAGATAATCAACTTAGTACACGTGAAGTTCCTGCGGGCCTACAAGCAATAGGCGCTTATCATCCAGTCAAGGGGGTAATTCTGGGATTTCAATATGACTGGGCAATAAGCTGGTGTTCCAGTGAATTGTTAATTGGATGCAAAGTGAGCTCCGAGGGCGAGTAACAGGTTAGAGCAATGTGAGGGGAATTGATTGAATCAATTAGGGTTTGGTTGTTGAGGAAATTTCGTTGAAACCTTGAGAGTTGAACGAATTCTACATTGATAGCAAATCAAGAATAGCCAAGTGAAAAGGTGTCAAATCCATTGAGGAATATTGAGTGTTAAAGGTTAAGTGATAGAGAAGGGAAGGAGGTTTTTTGGTTGGAAGAAAAGAAGAAGTGAGTAGGAAGAAGTAGGGAACGTACGCAGAGAGGGTCTGCAGTTAGATTATATTAAAATAAAAACTAGTGACATAGGGGCGATTGCCTCATATTTATATATATACTTATTACATTCATTCGAGATCAACAATATCCATATTGTTTGGGCGTTGCTCAGAGGATTAAACCCTGCGCAATTCGTTCAGTGGAAGTAGCCATATCCGCTGAAAAGTTAACACAGCCCAAGGACTTTTTGAAGGCATTAACATGCCACCATCTAGGAGCTCCTTAATATCCTAGATAACTGCTTCTTATTGCGTAATTGAGTGTCTATTGGACGCAATCAGATTGCTTTATGATCTCCAGTACCAATATTGTAAACGACACCTTTGACATATCCCAGGCCAAAACCATCTTGCGCATAATATCCTTAGTACTTAAAAATAACTCCCAAGCCTGGCCCTTCTCAGAGTTGGTCAAGTTGCTCAAATCGGCCATAAGGACAACATTATTAAAGTTGATTAGGCCCTTGTCAGGAAGCCCTAATTCTACAAAAGTTCTGAACTTTTTTGTGAAATGAGTTAATTTATAGAGCAGGAGATAGATGCAGAAAAGCAATTGTCTGATGTCACTTTATGGTGATAAGCTGATTTTGCAGGTTTGCACACAAGCTGAGAATTTCTTTATGGCTGGGGATGATGATACTAGGCGTGATGTTTGGCTCAAATCGTGATTTGGACCATGGTTGATATACTTCGCCATGAAGTACTTCTGGTATAATAATTGCAGTCCAGTTGGGATGATTTATTGTTCTCCAGATGATATAGTAATGGACTTATTAAACTGAAGAGAGATTCCCTTTGACTCATTAATCTGGGTAGGTAGTGTTTTTATCTTAGATTGTGCTTTAACGTACTCAATTAGGACTACTCCAATTTTTTTAGGCCAGATTTATAAATAGTCTGGGCTTCTTTTCACAACTACTACATTCCTATTATACTAAAGTGGGATAGCCTGGCTGAGAATGGTGTAGTATCATCCTTATGATTGGTAACAACTCAATATCTTTTTAAGAAATCAGTCCTAATTAGGAAATCATAGTTTGTATCTGGTAATACTATGACAGGTGCTGTCACTACAATAGACCTGAATCTTAGAGGTAGGGTACTGTATGCTCCCAGCGATTTGGTTGTATGTGCTCCATCTGTGCCATATTCCTGACAATGGGCAACATTGGGCGCAATTTTCAACTTCTTAATCAATTTTGTGCTGACCATATTGATAGGGGCTCCGCTATCAATGATGGACTAAACTTGGACCTTGTTTGTTGCTATGTCCACAACTGTACATTCAGAGTAGTTTTCATAGGTATTTATTGTGTAAATACTGTAGTTGCTGCCCTATTCCAGATGTGATATCAGACTTTATCAGATATCTGGGAAGTTATCTGCTAAGGACTTCATAGGAATGGCAAATTGTACGTTATTAGATAAAGGTAGGTCAGGTGAACATCCAGGTTAGAGGTTCAAACCCTGATAAATAATATGCTTGGCGTAAGGTTTCACCACATCTTCTCAGGCTTCTTTGGTAATTTTTAAGGGTTTAGTGGCTTTTGCTTTATCCTGAGTAGTGACCATAAGGACATTGGTAGCCACAATATGTTGAGGTTATCTTCGGCAACATCATTGTCCCTAAAGAGCTCGCCAGGGTCATGTGAAATGGTTTATTGAACATTGGTGGAGTTAGATCATTTCGCCTCTACTCCACCTGCTCTTTTCCAGCCTCGTTGTTACTGTTGATTTCAAAGGCAAAGTTGACCCCAGGCTTTTTGTATGACAATATGTCGCGTTGACTAACAAAGTTCCCCTTTTGACCACAGTGGTGTCATGTAATCAGCACTGTCTGCTGTTTCTTCTCGAATTTTTGGTTTGTGGTTTGTTAATTTTCCCTTGGTTGGACATAGTGTTATTTTTGGGCCTGAAAATCGGAAATTTTGCTGGTCTTTGGACTGATTAGGGGCATCAAAACTGAGGGCACAGATTCTCAAGTAATTGGTAAGCTCTTGGGTTTCCATTTCTCTATTAAATGCGGGTATAATGACATGGTGCAAGTCATGATAGAGCATGACCGTGTGTTTCATTGCAATCTTAGCATCAAACTCAGTCATAGTGGTACACCCAATCAAGACTTGTGCCTCATGGAAATATCTGTCAGCAAAGTCCTTTATAGTCTCATTCTGTTTAAATTTATTAAGAAGCTTGGTTTTATGGTCTTAGAATTTTCAGGCCCTCCACATTGTTTGATCACCACAATTTTAGCATCCATATAGGACTAATCGTCACTCAAATATGGCATAATGAGGTCACAGCTATGGGCATTGTGTGGGTTGATTAATGATGATCCTTTTGCATTGTCATATGCTCCACCATTGCTTTTTCAAATAGTTTGAGAGAAGAGTGAAAGTTCACATCCCTATCATTTTTAGGCAATTTAAGTAGTTTGAAGTCATCTCGCATTGTTTGAGGAATAGGCTTTCACTTCTTCTAGTACCTAAACACTTTAGAGAATCTTCAGTCAAACTTGGCCCTCTTTCCCGTTGGGGTGTATCTGAATTCAGGATTGATGCTAGAAGTTTAGGAATATGACAGATGTTTAGAATATCAGTTTCTGCAACAGTATCAATTCCCAATGATTCACATTCCTGAAATTGCTCCAAACTGCTGGATTCCAAGACTTGAATTCAGCCCTTAATTGTTTTTTAAAGTCATTTTATGGTTGAACTAGCAGAGTTTTTCAATATTTCCATCAAGGCTGGGTGAGTACTGGCAACTTTTCTTTTTTGAGGGATATATCTTCTTTTCTAAGGTTGATGTCACGATTCTGATATGACTGGATGATAAGCCCTAAGTTGAAGCAGTGGAATGGGTAGAATCCACCGAGTCTGATATGATTTATGATTATTTGAGCACCATAGGATGAGGTGATATTGGGTTGGAAAAGTATATTAAATTGCATCTGAATTGGGCAATAGGGTGATGTTGGTGTACAACAAGTAGATGAATGGATCTTTTCAAATTAGAGAGATTGTGAATTTAATACTTAGTAACCTCTGCCAGAACCAATGAGAAGGGGACAGAATGAATTATTAAGCAGAATGGTTGGTATCGACCAAAGTTGCTGAGATATCAGCAAGACAAGTAGATTGGAAGTAGAGGTTTGTTGATAGTTTAGAGCAAGTGGAACAGCAAGGATCCGCTATATTTATTAAATTAAATAAAATAGTGTTGTCAGAGCAATTGCTCTATTTTATTATAAAATTCATTGCCTTGTTTTGAGGATGATTATCATCATATCATTAGTCCTATTGCTCAGTGGCTGAACCCTACGCAAAACCCCTTCAGTGTATCTCTGAGATACCGCCAAATTTATAACAATGGTGCTCATTACAGGGGGTTCTGCTGGTTGGTGCTGGAGTGGCTGATAGGCTGGTGAGGAGGTGGCAGGAATGTGCCACCGTGGTGAGGATTCCAGCAGTTGTTGGTGGTGAGGAGGGGCAATCCCTGAGCACCCAGCCCACACGCTGAGGCAGGATTTAGGAGGATTACCATCTGGTTAAGTGGGGGAAATGTCGGAATTTTAGCCAGATGGAATCCTCCAATGATTTATCGTTATTTGGGATGAAATGGCCAATCCTGGAAGAATGTTTCATTGACTGAAACTTGTGGTTTTTAGATACAATTGCTTGTTAGTTGATCCCCCATTGGGTTGAGCTGAAATTAGTATTCCGCTGAGTTGGGAAGTTATGTTTGAGTGTGGCCAATCAGTGGCCCCAATCTGTATAAGGATCACTGGCGACTGATAGCTGAGGATGATCCAATTAGTTAAATTATTATATTTCAGAAGAATCTGTGTTTGACACCAACTGCCATTTGTGGGCTGTTGTGAGAAATTCTGGCGGAAACCCAATGTATTTGCTATTAATAGTCCAACTATGATTTCACTGCCTAAATTGGAGTACTGGTGACTTAAGCTGAGGATGCTCCAATTGTACTAATTTTTGATGTCAGTGGAAACCGATGATCCTGAGTTTGAGGCATCAGAGGTCCTTTCTGGCGTCTCATATTAACTTAAATCAACTATTGCCTAAGAAAGGCGATTCCCCAAATATTAACTAGAAGAGTTGAAACATGACATCGGCAAGATGCTGAGATATTCTGAGTCAAAGCAAGCAATGGAAGAGGTTTCTGGCACATAATAATCATAGGTAAAATCCAGATTTGATGTTTATTTAATATTATAATTTATACGTCTCACTGGAGACTCAAGACCAAGGATGAGATGAAACTAATTCAGATTTTGTGAAGGATGGGGCGAGAGGGTCAACTCTAAGGAAGAGAGTAGCGCAGCGGAAGGCTGAAAAGAATGGTTGGCTGGAAGGTCCAGCAGGAAGCTGATAGGTTGGCGGTGGGTGCAGTAGCCCTTTTGTAAATAGTATAATTACCTGGCGCTTCCCTTTCAAAAAATATCTCCCTTTGCCCATTATCTTATTTAATTTAAGTTTATATTCTTTTCGTTGGTTGGGGATTAGGCTGGGGGATCCCTGAATGGCGCGGGTGACTTGACAAGGGATCAGCCGGCACTGCTGGCCCCATGCCTAAGGTAAAACGGCAAGGGCTGCCCAGTCTTCATACTGGTTGGCCTGCCAATTAGCAGAGCCCACAGTCGATTTTCCAACAGTTGATATGTTCCTTTTTGAAGAAAGCTTAATTTGACGTTATGCATTTTATATACTTGGCCATACTGTCTACTCAGTAACTTTCAGTTGATAATTGATTACTGAGTTCCCAATTCTCTTGAGTAATTTTAGCATTTCAGGCCAGTAATCTTTACACAACAGTTCAAATCTTCGAAATTTTCTTGAATCTGAGAATCCTACTCATCCCTATTTGGGGCTGATGGTAATGATACAAGCTTATTTGATGTTCTTCTTTAAAATTCCCACCTCAGTCTGAACATACTCCTCAAAGTGAACGTGCTTTAAATTAAAGTCCAGGTGCTCTCTTCAGACTGAAGTAGCCTGTGTGGGGAGTCAATCTGCCTGAGATAATAGGAGGCTAGAATGAGCTTCCAAATTCTGACAGTGGGATCATGTTTTGTACCCATTCATGCGATAGCCCACTGTGAGCAAGAGCTTCCACAGATATCTTTGAGACTCTTACATCTTGTAGCTCATCAAGAGAGTTTATTATTTGATGAGCTTCGTTAACAAGTACATTCCACAATTGCTTTTCAGATTTAGTAAAACTGGAATTTAATTTGTCCAGTAGAGCATTATGGGAATATTGTTCTTCCCCTTATACACGGTAGATTTCCATGAGCTCCAAATTTTGTCTGGTAAGAATTCTCTGGGTATACTTAATTGAGTTTAAAAAGTTAACCAGGAATTATTTAGTTTCTTGACTATATGTTAGACATCTGGATAGAAATGGAAAGGTTGCATCATGATACTTCATATATATCTCTATCTTGAGTGCCTGATCCTTAAGATAGTAGAACAGGCTAAAAGAGGGATCAATTGAAAAGTACCAATACTAGTTCCCCAATATATAGTTTCCAGCATGACATTAACGCTTTCAGATGTAAAATCACTCAGGCTTGTTGCATCTACATGAGCTCCCCCGCTGTGATAAGATCCAGGATTTAAGAGGTACCTACATTGGAGCCTAGGAGGCTGGTATTAAGGAGATCATATATTTCCTTGTCACTAGTTTTCATTTCGTTGTCACTTTCTCTTCTGGCTGAATCTTCCAGTAACTGGTTGTGTGGGTCCACCTCAAAGAATGTCATCGATTTTGAGTGAGTAACAGTTGCTAATTCCAAGAATCACTCGCTAGATAAAATATATCCTGCACATATAATTGAGAAAAAACTCTTCTGGAGGATCCTCAACTTTAGCTAGTGTCTTATGGTATATTGACCATTTGGATGTCACTAGGCATATTAGAATTAATCTGATCCTCCTGGTCAATCTTGGGCTAAAAATTTCCTTCGAATTTGGGAACTTATACTGAGTCAGGAAAAGGTATAAGCTGAAGATTTATGAATTAACAGCTTGTTGACACTCTTTAAGAAAAAACTTTAATAAAAACCAAATTAAAAATGATAAAATATATCTTATTTAAGAGATATTATTGGATGATAAGTTATTAAACTAAGCGCCTTATTTATACTTTGGGGATTCTCCTAGCCACAGTTTAAGCATTCAATTACTGCAGATATTATTTTCCACCTTAGTTTAGCCCTTGAGCTGATATGACCATGACTTATTTCTAAGACTATTGGTGGCAAAATATTCTCTGGATTGGGAAGGTTTCAGGACAAAAATTGCAACACAAATGGGTCAAAATTGTCCTAAAGTTCAAACAAATTTGAGTTTCATCATTCAGTTGACAAAATATGACTTCTGGGATATTTGTATTGGAATCAAATAAATGATGTACCCCTAATTGAGAAGTCAGAAGGCTTTTAAAAGCACCAGGTAATCCCATTTGGGCAGTCCATGTGCAAGTGCTATCATGCTATTTATGAGGCTAAACCTATAAAGTTCGCCTTAGGGTGGAAAACTGATTGCAAAATATGATGGCAATATTATATCTGTATTTGCCCATGAGTTTTTCAGATCTATTCCTAACGGGGTTTCCCCTGAAGATTTATTAGAGATAATTTGATCATATTATGCCAATTAATTAGGAACAATTGCTGAGTTGTCAATAATATAATCAGCCTGAGTTGAACCAAGAGTATTAAGTCAAAGCTTTCAAAAAAGTAATCAGCCTAATTGATGTTGGGATATTTGGACCAAGTCAGTAAAATAATCAGCCAAAGTTGAATGTTAGGGTAATTGGCCCGAGATATAAAGAGAGTAATTGATCTTAGTTGAGGGGTTGTCAAAGGGTTTTTTTCAGGTCAACCACCAGAATATGATATGAGGGTAAGGTAATAAAATGGATTTTTTTCCAGTTAATTCCTTTGAAATTTGTTAATAGGAAAGGTGGTTGCAATTCACAAAGTTTGAATTGATGAACTGCGGCACATAATAATTTATTAAAATAAATTATGGTAATTTGGGTAGCAATCACACTGGAATGATATGGAAATCATTTAGGCTTTCACGCCTAAATTATATTAAATTTATCTCTTTGGTTCAGTTTTATTCCAGCGGTCCTTATTCCAACGCTCCTAATATGGAATTATATCTTGTTCTGGTCTTACCTTTCTAAATTCCTACTGTTTGAGGAGCCCCTCAACATATGAGCCATAAATGAATTATATATAACATTTTACTTGATATTTATTCAAAAATAAAATCTTTGACTGGTTTATTTTATTTCCCAATTTGACCAACACCACGTAAAAATTGTGTGGATGTGATTTTATTGTCATTGAGGAGCCAGAAGCTGCAAACTCCAGACCTTGGATGAAGAGCGGCCAATCTAGAAATCTAATTAGGCTAAAACCCCCGCACCTTGACCTGATTACTAATCAAAAATTGAAATGCCTATAAGTAACTTGAAACCAGATATATAAGTTAAGACCAGCCTGCCAGTCTGGGTGTGTAGACACTTAAAACACAAGATAGAATTCCAGAGGCATAGCCATCCAAACGACTTAGTATCTCATTGGGAGGGAAACTGTGGCACAATGATTGACAATCATTGTTACTTACAACCCACCTGCAATCACACCATTGTGGGAAAGGCAGCTTTGGATTCTGCTGCATTTGTTTCCTTGGGACCTCCAGGGGGTCCAGAGCTATTACAGGAACGTGAGGGCTCAAGAGCATAAAAGGGTCATGAAATCTAGCCACTGGGAGATGACCTCAAGAAGCAAGGGTACACCATGGTGCCACAAGGCTTCCAAAATAGGAGCCAGCTCCAGGTGTCCGCTGTATTAATATCCCCATTCAATTAGGGAGGGCAACAGGGTAGTAATTATGGACTCTATGAACCAGTCATTATCTAGACCAGGAAAATGACATTAGGCAAGAGCGTGGCTTCCTAATAGCTTAATTAATATAAAAAATGAAGTTCTGACATGAAAAGATTTTCAATATAAACAAAGGATAAAAATTTACTAACAACTGTTCCTGCAGGGAACAGTTGCCTTGAGAGCTAGGTAATAAGGAATAATAAAATTGAATTGATTGAGGGTTTTACAATTACATTTGATTCCAGAGGAATGACATCTTAAAATCTTCATGCTTTTAGATTGGTCTCATCCTGTCCAACTGACTTAAGATCAATTTTGACACCATATTTCCCTCCTGGCCTGATTCCACTTGAAGGATTGGTGATGCTTTATCTGGCGGGTGATTAGAAGTGCCCATGA
Source organism: Massospora cicadina (assembly GCA_022478985.1). Classification (NCBI taxonomy): domain Eukaryota; kingdom Fungi; phylum Entomophthoromycota; class Entomophthoromycetes; order Entomophthorales; family Entomophthoraceae; genus Massospora; species Massospora cicadina. The sequence goes on along the minus strand of JAKSZP010001423.1, from coordinate 37,690 downwards.
CAAGGCTACATATGGAAGGTCACATTGTTTAGTAAAGGGATCTACTTTTCTTGAACCAGTTGATATTAGCTTTACTTTTTGGCGGAAAAATAAAAATTGATGAGGTTTCAAACCCAAGCATACAATGGAAAGCTCAATTAAGCTAGCGTTGATTTATCAATGTTATCAAACCCCCTCATTGGGACCAAATGTTTGTTGAGGGAGAGGAATGACCACAACCTTTCTGCTGGTGGTGGCTTCTTACCGCAGCCACCTCCAAACACCCCCCCCCAATTTTCCACACTAACTTCTGGGTGGTAAGAAGGTAACGCAGGGGAGCAATCTTCAAAAGGTAGACATCTCCCATCTCTTATCTACACGTGGGATAAGTTTCCCTGAGAGACAAGAGGGACAGCTGCCTTATTAGTCCCCATCTTTGTCCGGAAGGGAACTCCTCATGATTGAGGCACAGGGTGTTCTCCCGGGGACTTACATTATCCTTCCATATCTGAACAGAGGAGCACCATCACTGGGAACCTGGGCGGGGCAACGTTCTTGTGGGATTTTGGCAACTTGATGATTAATAGAGGGCGATTTTCAGGGGAGGTTGGGGAGCATTGGGGTGCAGGGCGTGGAAGGCTGCCACCAACTCACCACAATTGGCACAAATGTGGGTGCTGACCCAATTATTACATATAACGGAATACCTTACAGGCCATGAGGTACTGTACCAAATGGCAAGATTTCTGTAATACCAAAATCGCATCATTTTCAGCTTCCTCCAAACCCTTTATAAAGATAGGCTCCATAAACAGGATCTTTTTAATGAATGGAGATAGCTGAGAAACGTTAAAAAATGGAATGTTACTTCCAAAGAGCAGGAAGAGTCAACCTATTTGACCAAATTCCCAGATCTGCATCCACCACATGGGGACCAGAGCATTTGTTTAAAAACCTTTTAAGAGGGTACCTTCATATGCAGGTGTAGCATATCCAACATTATGGAGGACCCCACTCCAATTTTATGGGCACAGAGACGTTTACATTTTGCAAAGTGTGTGTAATTGCTGGTGACCTTGGTCAGGTGGTCACAAACCAGGGACTGGGTTCTCTAGATGTGCTGAACATGGTTCACTGCATGAGGGACTTCCAGGGAAAGGTACAAGCTTATAGAAAATGAGGGGTTATACTACAGCGTAGCCTTGTACATAAAGAAATTAATAGATGCATGAGTGTCATTATAATATGAAAATTGGGTCAATAGAAGATTATCCACTCAGGTGTCCTGTGTGGAAGAAGCATAACATCGAATATACTGTTCAAGAAGCAGTTAACTTACTCTATTTGGTCATCAGACTGGAAATGGTATGCGGTTGAGCGGCACAGCTTAATTTTCAAGATAGCCAGGAGTCTGGTCCAAAAATGCGCCATAAACTGAATACTTCTTTGTTACTCACGATCTCCTGAGGCAAGCTGAATATCGAGAACACATACCACACAAAGAGCCAGGACATATCCTCAGAGGTGATGGCTGATGAATAGAGCTAAAGAGTGAAAACTTTGGAAAGCGGCCCACAACCACCAAAATGTAGTAAATCCATTAGATCTTGTAAGCTCAACAATGACATTGACTGATACTGAGGTCCACAGACCCCCCGCCTGCTGCAGGGGTTGGAGAAGACCATTTTACCTGATCTATTTAATTTTGCCCACACATATTCCATGTAATTAGTGATTCACGCCGAAATATCCTAAGAGATGACCAGAAAGTTATATATCCGCTTTGCCAGATCAAGGAATTTTTATTTCTTGGGTGACCAACCGCTGGGGGTCATGATATGCAGGAATTATTTTGTCTCAGAGTTGGGGTGGAATCCACAGTCCTGTCCTGAAACAAACTGTCCCCTTTGCCAATGAATAAAGGGTCTACTTATGCATTGGAATGATCAGTGGTCCAACAGCTCCAGCCCCTCCAAGCAGGAAGTTTGACCCACTGATACTTGAGAGAATAGAGCACATCAAGAGCCTAATCCGCCACAAAATTATGGGAGGAGAAATAGCTAAGATCTAGGCCAGCAAATTTTACCATGGTTAGCTCCTGATCATATATCTCCGCCAGACTCAAAGCAGGATTCTGACTCAACAAATCAGGAAGGACATTCAAGGACTTTAATAATTAAAATTTGAAGTTAAAACTGCAGAGGCTACGATAAGTCTTGGCATGACGATGCACCAGCTTCTGCAGTTTTTGGAAATACATAAAAGCCTGATGATCCATCCAAATGGTCACTTCATGCCGAGCGTCCTGAAGAAGGTACCACCAGAGGGTAAGTGACCAAGTCACGGCGGCAAACTCCCTATCATATATGGCATAAGATTGTTCAGACGAAGCAAACTTGCACATAAAGTAAACCAGATATTCCAACCCATCATGCATTTAAAGCTGCACTGCCCCATGGAAGCTGATGAGGCATCGCATGCTACACTAAATGGCTTATAGTTCAGCATGTTTGAGAACGGGATGTGCCAAAAACACCTCCTAGAAGGCTTCAAACGCTCATTGGAAAATCTCCATCCATCAGAACAGAACATTCTTCCTGTCATGGGATGCAGTGCCACAGACAGGAGAAAGAGTGTAGGGGAAATTTCTAGAAAATATGATTGTTTTAAGAAGCTTTGCATTTGCTTCTGGATAGTAGAAGGGGACCACTTAAGAACTACCTTGATTTTGCTGAAGGAAAACTGGTGTAACCGTCCTTCAGTACCAGGTTACCCAGGAAAGTAACCTCCTCCCTAAACCTCGCACTTGGAGGGCTTTGAATAAAATTAAGCCTTGTTTAATGCAGCCAGCACCACCTTTAGGTCTTTCTCATGCTGCTCTTTTTTGGGGGAATTCGCGCAAATATTATTGATGTACGCCACCGCAAAGGTGAATTGAAGGTCATAAAGAGCGTCATTAATCACATGATGGAATGTGTCTGGGGTTCCTTTAAGACAAAGAGCATCACGCGGAACTAGAAGATACCCCTTCTGGTATAAAGCGTCATAAGCCACTCCTGGCCTTCCACCACTTAAATTTGGGTGAACGTGTTTACAAATTCTCGCTTCAAAAATACCAAGGATTTTGAGATCACCTGGATAATCATCTTCTTGAGGATGAGGGGATAAGGGCCATGAATGGTGATGTTACTTAAATATACATAGTCCAAGCAGGGGCTTAACGTTCCATCAGCCTTATGAGCGAAAACTATGGGGAAGAGATGGGAGAGGATTACTTAAACACCCACTCTTTTTCAAAATATCATCTAACAGCAACTCCAACGCCTTGTCCTCCTGTGTCATTTAGGTATACAAAGAAAAGATGAGGGTGATCTCAAATACCATCAAATGGAAAACCAGGACATACTCAGAATGGGGCAGAAAGCGGTTAGCACTTTCCATATCAAATACATCCAATATGCTACCAACGCCGGGGGAAAATCTGGAAGAAGGCCCGTAGGAAAAGGTTGAGACATAGTGGAACCCATACCCTGTTCCATTGCAAGTGTATCAATAAGGAAAAATCTCCCACACAACTAAGTATTCTGTTAGATAGTATGTTAAGGTCCAGGTTTATGTTAACCTGCTTCCAACGCCACCTCCATACCCCCAGAATAGCTGAGAAGAAAAAATCTGGCACCTCAGCATACCTTTCACAAAACGGAACTGGTGCACCAAAAAAGTTAAATGGCACCGTATCTTAAATAATGCCATTAGAGTGGAGGGCCACCCAACACTGACGCACCCACTTCCAGGTCCAAATATAGATCCAGCGCTAGTTTAAATAATAAAGCCCCTGCCACTCCTATATCTCCATGAGAGACTCAATTGACACCCTGTGTGTACCCAAACAAATTTCCATGGGCAACAAAAAATGGGCAAAATCTGTTATTGGCAACAGCATAGGACACCATTGGCTGAGTAGTAATAGTCAATGAGACATATGGGGAACCAGAATCTGGAGTGAAATTAAAACATTTGGCGGGAAGAACCTTCTCAATTCTTTTGCGTTGGGACACTAACAACATGGGCATTAGGGGATTAAAAGTATTAGTTACTTCATGAAAACCGCCTCATCAGCTTGCGCCAGGTCAGGGGAAGGGAAAGCAACCGGAAGGGGAGATACTGGAGCATCCTTTGTAACCAAGACAAACTTTCTAAAAACCTGGATAAAACAGCCACATTGGGCAAGAGACAAGGGGCACACCGGCTTTTTATTCAAGGTTACACTCAAAACTGCTTCATCGAAGAGCCTTTTTTGGTGCACCTTCTACCACTATCAGGTTTCTGCAAGATGCGCTCGCTGGTGCTAATGCAGGGGAAACAAAAAGTAGGCTGACTGCAAGGGGCTGGCGTCAGCTAAGAGGACAGGGGCGGCTCTGGACATGACAATGGATGAGACTCCATTCATTTGAGTAAATTAAACTTAATAAAATATAAGATAAAATAAATCTATTTAATGGAAGTATTTTACTAGAATAAAAATTAGGGATATTTATAGGGTATTTGGGGACACGTGCCTCAGGGATTATCGTGGCCCCATCCAAGTAGGGTTTCTCCTGGCCTTCTGGATTGCCCACAATTCTGACCCTTACTTGGATTAAGCCACCCTCGTGACCAGGTCAGGTGAGATCCCAGGTCACATGTCCCAGGGAATGGGAATGTACCATTTCCTCAAATTTGGGGTAACTTATACCAAGCTAAATTTGATATACTTGTAGATTTGACTCTTATTTTTGAATCTAATAATCCATTTAAAATTCACACCCCTGAAGGGGGATGTCGATCCTTCCCCTGGACAAGGCTTACACCTAACCCAGAGAAAATCCTGACAACCAAATCTGGCGCATGCTGAAGAGTGGCGTTGATGGAGATGGCCACCACACTCTCCTGCTCTAAGGAACTCAACATATAGTTCCAAGAGGAATGGTTGTTAGAATCAAGATCTAAGGCTAAACAAAATACCATAATCAGAACTTCCAATAGGAGGTCCTAGATCAGGAGCATGGCACTGGAAAGCTTCAATGAATGAGGGCAGATCAGACGCCTCCAAACTCAAAAGTGTAAACTGTGGAAGCTTAGACAATCTTAAAACTGGCGTTTGAACTACTGATAATACCAAAGTAATCAAGGGAGTAGAAACTCCCTCTTGGTTGACCAAGTGCAGAATCCTGTGCACTCAACGGCGGGCATCCCCTTCCACTGCGTCCAAGAGTGCTACACTTTTCTGGGCATCCATAAGGGAGGGAAGCCGCTGTATTGGACAAAAACCACTCCTGCAACTCCGCTAGGGCGTCCAATACCTGGTTTGCTATATCATGGAAGGGATGGATGAACCCACCCACCTGGTGTGGGATGAAACTGGGTTGGAATCATGTGAGAGGATTTTTGGGTCAGAAACTCCACTACCACTGCATGGGAACCCCTGAATAATGCAATAACTGACCATACAAAAAAACTTAACAGGCACCAATTTTAGGTTCATATAGTATAACAATACCGTCTCATCACCTACCTCTTACAGAAGAGTGAAGATGGCAGAAACTAGTGGTCAGTCAATTATGTCATGGAACCAAATAATTAATTTGAGAATATCCTTCCAGACTGGTTAGGTAGACACCCAAAACACAAAACAGATTGCCAGAGGCATAACAATCTAAACATTTTGGTATTTCATCAGGAGAGGAACAACATGGGACAATGATTGACAATAATCCCTGCTAACAGACCTGCCAGCAACTACACCATTGTGAGAAAGGCACCCGCAGAATCTTCTGCAGTTGTTTTCCTAGGCCCATAGGGTCCAGAGTATTTATAGGAATGCGAGGGCTCATGCGTGTGGAAGGGTTACAAAAATTAGCCTATTAGGAGGATTACCTCAAAAGCAAGGGAACATATTGGCGCTACAAGGCTTCCAAAATGGGTGTCACCCCAGGTGTCCGCCAAACCGATATCCTCATTAAAATAGGGAGGGAAGCAGTTTAACAACTAAAGCCTTTATGACCCAGTCATTATGTAGACCAGGAAACATGCACCAGGCAAGAGCGCGGCTAACAGATAGCTCAAATAAAAAAATATTTCATGAAAAGTTTGGTGTTGAAAACAAAAAATAAAACTGATATTAACTGTACCTGTAGGAGACAGTTATCCTGAGTGCTAGGGCTTAGGGAATAATAAAATTTGCATTGACTGCAGGTAATGAAATCACATTTTATACCAGTGGATTGACATTCCAAAATTTTCATGCCACTGAGTTGGTTTCATCCTGACTATCTGACATAGACTATGATTTTGTAATAAATTTTCCTCCCAGCATGTTTCTAATTGGCAGAATGGCGATGTTATGTCTGGAAGGCGATTGGGTGAACCAGTGGCCAGGACATGCATGAGAGGTCCATTGTGTATTAAAAGTTTAACTGCACCTAAACCTGTTGTGGTCAGTCTCACCTTTTCCAGAAAAAGAAAACACATTCATGGGGTTTCAAAAGCCTGAGCAAAAAGTGTATGAATTATTATGCTAGGCATTGATCTATCAACGTTATTGAGCCTCCATTAGAACCTAAGATTATTGAGGGAGAGGATTGGCCAAAACCTTTCCGCTGGTGGTGGCTTCTTACTAACGCCGCCTCCAAAAACTGCACAATTTTACATACCAACTCCTAGGTGGTAAAAAGGGGAGGCAGGGGAGCAATCTTTATAGGGTAGGCCATCACCCACTTTTCATCTACAACATAAGCTAAGTCGCCCTGAAAAATGAGAGGGATAGACGCCTTATTAGGCCCCTTCTTTGTCCAGAATGGGAACTCCTCATGACTGAGACACATGATACTCTTTGGGACTTACATTAAGAGTGTATCACCAGCAAGTGCATGCTCCTTGGGTCCATTCAGGTGACAAGAGGCCATATGGAGCATTTTCCGCTGTATCAAACCTCAGCCCAGATGGGCTACCTTCTGAGTTGCCGCAACGCCATTATGTTGGCCAATATTTAACACATCCAAACTTGATTTTTGTAACCTTGACTTTTACCTTTTTTACCAATTAATAAAGGTAACGCTCTTCTAGCTTGGGTTTGCATATTTAAGTTAACTTGCAAGCTCTTGGGAGCTTTTTTGGTACAAACATGCAGCGTTATGATAGCCTGGAACTACATGGACCGCATTGCTTCTTACTACCTTGGCTCAGGGTTATTGGTGCACAATGAAAAATAGTGCACAGGATGAGGCAGTAAAATATTTGATTGCTGAACCAGTGAATATTATACTTATGACCAGCATAAAATCTAAAATACTTTTTATTTTGGCACAATTTTACCAATTTTATATAAATAATATCAGATAAAGATATACATATAATATATAATATACTATAGATTGAATGCTGACCTATGAGCTAGTTTAGCTTTTAGCAACAGTAATAAGAGTATGATGTATTAATTAATTAATTTAATCTACTAAAACGAATAAAAGCATCTATTCTGAAATCATATTTTTCAGATGAGCTAGTTAGGGTAAGCTGGGGTCTCAGCATGACTCAACTGGGGAAAGCACATGGAAATATGGGTGATTAGCTGACACCAGAACCCATAAAGGTACGTTGGTCAGGTCCTTTAGTGGCCTGAAAGAGATTTGGGGTGGTAGTGATGACTGGGCCAACCTGTTCTTTGGGGGGTCTACCCTTCCCAAGGGAGAATACGAGCAGGAAGGGGGTATGAGTCAGGCATAGCGCCTGTCAAATGGCCTCCCCAAGAGCTGGGGTTGCGCGGCTGTGGACCCCAGGCCAAGGGTGGGGAAATCCTTTTTGGTTGCACTTTGGTGCACCTGCCTACAATAAATGCCACAGTTTGCCAATTTTCCTAAAGCTTTGTTAGCTATCAGTACAGTTGCATGAGACAGCCGTGGCAAAAGAGATCATGCAAGAAATTTTCATTTGATCCAAAAGGACTCCAAGGCTTCTTGGACAAAAAGGGGCTGGAGAACACAACTCTGCTAAAAAAGCAGGTGACAAAGGGGAGGGGAGAGTTTTGGCTTCTCCCCTCTCGGGGGCCATAAACCTGGGTGTCAACAGGTCTTGTCCCCCACAAGGGGGATGAATTGCATATTGCCTGTCCTGGAAGGTGCAGACGAGCTGCCTGGTAATTAAATAGGGCAGGCATATGTCATTTTAGGGGGTAGCGTGAGCTACTCCCGGTTACAGTTGAGCCCATATTTGGTGGTGCTTAGGTTTGCGCAGCCCTAGTGTGGTGGGGGACAGTACCCCAGGCCTGCATCCCGCAATAGTTGCCTGCACTAGGAGCCCCTTGGGCCTTTTTAAAACTCAAAGAAATCATATTTCAGAAAAGTATAATATTTAAATTAGTTAGATTGATTGATTTATATAATTAATGAATTAAATGCCTCAGCTGAGGTATTGTTATACAACATCAACAAACATGAATAGTTCCCTAAAATTCTTCTTCTGGGAGACTGTCAAAATTTGCAGCCTATAGAAAGATAAATATTAATTAAAACAATAAATGAACCAATTAAACTGATAATTAAATAGATAAGTAAATATTAATATGATCCAAGCTGTAATGCGGTCATATATATTCCAACATATCCCCTTTATTGATCATATTAAGCAGCTAATATATCACAGTCTTCCAAATATTTCAGTAATAACCTTAATTGAAAAGTATGCATATAGTGGACACCATTGATTCATAGTGATGAGTCACTCCATGAATAAATATGGACTGTAGTGATCCACATCCTTTTTCTTTAGAAAAACAAATAGTTGTGTCTTTACTTATCCCAAGCTGATATTTTCCCATTATATTATAGAATTAAAACAGGTTTAATAGAATAATTGGAGAACCATCCAGATTTCCAACAAAATATTTAAAATTAAAATACTCTCCAGTTGCTTTTGTTTCCTCTAAATTGAGGGTTATTCACCTGGAGTATTTGGTTTAACTTATATTCTATCTTTTTTCTCAAAGAGGTATCATAGATCATTAGATTATCATTAGAATATAATTGTAAAATTTTTTAAATAAAATAAAATAACATATAAAGTTACATGTAATTCAATTTTCTATCTATTAATTTATATAACTTTTACTTTATACTTTTTTATTTTTAAATTTTCAAGTTTCTTTTTCAGTCTATAATTTTGGCATTTTTTATGGACTTTATGCATTAGATGGCCATTATTCATATTTTTTCTGGTTAGGCATCCATTGCCAATTTTTTTACTTTAAAAGGGCTTGTCCATAATCATCCAGTTTGGTTTGATGTTTAACATACCAAAAGTACCAATATCAGGTTTACCCTAATATGAGTGAAGTCTTGACCTTGTGTTTCTTTTTTAGCACTAGTTGTGCCTAGCTCAAATGGGGGGAGCCGCCACGCATCTTTATTTGCAAACAAGCCAAACATAGGGATTATATAAGAAATTTTTTTAATTTACCCCTAATTTATCAGACTAAGAAGCCATATCAGATGGTGAGGAAGCTTTAGGGAAATGTTTTTCTGGCGCCCACTTTAGCTGGCGGACCATGGTGGATAGCATAAGAGGTGGGGCATCAGCAGCATGTGGCATAAGGAGGTATAGTTGGGGGTTTTCTTCATTAATGAGGCCTGAAGTGTCCATGGCCTCAACATATTGAGCAAGCTGATACTCAGCAAAAGTGATGAGAGACGCCACACAAGTAAACGACTTAATGCACTGGTGGATTTGGAGATAATTGGGATTGAAAAGAGAAGTTTTTTCTGCATCAATGCAAGCACGGCTTGCACCAAAAAGTTGGCTCCAATCTCATATTTTGCATATTCCTCAAAATAAAGGGGGAAATTGGGTATAGGAGTACCCTCGACCAGGGGTTCCATCACCCAATGGAGTTGCTGAGGGAGTAGGGTGTGGCAGGAGCAGCAGCGGCTTTGACTGTCATTTTACTAGGAATCATTTATAAAGGATAACCGTTTTTAGGGAGAAAACAGCGGGGGCACAAATTGGGAGAATTCATGAAGAATTATTCAAAGCAAAATATGGTTTGACATTTTGCAGCTGGTCGCTATCATCAATCCAATTGAGACACTTGAAAAGTATGATTCAGCTAGCGCTGGACCAGCCACTGGAGTTTAAAGGTTAACTGCACCTAATTGAACATGACTGTTGACCATGGCAAGCCAGCTGAAACTGCTTCTGCCATCTCTCAGGTTGCCATAAATTGACCAAATTTTAAAATTTTAAAATTTTTAATTGGCTGCGGCTTTAGAAGCCATGCCAGAAATTGCTGAGGTTGGGGGCAGGAGAATTGTGCCCCACTCAAAAAATTTGGATATGGCTGCAGCTGAGCTGACGATGGAGGGGGGAGCGGTGGAAGCAGTGGAGGCAGAAAATTCAGGGCACTTGCGCTTTGAATTGCCAAGTTTTCAGCACAAGGGGCAAAGGGCGTGGCTGTTATTGATGCGCGCCCAGAATGGATGATCAGGGTAGATCTGATAACAGTGCAGGGGCTATTGCAAGGTGGGTGTTGCAATTTAATGGACAGATCATTGCAAAGGCACAAGGTCCTGCCAGACAATATGCTTCATTTGGAACCACGAACTGCAACATGGTGTCTGCGCCATAAATGGACAAACCTTCATGAACTTGTGGCAGAGGCGTTTGGGGGAAAGGTGGGAGGGCAACTTGGCAGACTTTACCAAAGTGGCCTCATCTTGGAGCCAGGTGCAAATGGTGGGGAGTGAAATATTTCTAAAATTAATGGCAGCTTGGATGCTGCCATTGCATTGGCCTCAGAGCGAAAGCAGCGGTTGAAATACCCCTTAAAGGGGCGGAAATTAATGAAACCAGCGGGTTTAAACACCGCCGTGGCCATCTTGAGGATGGCTGAACTTTCATACAGGAAGATAATTCCATATTTGACCCTGATGCCAAAATGCAAATTGCTCCATGAAAGCACCAAAAGGCTCCAGAGCACCGCCTGGGAACTTGCAAGGTGGTGGGCCAATTTCTGAGGGGGGACATAACGCCTGGTAGTATTAGGAGGACTAACAGAGCCAGCTAGGGCGCGCTTTATTGGCAGCTGAAACATGCCAGATGGCGGCGCACCACCACCCCAAGCTGGGGCAGCAGGCGTTTAGAGCATCGCCATTTGTAAGATTTGGCTCCTTCAAGCAGCTATTTCCATATTTTTATAATTTTAAATTTGGCTTTGATTTTGTTATCAAAGCAAAAGAGATATCTGAGCTTGGGGTTCCTGTTTTGATTATTAATAAACTGAGCTCTACTAACATCCCTTCTATTCTATTATATTTGTTGCACCGCCAAACCTAATTTTCAAGGTTTAGAAATACTATTATTAAATTATGAATTACCAAGCGATTCTTAAAAAATTACGTTTGAATAATGAGCTCACAAATATCAACTGTTTAAATGGTGATCCACCAACCTATGGGATTTAGCACTCTTCCTTCTCACACCACTCTCTATCTTATGTGACAGGACTGGGATAGTACACCCTTATTTATTCCCAGTTCTAAAAGAGTAGAAACAAATAATTTTCTTATGTCTCTGATTCTTCCCTAATACTTGTATAGTGCTTTTATTTACTTAATAAACTTCTCCTCTTAAAAACTATATATCTATGTTTATATATTTTTCAATATTCCCTTAGAGCTCTGAACCAGCTTTAAGTTGGTTAAGTCCATTGTATTTGGTAGGCTACCAGGATGTAATTACTGGGAATGTTTTTATTTGAAGAAAGGGCTTTAAAATTTACAAAGTTGGATGAGACTTTAAACATCTATAATTAGTAAAATCTAATATTAGAATAAAGTATATATGATACCCCTATATATAAATATATTATTAAGGTAAATTATAGCATTATCTATAGTGCTAATATAAGACAAAGATAAGTACAAAAATAAAGGGAATTGATAAATTGGTATTAATATCCTTAACTTGGTAAACTTAGATTTAGGAATACAACGGAAAGGATTGTTTCCTAATATGCAGCGTTGCATTAGTCTGTCTGATGATTAAGAGGAGATCCATCAGAAAACTCTTCATTGTATTTTATGGAATCATTAGTGCATTGATAAGCACTACAATATCATACAACAACAGAAAGCTGATATAGATTGCATGTTGCTAAATAGCAGTGCCTTGGTAATTCTGAAAGGTAAATCTTGATTCATATTTCGCCAATCAATATTGATTAATTCCTAGGTTGAGAATTAAGGTAGGTTGGGTGCATCAGTAGGTAAGCACTTTTAAAGGCGATTTATCACACAACTATTTAGTTGTGAGTTTGGCATAAATACCATTTTGTGCTATGTAAATTAAGGGTAATAATAGTTTTGGTCCTATGCTCAATAATGTAACAATTGATAAATTAGTCATATAAATATAGGCAGAGATTACTTAAATAAATTAATTAATTGAAAGCCTAAGGTTAAGGCTTTAAACCTACTTGGGCAAAGCTTAACAATGGCTCCTCCAAGCCTTGAGCGGGTGGAAATTCTTATATGCATCTTGAGGTGATTTGGTAGAAGCTTGTGCCAACATTCTGATCTTGAAAATAGCTTACAGCTTAAGTCATGTTCTGAGATAGATGTAGTAGCCCATGAATCCTGATAAAGATATCTTGTCAGCGTGCAGAGGGTTTGGTTTGTCTGCACTTCAGGCAAATGTCCAAGCATTATTATTGATTCAGTAAAATAAACTTTAGTCATGATATCACTAATAGAGTGGCAAATCTTTCTTAACATTGGTTATTTCACTCTGCTTATAGTGGCAACTTCATTTCAGTACTAAAGCCGTCAGACAAAGCTAAAGGGAATAGTTTTTTTTGGGTCGTTGACACAGATAGACATCATTAAGTCTTGACAAGGCCAGTTTAGGCCAGACATAACTCTGGACTTGAGTTCAAATCATGTTCTGGTGTTTATAACTGTATCCACAATAATTACAAGAATAACTGATGGTGTGCAGGTTGTAGCTTGAAAGGGAAAAAGCTCCTTCAGAATGGGATATCAAAAACTATTAGGGCATATTATCAAAATAGTCAAACCGGAGAGAAAAGAGTTCAAGTATATGGTCTAGGGTTCTTCTTCCAGGGTGGAAACCTTCTTGCCTTCGATTTGCATTGTTATGTGGAAGAAAAAGTATATAATAATCTGGCAGATATCGTTGCTAAAACCCCGAGAGCTTTTTCGGGCTATAGAGGTTAAGACTATGGACTTCTAGTAGCTCAATAAGTTAAAAATGAAAAATTAAAGGCACTTGGCATTTGAGACAGATAAATATTCATAGGGCTTAGTATTATCTTTTAATTTTTCATTAGAAAATGATTAATGATAAGACTTAAGTTTAAAGGCAAATCCTTGGTTTATTTGTGCGTTTTCATGTTTTGTATGGGTGATTCCGCCTTAAGACTAGTTAAATCTTTTGTTATGAATTTTAAATTGTGTGGTTTAGTTTTAAACTCAATTGAATGATTAAAATAATCAGTTGAGTTCTGAACGGTTGATGATTGTACATGGATCTCATAAGGTTGGGAAATATGATATTTGGGTATATCAATGGTTGCAATTCCATTATTACAATGTGGTTTTTCTTATTGAATTAATAGCGGGATAATTATTTAAATATATATTTGAGTGGTTGTCATTTTTTGGAGGTTTCTTCATTTACCAACAAGTTGCCAGGATGCTGTTAATTCTGGAGGCTTTTACGCGCCTCATGACTAACAATGCATTTTGTCTTTTTAGGTATTATTTCAAAGCAAGGTTGCTCTAAATGGACCTCACTTTGGAATTTTACTTCAACCTTGAGTTCACCCCAATACATGCCGCTGTTTTCTAAACCTGTAATAATTTAATATAATTTAATATTTGTCTTTTATTTATTCAAGAAGGTTGTTTTGGTGCAGATGGTGGTGCAATAGGAAAGTGAGGAAGGGGGTGGAAGTCCTGAGATTCTTTGGGGTAGAGATGCCCTTGTGGAGCAGAATACCTCAGCCCAGTGAGGTTTGCTAGGGGAGCTTGTCAAAAGCTGCAGTGCGGGTGACTAGAAGCTGGCAGGATATCGATGTCTGCTGCACCTCAGCCTGTGCCCATCCCTTCAGGATGGCGGTTGCCAAAGTGGCCCTGAGGCAACAGAGGCTGGTGCACCACACCTCAGCCTGGTATGTCTGGCAAGACCCCCCGTCCAGATAGGAGTCTTGGGGGTTTGGTACAGCTATTGCCCTTTCCCTTACTGAAGTGACCCTCATCCAGGGGTTTGGGTTTACAGCTGGTGCAGGTTGGGCCTTGGGGGCCCCATCCGTTAAAAGTTCCCACTCTTTGAATTAAAAAAGGCTTGTATCTTTGGTCATTGCTATTAGCATATGTTTGCATGGGGCCACCATTAGCTAGTTTTATATGATAAATCATCAGTCCAGTCATATAATTTGATCTGGCTGATTATTTTGTAACTAATTTTGTCCAAATTGTCTGGAAGGATTAATCCTACTTGGAATTTGGATTGGTTATTAAGCAGAAGCTATCTAAAACCACATTGCTTCATTGAAAATGGGTCCTGGTGGTTCACTCCTTATTTCTACTAATAGTACTAAAATTTTTAGTTTTGATTAGAAACATAATTTAAATTTTACAGAAATAAATGATTTGGTAAAGGAATATAAACCTGTAATGGAGAAATTTGCTTTAACTGTTCCATTGTTTGAACAGCAAGGAGCCTTGAAGCAAGGAAGCAAGAAGGGCGTGGAGGCTTTAGGTTCAGCTGGTCTGATTTTGTTGTTGTAATAGTGAGGAGCCTATAGGGAGCTTTTTCGCTTTGTTTGTTTGGTGTATAATTATCAGAAGGTTAAACAGTACACTGTGATTCTAAGCACACTGAATTCTTACATCTTTAGATTGGAGGATACATTATATCATAGATTGTTTTCTTCAGGTATCATTTTTTTATAGAGGTGTTTAACCCTAATTTTCTCATGAATGGAAACTTCACATAGAAGGCAATTATTAGATTTTTTGAGTTTTTTTTTCTTCCAATGCTCCTGTTCTGAAAAAGTACTATAATTCACTATAGCCTAGTGCATTTCCTTGTAATATAATATGCCCTTCTCTAATCTTCACTTTATGATACTGGCCTTATTGCTATCATATGTTTTTTTCAAATTCTTTAGGAATATCTAATAGGAATCATAGTTATTTAAGGTGACTGGGCATTCCTAAATTGATGAAGGTTTTTGGATTATAATCAAAAGGTTTTTTTGAAAAGGCACTATCCACAGATACTATAGCTTGTCCTGATTAAAGCAGATATACCAATAATTATGGTTAATCAACATAACAGTTTTATTTATAGGGTTATCTTGTATGAGACAATTTTAGTCCAAGGTTGAGGGTATTTCCTCATGGTGTGACTTGGAAGTAACTTGACAGGGAGCACCGTTTTTAGGCCACCAGGGTAGAATAATTAGAGCATTATTATTTGAAGGCAGGGTCTTGAAGTTCATAAAGTCAGACAAGACTTTAGATATAAAAATAAAACAACAACTAATAAACAACCAAAATTATATAAGATATTTCTATATAAAAGCACTTTATCTGGAAAAATAGTAGACTATATATAGTGCTAAGATAGAAAAGTTAACTATATTAAAAGAAATTTACAGTATAATAGGATTAATAGACATAAATGGATATAGCTTAGATATAGCTTAGATATTCAAGAATCCAATAGAAAAGATTGTTTTTAAAATATTCTCGGTTCATTAGTCTGTCTGGTGATTAGGAAAAGATCCATCAGAAAGATCACCATTATACTCTATGAGAATATTAGCGCATTTTCCAACTAGTACAATATCCATGCAACACTGGGAAGCTGATATAAAGTTTATATTGCTTAATAGCAATGCATTGACAGCTCTGAGAGGTAAATCTTGATTGGAATACTTTCTTTCAATATAAACTCCTGGGTTGAGAATGGAGGTTGTTGGGTG
Source organism: Massospora cicadina (assembly GCA_022478985.1). Taxonomy (NCBI): domain Eukaryota; kingdom Fungi; phylum Entomophthoromycota; class Entomophthoromycetes; order Entomophthorales; family Entomophthoraceae; genus Massospora; species Massospora cicadina. Next base: position 21,669 of record JAKSZP010001423.1, on the reverse strand, counting down.
CATCATTAGTCTGAGCTCTGATAAGGCAATTCATACCATTTTATTTATTCTTGTGTCAAGATTATTCACCATACGTTTCAATGTAAACTTAAGGTTAATGTTAATTTTGGGTTTAACTTTGTACTGTTTTAGCTATAAATTATTTTTAATGAAATGAAGGCTGAGATTGCTTAAATAGATAAATGATTTGAAAGCCTAAGGTTGAGGCTTTACACCTAGTAGGGAAAAGCCCAATATTATGAATAACATTTAGCCAACAATAACTGTTGAACCTCCCTAAGTAGGTTATATCCTAGTTCCTTCCATTATGACGATGCAAGCTTTGTTGGAATTATACCTGGCCAGTTATTGGGTTTTAATCTAGATGTAGATAGCCTGAAAGTCATAATAAGTGACTTTAAATACTTATTGATTATCCCTTATAGTATATTTTTCTTGTCATAATTTGTTTATTTCAGCTCTGAATCATCTGGCCTGAGGTTAAGAAAGGAATCCTAGATAGTGTTAATAGTATTTAGTTTGTTAACATTGTTAATCTGGACTTAATATTTCTATATCAATTTTTGCATATTTTCCTTAGCAATTATATGGTGAGTGTATGGGCATAATAAATTTTTCACTAATTTTGCGGCCAATTTCCTTCACTTTGGCCTTGTAAACACATTATTATCTTAATATATTATTTAATCAAAAGGTAATATAGGCTAATTTTTTAATATTTTAGAGTTATCTAACTATCTTGAGCTTTATCTGGTGGAACATAACTATATGCAGATCTAGATCGTACCTCCCTAGACCACATTGCATTTACTTTCTCTATTTTACTTATTTTTTCTTCTTTAGTTGAATGTAATTTAAATTTAGTCCTTATTCTTCTTTGACCATCAGGAACTTGCAACATGGCCAATGTGTCATAATTTGTTACATAACATATTGTCTGTGTTGGAAAATTAATATAAGTGAGAAATAGGCTAGAACTATTATTAATTGGTCAGTTGGAAAATTGGCAACTAAAATATCCCATAACTTTTAAAATATGGCAACTGGTCACCGCCGTTACTAAATTTGTATGAGAGCATATTAGAAATAACAATTCTCTTTGGAAAAACTACTAGAAAATCGCTACAAATAATGATTGTTTATGCCAAGAATTTTAGACTCTAATGTATGGCTAAGTTGCAAATACACTCTGCGGGAACCCAATAGGAGAAGGTTAGTGACTGTAGTGCTATGTATAAAAACCATGACAGTAAGGCATGAAGGGCAGGAAGAAGAAAGTAGACTTGAGATGACTTATTGATAGTGTTACTCTTCCATTGTAAATGAGATCCAAGAGACTTTCCTGCGACTGGGCGGTAGTGAGACTATACAAAGAAGAAGTTTTATAGTATAAACGTTTATTATTATACTTTGTCATATTACCTTGAGAGATGAAAATCATTATTTTGCCATCCCGTTGCATCAGTGATATCTAAATCATGAGCGATCTTTCACTAGACAATATACAATTCCAAACCATTATCTTCCAGAAATGTGATCGTGGTGCTCACTAAAGGGGGCCGCTTATTCAACCTAACAAGAACGCTTGTATTGAAGAGCTATGGTAAATCCCTTAGCTCCAAAAGTAATCCATCACACCTCTGCCAAAAACTAGTGGGTTTCTGGACAAATTATACAGCAGAGTCCATGGAGACCTCCAATGAGGAGCCCCTCTTCACCATGTAAGCCCCTTCTGAGTAAGAGATACCTTAATGAAATTAGTATTCAGACTGCCAGAACTGGAATCAGCACATCAAGGTATGTCAACTAAGGTCACCCAAGCAGCTCTAACATTCTGAAATGGTTTTTTAGATGTTACCTCTCTATGACGGCAACCCAGATGAGAAATTTCATGAACATGTTCTTCAATCAACAAGACAAAGCCCAATGAATAAACTATATATGTCTTACTAAGATGCTAGCATGATTGGCCTCACCAGGAGACTCAACTACAAACATAACATGTTGGACTACCTTATTGCCTACGTCCAACCATCCATTTGCCAGCTTTTGCAAGTATTAACTAACACAATATCAAAATCAGCAATTTGATGAGATTTTCACATTCAAATCAGAAACAACAATTGACTTCTGATTGAATGCTCAATTGCGCTTTTGAAGAGGTCAGAGGGGCAGTAATACATATAAAGGACGCATGTCAAAACCCCATGGCCACATGGATTGGAAAAGCCTCAATTGAACCAAGAATGTTATGGAGCGTGTGATTAATAAATTATAACTGCGCTGGCACTTAGTATGAGTTACCACCAAAAGCACCAGCCTGAATACCTTATTTACATCCATCCATATTGTAGGATGCAGGGAGAATAGGGAACCGTGAACACTATCCAGGAAATCCTAAAGTTGGAATTCATGGTTACTAACTTCCTTATGAACTTCCAAAACTTTACAGATAAAATTGGATTTCCAAGATTGATTCTAATTTTAAGCTAAGGAATGAAAAGGGAAAAAAATGGAGTGACAGTGGAAAATGTGGGGTCCTATGCTTTATAGCCTCACCAAATAGGGAATGGAAAATAGGTACATTCCTGTCAGGGGTATCTTTGCAATTTGGCTAAGGCGGATCAACACCCTAAATTGTTACCGATACTGATTCAGATCTGACTAGCCCAACTGAAGTAGTATCAAAATCCTTCTGTTAAATTTTTGCTGCAATTGCTCTTGGCACAGTGATAAAGACTCCTCCAGTGGGTAGTAGGTTGCTATCACAGACAAACTATTTATGGGCGGTCTAATTATCTATTACAAGGGTTTATCCCACCTGTATCTGTAGATGAAGGCTCATTTTTTTAGCAATGAACTGGAACGGCAGATGATTTACAAGCCTAAGTGTGAATTAATTATTTTTTTGCTGGTTACAGATTTACTTTGTCCAGTGGAACTAAAACCAGTGGTTGAAACCTCTTGTTAGAGAATATTGGTGAAAATCCACGGCTGGTGATGGCTTTTGAACACCATTAATTCTTAACATCCCCCAATTTTTTTGTATAATTTCCTGAGTTGTTAGCAGAGGGGGATGAGGCACAATTTTCAGGGGATAAACTGTCACCCTTTCATCATCTATCACCTGGGATAAAATACCCAGGGTGACAAGAGGGACATCTGGCGGCTTACCCATTCTTGGGCTAAAATGGCATTCCGTCTAATTAAGCTAAAAAGTGTTACTCCCTCAGAATTGTATTACCCTTCCCTTTTTGAACCGCAGGGTGCACCACAACCGGAAACATGGGCGAGTGCAACGTTCTTGTGCGCCTGGGATAGTTTTATTGCCAAGAGGGTAACCTTCTGGTGAGGGTGTGGAGCGCCAGGATGTGCAATGTGGAAGGCCTCTACCAACTTATGACAATTGGCACAAACGTTGGCAATAACCCAGATGTTCTTGTAGGAAGGAAATCCCTTCCATGCAACCAAGTATTGCACTGAGTGACTAGATTTCTTCAATGCCAGAATGGCGTCCACCTCAATTTCATCCAAGCTCTCGATCATGACCAGTTCAGATACTTCAGGATCCTTACCCTTGAAAGGGGACAACTGCTAGGCGTGGAAGACATGTACTGCTTTCAATGAGCGGGGGAGGACCAAACAGAAGGCGCCATTTCCCAATTTTTCACCCACCATAAGAGGACTGAAGCACTTGCTCGTGGATTTGCATAAGGAAACATTCATATGAAGGTGTTACATATCTAGCATGATTAACAAATCCACCATAATCTCATGAGTGGGAATGCGCTTGCAATTCACAAAATGCTTATAATATCTTATTGCCTTATTCAGATGTTCCCAAAATCAGGGATCAGGTATCCTAGATCTGCTGCAGATGCTCCTTGGCATCAGGTACCTTGGGAAAAAGCAAGGACCAATAAAGAACTAGGGTTATACCCCAGGATAGCTTCATATGGGAGAAAACCCTGTCAATGAATGGGTGGTATTGTTATATATTAAATGCACCATGGGAAGATCATCAGACCAGGTATTATACATGGAAGAGACGTAAAAGTGGAGGTAAGGCTCAAGGATTTGGTTGACCTCTCCATCTGGCCATTGGACTGAGGATGATACGCCATGAAATGCATGGCTTGATCTTCAAGATAGTTAAGTTGTTAGTCCAAAAACAAGCTATAAACTGATTCCCTTGGTCACTTACCACCTCCTGCAGTATGCTGAACATAGAGAAACATGGCAAACAAAAAAGTGGGCTTTTTTCTCGGAGGTAATGACTGCTATACATGGAATGAAAAGGATTAATTTTAAAGAAGTCACTGAACATAATAATTGTGTCAAATCCATTGTAATGGGGAAGCTTGACAATGAAGTCAATGGATAATGAGGTCCATAGACCTTTTCCTGATGCAGGAGATAGAGGAGCTCATTCCTACCTGATCTATCAGAATTGGCTCATGCTCATGTCACACAATCGTTGATAAACCAATACATCCTTGGGGATTCCTGGCTCGTTGAATGTCCACTTTATTATATTGAGACACTTTTAACACCCTGGGTGACCCACCACTGAAGGGATCATGGTGAGTTTAGATTACTTTATCCCTGACTTGGGGAGACACCCAAACCCTTAATTTCACACAAAATATGCCCCTCTGTTAACGAATAATGAGTTTGCTTGTGGATCAGAAAACCCAACTGATTAAAAAGCCCCAGACCCTCTAAGCAGGAGGTTCGAACTGTAAGTACATGAAATACCAACGGCATATATGGCGCCCAGTCAGCCCTAGAAATTTCAGGAGAAGTAATGGTGAGAAATTTGGGTAGAAGGTATCATTATTGTCGACTCCTGCGTTTTCTCCTCTGTCCAACTCAGGGAAGGGTTACAGCCTAACAGATTAGAAGAATGTTTAGCGCCACCTTTATGAACTTATACCTGAAAATTAAAGCTGCACAGGTCGCAAAACGTCTAATCTTGATGGTGCGCCAACTTCTTTGGCTTCCTGAAGTACATAGGGTCCTGGTAGCCCATCTGGAAAACCCCACATGCCATGCTCCTTAAAGAAGGTACTATTAATGGATGAGCAGCCATGACACAGTGACAAGCTCCTTATCATAAATGGCTTATGACTTCTCCAAGGAGAACTTCTTGAATAAGTAGGCGACATAATGTTACACCCCATTGTAATCCTGAAACAGGACTTCCCCCACTAAAGCTGATGAGGTATCGCAAGCCATGATAAAAGGATGAGAGAAATTGTCATGCTTGAGGATTGGCGGTGCCACAAAAACTTCATTGATCACCTTAAATGCACTTTGGCAATCCTCCATACATCTGAATGAAATATTCTTACCCATCAGGGGTTAAAGAAGTGCTGCCAACTGAGAGAGCGCTACAAGAATTTTTCCAAGAAATTGATTATCTCCAAGAAACTATGCAGCTGCTTCTGCATGTGGATGTGGGCCAAAAAAGGGTAGCCTCTAGTTTTCTGGATAGGATAGAGTAACCATCCTTCAAGACAAGAATATACAAGAGGATAACTTCTTCCCTGAAGAACTCGCACTTCAATGGCTTACATAAAGATCTGCCTTCTTCAGTGCAGCTGGTACCACCTCCAGGTCCTTTGTATGATGCTTGGGGTGTTAAGTGCACTAGAATATTTTTAATGCACACCACCACTCATTTGAAGCAAAGATTGCCCATAATGTTGTCAATTATGTGCTGGAAGGTAGCAGGCACATTCTTGAGACCAAAGGCATCACGCGGAATTAAAATGCTTCACTTGGTACAAATGGCCTTTTGCCACTCCTGACCTTCTACTACCTGGATTTGATTAAAAAAACCAGGTCAAAATTGGAAAACACCTGGGATTTGGCAATCGCCTGGCTGATGGTCTGCTCTATGGGCAACGGATAATGATCATGATGGTGATATTATTCAACTGACTTTTATTCACGCATAGCTGCAACATACCATCTACTCTTCTGAGCGAAAACCATGTGGACATGATGAGATAATTGCCAGATAACCTACCACTTCTGGATCATGCCGTCTAACCACAAGACAAGGGCCTTATCCACTTGCTCTGTATAGGGGTACAGATGCTAGTTGATATTGACTACATATACGTTCAAAAGGAAGGCCAGATCATACTTGGATTGGGAATGAAGTAGATTGGCCTTCTCCATAAAAAATATCATTTTATTGCAACAAGCTGGAAGGAAACCCGCAGTACCTCAGTGGGGGAGGGAGTTTAAGTTATCAAACCCACCGCTCCAGAAGAGGAAAAGGTATCAACAAGTGGGAATTTACCACATGCGTGAGAGTTTTATAAAAGACAAGATGTTGGTCTACAGATTAATACTAATTTGTTGACGATGCCACCAACCGACCCAAGAATGATAGAGAAAATAAATCTAGTACTACAGTTTTAAACAAATCACAGAAGTCAAATTAATTCACCAAGAATGGCACTGGACGTCTTACTACATAAAATGTATATAGGCTGACGAGGTGCTCTATACTGAGGACCCTGCGTCAAGATCTAGGGCCAAATTATGAGTAACCTGCAAGCATATAAAATTCTCATATGCTCCTGTATCCAAGAGAGCCTTGATGGAAACCATATGGGATCCTAACTAAATTTTGATAGGTAACAAGAAGTAGGCATGACCTTGTTGCATAGCAACTTCATGTGACATAACTGGCGATGAAGGGGTATATGATGACATTTACGCCAGACCACCCTTGAGGGAAGAAATTTTAATTCTGGCCATATGAACAAACCCTACTTCGGCTTGATTCACTGCAGAAACATGTGGCACCGACGGTTTCACATACATCTGCTCCTCAGGAGCGTCAGAGTTCACAGCGAGAATACTATCACCAGAACAAAAAATGGTGGGACAGGGGGAAGATCAGTAGCAACAGGGAAAAACAACACAACCACTCTTGCGACCTGTACAAGAATGATATGGGAGGATACCTCACCGTTGTTTGGGTTAAGATAACCTTAACGTGGATTAAATACTATGATCTAAATAATGGGCCATCCTTACAACAAACAACACCATTATTAAAGGTTTGACCCTACGTTCATAAAAGTAAGCCAGCGCAGCACCCCACTTATAGATAAGTGTGGAGAAGGATGAGGATGTTTGTTCGCTCAGTTATGTATGGAGCATGCTGATATTAATAAGACTTCGCTGGCACTCAGGATGAGTTACCAAAGTATCATCCATAAAATATTTGGTACATACATCATATTGTAGGTCGCAGGGAACATAATTCAACTGCGAGAATTATCTAGAAATCCTAAACTTGGAAATCATAGCTACTAACTGACCAGCGAACTTCCAAAACTTTACAAATAAAATTGGATTTTCTAAGTTAATTTCTAAAAATCTAAGGAATGTAAAGGGAAGAATTGAAGTGACAGCAGAACCTGATAGGGCTGCTACCTTATATCCTTAATAATTAAGGAATGGAAAACAGGTGAATTCCTTTTGAAATATCTTTGAAAATTTGGCTATGGTCGATTGAGGCCCTAAATTCTTACCAATACTGATTTGAATCCGACCTGTATGGCCTGATTGGTATCAAATTCTTTTGCTGATATTATTCCACTGCAATTGCACTTGGTTCAATGAAATTACTCCTCAGGTGACGTTAGGTTTTGCCCATGGTCAAGCCAAATATGTATAGTACCGTTGTGTATTGAAAGGGTTTATCACGCCCATACCTGTTGAGGATAGGCTCCTTTTTGCTAGCAATAGAGGGGAATGACGGATGGGGATTTTTGAGCCCAAGAGTGACTTGATCGATTTGTTTTTGCTTGTTACTAATTTACTTTGACCAGTAGAACTTGAACTGGAGGAGGAAACCTCCATCTGGGAAAGATCTCTGCAAACACGCTGCAGGAAATGGATTAGGACCACAGCCACTCTCCCAATACTCCCCCCAAATAATCTATACTAACTACTTTTGGTCAGCAGAGGGGGAAGAGTAGCGTTTTAGGTAATACGCCGTCACCCACCTTTCATCTACCACACGGGCTAAATAGCCAAAAGTGATGAGAGGGACAACTGCCAGCTTACTACACTTTTTAATCAAAAATATAATTTCTGGATAATTAAGCCGCAAGGGTTTCTTACCAGACTTACAAAGAGCTCCCGCAGGTTATGGGGAAACTCGTGACCTATAGTGATCTAACAATAGAGTGGTTACAGGATCTTAATGCGCTCAGGGTAAACACTAAGTGATTATGAAATAGAATGACTGGGTCACAGGAATTGATGCCGCGGTAGTATGCATTAGAGATCATATTTTAGACATAGACTGCTGTGTCAACAAGAAAGCAGATTTGGGGGCAGTTGAAATTAGTAAACTTTAAGGAGAGAGGGATAGTTACCAATTAGTAGAAATTGTGAACCTTCCTTTCATGGAACTGTAGAATACTGACAGATTCTCAACCACCTACTTTAACTAGAAGCATTTGGAAGTGCAAGTAATACTATGCCTATGACATTAAATTCTTAAGTTAGTAGAATATGGTAAAATTAAGAAAGCCTTAGAATCATTATCATAAACCAACAACAGGCTACTCTATGAGCGTAACCCCTCTCAGATCAACCGTGAAGATGCATATGGACAATTTCATACACTCAGGCAACAGAGCTCCCATTTGAAGAGCATTATTTACAATTCAGTTGAGCGGTTAAACTGTATCAAACGAGAATAGAGCAAGAAAAAGTACCATTGAGAACTCTAATGTAAGATCAATTACCTCAATAGAGATAATAAAGGATGATGTAACTGCACAAGTGTAAAACCAAAATGGTTGCAAAAGAGCTCTTAGCAAACCAATAGGGTAATGAGAATCAAATTGCATACAGAAAAGGCTCTGGTGACATATATTATACCTCTATAAGAGAATTTCTTCTTGTAGCTTCCATAATGACGGCTGATAAAGCAGCTACTGCAAAACTTTAGAAAAACTGAGCTCCTCCCCTGTCCCATGTACTATACTTGCCTTGGTTCAAACTTTGCCAGATGTGAATTGCCTCTTTTTACACCAAGATCCCACAGCCCTTTAAAAGAAAAAGAGTCTTCATGTAGACAAAATTATTCTTGTAATTGAAAAAACACATAATTTAGTAAGCGCTTAAATCGGCTGTGGAAGAAGTAATGTACTGCCATAAAACAAATTGATAAACCTCCACTCCTGAAAAGAAAGTTCCAACCAAGTCTTTTGCTGTTTAAACAGCTCTGTGACTACCAGGTGGTCAAAAGCACCATAAACTATTTGTATGAGTGGAGAAGATGGCTTAATGTAACGCCAACTTACAAACAATCAGCTTTTAATAGAACGAGACACTGATTAAAATTTACTGATGGGTTCACATTGGAAACTCAAATAATAGTGTGAGCAGGCATACTATCTGAGGATGACATTTTTATCATAATGACCTCAGAGGTAAAATCATATCGCAAGCTCTTCAATGCAATGAACCCAGTTCTGCAAGGAGATGTACCCCTGATTATAGCTGTCAACTATCTATAACAACTAGTCACTTAATTCAAGACCTAAACTCTTAAGAACCACTTGACACCACCATCCAGCCACCTACTTTAAGCACCCCTTTCCTAGTGGCATACTATCCACCATCCAATTTTCCAAAATTATCATGGAGTTCCATAGATTATACAGACTCAATGCCTCCTTCCTGACCTGCCACCACTGTTGAAAATAGGGCAAACCGCCCTACATTGTCGTGCTAAATGATGTGTAAATGTGGTATAGATGATTCCACATGTTCATGGAAAAGATCAGGCATGTTAGAGAAGGGACACTTTAAACCTCCAATTTGACATCAACTGTCCATCTGGACACGATGAACTTTTCATGATTAACCCAGAGATTCCTCTGGTGAGTTACTTTACCAAAGTACTACCAATGACATACACATAATAAATTTTTCTCATGCAAAAGAAGCGACATCAGAGGAAGCCTATTGAGAAGTTGAAAACCTTATGCATTTAGAAAACTTGAGAAAGTTCTTTGGATGAACCTCATCTTTATGTTGCACCATCTCTCAAGGAAATTAATTTCATACCCATCTCTATGGTCAATAAGAATATTTGAAGGTAGGTAATGGTATCAAATGATTCATAAATAAGAAAGATTTTCTAAATATATATAGTTAAAACAGTCAAGATTCCGCTTATTTTGAGTGCAATTATTTTGATACTCTGTATTGAAAACAAAGATTACACATTTATTGACGCCAATGTGCCAGTAAATATAATATCAACAAACTGGTGGCCAAGTTGCCAAGAAACTGGACATCAAACACCAAATATTCTATGGGACAGCTGGCCTGGAATGTCCTGTTTCTGAAGGGGTGTACAGCTCAATACCCCTCCAAATTTGGATTAATAGACATATCTGCACCTGCAATTGTACTCCTCAATCAAAATTATGATTTATAAATGGATCAGAGTTCATGAATTACTTTATTGTTACTGTTAAAATGGTGGAAGAGACATTTAAAAATCCTTAGGCAATGGAAAGCAGTATACTTAAAACAAATTGAGTACTTAAGGACCCCACCTGCAATTTTATGTCAACATCACGTACTGGGATATAGAAATCCCATACCTATTAACAACTTAAGAGGAATTCTAGAAAAAATTTTCAAAAAATTATGAATGCAAGTATTAACCTTGTGCTCTGCTTGCAACATGACATTACCCTCCGGTCACCTAGTCATTTTTGGGAACCAAACTTAAAGTGGACATACTTATAATGGATTATTTGGAAAAGTATCTTCACCTTAATAACAATTACACTTAGAGTCCCATGTGGTCCTGGGGAAAACTTTACTGGTGCATGGAGAGATATGAATGCTTTTGGCAAACCTGTAGAATGAGCCGCTGTCAGTACAGAAACACCAGTTGTACCCTATATAAACCTGATCCCCATCAACAAAGTCTATGGTTTTCAAAATTTTGTTCACTAGAAGAATTCAGACTAGACAGAGAAACATTGACCAGCATATTGACCGTGTTTCCCAGGGAAAATATAATGTAACTAACTGAAAAAAATGACCATGAGCTAGTTTAAAAAAAAGATTGCAAGATTTTGAAACAATGAACATGACTTAGGTTGCGCTCACAGTGTCATCCACCAGTTGGATAAAAGGGACCATGTCCCCATTTGTTCTTGTCTGATCCATCACCCGCATACCATAAAGTAAGTAATTTTTGAAGAAATTAAAAACTTGCTGAAGAAAGGGATATTGAAGCCATTAAAAATCCTAGGATTCACTGGTTTTAAGTAAAAAAAGAAGGATGAAACTAACTGGATGGTGATAGATTCCTATAAGTTAAACAACATTGCAAACAAGGGTACATACCCATTGCTGAGAGTTGATAACAAAACGAACTGTCTGGGCGGCGCCCAATAGTTTTCCGCAATGTGCCTGATCTCAATAAATTATGGTTGAGCTGCTGGAAAACAAACAAGAAAATGTGCGATAATCACTTCTCAGGGATTTTTTGAGCACATCTAAATGCCACAAGGGCTCTGCATAGCCCCAGCGATATTCTAACAGGCAATGAGCACCATCTTTGGAGACCTTAAACTATTATATAGTATTCTTGTTTATTTGATTAACATCAATATTTTCTCAGAATTTTTCAGAAAACTTAGAACATTAGAGAAGGTGTTTCATTGACTTATTGCTGCCTACATTAAAGTACAACCCTAGAAATGAAACTTTTAGGAAGGAACATATAGAGTACCTTGGATTTTTACTAGACGCAGTAAGCTCACCAACATTGGCTAGCTTAACATGTGTGCTTAATTGCTGATTAGGGGCTCTAGTTTAGACAGTTTAGACACCAAAAAGCTATCAGAAAGGGCATGATCATTCTCATTGAACTAATTATATACTGATGTTACCAAATTTAGCACCAATCTCTTATTTAAACTGCTCACGCCCATGGCAAAAATCTTGTGGACACTCTCTGACATATTCTCTTTATGATGGCTCTTGGAACATATTAAATCCTATCAACCTCTCTCTTGGCAACTTAGCTCCAGAGTATCCGCGTAATTAGGTCCTGTTCAAACAGAGAATATCTCAGACTGGTTACCGTGTTCTTCTCAATCACTACTCACAGAATGGTTACTAGCAATTAGATTACTTAAATCAATATAAGTGAAACAAAAAGGATATTTTAAGATTCTTTGGAAAGGTTTTTATTAAAGTAAAAGTGAAGTATTTTATACTTCTGGTAAAAATTAAAGATATAAAAATGAGTTAAAGTAAAAAAATAATTGGGAATTGGGGTAGCGTTATTAATACCATGATCCTCAGGCTAGATGGCATATGATTTATGCTATATTTAATTTTTCCATTTTACTTAATTAAAGTAAACATGTTCTCCTTCTCACAATGATTACCCCCGAACCTGGATGCCCAGAGGCTAATTTTTCAGCTCCCACTTCTGGGTTGTGGGCTGCAGTCCCTACTCAGGTTATTGCTTTGTTACTCAAATTTTTAATATGATGTTTACATTCTGATTCATTTGATGGCGTCACTTCATTGTGTCTCACATCAGGTTTCCTTAATAAATATCAAATTGGTTGATTGCTATTTTTGGTAATATTTGATGGGAGATTTGATTGTTCCCGCTTGGTTATTTTGGCTGGGTCATCAAAACATCATTAGCTAAAAATATATGTCCCCTGTCAAGAAATTGGTATGACTGGACATTAAGCCATATATTTGGCGAGTCATATATTATTAGTCAAGGTGAGCCTTGAGATTTGAGTGGTAGATAATGAGTGTGGAAGCAAATTTATTGAATTGATAATAGTTTGGTGAATAGAGGGAATTCCGCTAAAGCCTTAATGATGGGATGAAACCCCTAAAATTGTAGTAAAATAGAGAGTTAACAAACTGATGGGTCAAAAGACTACTGAGAATATTAAAGATTAAGTGCCGAACAAGAGAATGAAAGGGGGAGGTCCTTTTTGAGAGAATAGAGAAAGAAAATGTTAGCGGAAGTACTCCGTTTTTTTTATGAAATAAACTGGTATCTGTTGGGGCGATAGTTCCTTATTTATTACTTTATTGTATTTTACTAGGATCATCAATTTTCATACTGTCCATCCGTTTTTAAGTGGTTCTAAAGCCTGTGCAACCAGTCCATCAGATTTAATCAATACCGCCAAAAGTTTACAGTGGTGCTCACTACAGGGGGACACTAGTCAACTGTAGTATAGTGGTAGCTAGGGCATCATGACGAGCCCCCACTAATTATGTCAGAGTATAATAGGGTTCCAAAGCCAATACTCCAGCGAGCTGATGGAGACATCCAACAAGAGACCAGCACTATTTACAGTAACGGAACCAGGAGATGAGGAAACCAGGATGGACTTGCAGTTAGCAGCTTGCCCTACGTTAGAGTTAGATCAACAAGGCAGATCCACAAATGTAACCCCCCAGCAACTGCGGGGTATCATGGAATGGCTCTTGTGGGGTTACCACCTCTATGAAGGAGATGTGGGTGAACATTCCAAGAGCCTGTTTTAGTCAACATGACCAAGAAGCACGTTATAAATTGTTTATGTCTTACCTTGACGCTAACACTATGGGTTTGTCCCTCTGGCTCAGCTCCCATGGGGTCAAGGAAATACTGGTCAGTTATGTTCAGCCTTTGACCTGCAAACTTCTACATGTGTTGGCCCAGAATGATATTGAAATCTGTGATGTCATGTATTTTGCTCAAGTGCAACAGAATGACACTCGCCTCTTGCTTAAACACTTCAACCACTCTTTCTCAGAAGTACAGGGGGCGCTAGTGCAAGTAGACTATCGTGTCATGGATGTCTGCAGCTGCATGGACCAATTAATCCCATAATTAAACCAAAAGTTGCTCAGAGTAATAGGAGAATTTATTAGATTGGCGTGGTCTTTAGGGTGAATGGATACAGGATGTCATGGCATTGAATATTAACACAAGCGCTTTATGGTGGAAATGTTCAAATGTGTAGAAGACATCAACACAGAAGTGGTTCAGATGAGGGGTTGGGTTAAACTGTTAAAGCTGTGGGTGACTGATCATGGCGATGCAGTGGGAAATCAAATTTAGCCAACTTCGAGCTGAGTAGAGTAAACAGCGGGCTTCAGATCATATGAGCAGCTCATTATTGGAAACATCAGAATCTGGTCAATTGCTAGGCCAGATCAATCATCTGGAGAGTTCCAGTTAAGCGGCTCAAGGCTGATCCACGACTCTTCTACTTGTTGAGACGGTGGAGTATACCAATATGCAAGTGTTCTTTTAAACCTTTGGCGGTCTAGTGAGGAGCTGGTGTGTGATTGAGCCATTATAATCAAACAAGTGGATGAAGCAAACTGACAAGCTCATGACATTAGATGGCAGATCACAATAATGCAGGGAACGTTGGAGGATGCCCTTGTAAGCTTTAGAAAATGGAGCATAAAATATATAAAGAGTGAGACTTATGCTGCAAATTACAGAAAGAAGTCGAGGAGCTTAGGAAGGGGGTGGAGATGGGCAGTGTCACTGAAATTTGGTCAAAGCAAAGCAGATAATAGATGAACTTTTTGCTGCACCATTTGGAAAAAAAGTAGGGGAGTGGTCAGCGGCGATTCAGGCAAAGACTACTATGGTTTGGCCAGCAAGTACCCCCAGTTGTCACGGCAGTCCCTCCCAGCAATCCAACCTCTTCCCACTCAACTACGGTGAGATTGCAATCAGCCTTGAGATTCTATTTTTTCCCACAAGGATATGTTTCCCTTGGCCAATCTGAACTTAACTTTTCTGCTCACCAAGCTCATTTCATGGAGCTGGCCAGTTTGTAAGGATTAAGAAGCTGCTGCCTTTCAGTTGAGATGGGAATATGCATGGATATTTCAAACGGTTTGAATTTGTCATGGAAGGAGCTTTAAACCAGCGTAAGGCTAAAATGTTGTTATCCACTCTGGATATTTAGTGCCGACCAGGTCACATGTTACCTTAATAGTAGAACTGTGATGATCAAGAGGTGAAGTAGTCCATGCTTCTTCTGTTTGGGGGCGTGGCAAAGATGGTGCAGCACAAGGCCGAATTTCTGACAATAGAATTTTAAAAGAACGAGTCCCTGGTGGAGTTTGCAGAGCGGTTCACAGCTGAGGTTCACGTGTTAGTGGGAGCAAATATATTAATCAACAAGGACATGGTCATAGCAATGACAGCAGCTGGTAAGCCATATTGAGACTGTATCATGGTATGGCCCACATTCTTCAAGAAGATTTGGATCTATTAAAAATTGGTAATTATTTATACCATCTCTCTGTCACATTTAGTGCTCCAAACGTGGAAAAGAAAGCCCCTGCGACCACCATTAAATCCCCGTCAGGAAATAGACCACATTGACTTGGATATAATCTGTTGGGTAATACTCATCCACTTAATATGTTGTGTGTCCTTTATGTACTCATTATGCTCAACTGGCTCATCTTCAGCTCAATTACTATTCCTTGTTTAACTTCAGACCTGAACCTTTGGGTGTGATACAGAGACAAGGACTGGTTATTAATGCTTGTTTCTCATGCTGCCAAAGAGGCCACTATGCGGACAACAGCCTTGAAAAACTGCATGCTAAATCAGTACCACCCGCCCTTATTGAAAAAGGAGAAAACTATCAAAGTATATACAAAAATCTCTATCTCCTCTTATCCAAATTTACTTACCCTGATGATTACCATGAGTCACTTTACGTTGGCCCTGGTACTCACCCTGATGACTTATTATATCAACATATTTCCCACAATATATTGGCCTCAACCCAAGAGATCGACCTTAAAAATACAGACTCAGAGTTCGCAAAGATGTGGAAAAGCCATACTCCTGGAAAATCTTTGATTAGAATGGCACAGAAAAAATCAGACCCTCAAAGGACGTCGCTGCCCTAGTGGGGGTGAACGTTGTGATACCCAGTAGAAATGATTGCCCAGGAGAATCCTCATGTCAGCGCCAGTTTTGTCATTTTTTTGGTAACAATAAGCCCTTGGATGTTCATGTAATAAACACAACGGTTATTATTATTTGGAGTGTACATACTGTGATATTTTGTTCAGAATACAAAAATTCGAGCTATTATAGGTACTGGCGCTCCAGTCAATATAATATCCACCAAGCTTGTGGCTAAACTTCTGCTGAAGCCTGATGTGGAACATCAAGTAGTTTATGTTACCACGGGAGCACAGAGCAATGTGTTGAATGGCGCTTAGGGGGCGTAACTTCTGAAATTTAGTTCAGTCAGTGCTTCTGCCCCAGCGGTGGTTCTTCCTAATAATAATTATGACATGTTGATTCGGGCCACATTCATGCAGCAATTCGGAGCAGTGGTCAATAAGGCATAAGAAATGATCTATATCCTGGGACAAAAGATCTACATCTATTTTACCTCCAGCGGAGTCCCAAAGGAACCAATCCGCTCCAGTCAAATTAACCTTGCGTAGTGATGGGGTGATTCCTGTTTTGATATTTGCTGATGAAGTGGAGGACCAGAGCTCTGCCTAATCAGATTTAGAAGTACAACGGTATTCCGCTACAGTCTGCAAACGCCATAAGTATACCTTTAGGGCATCAGGTTATATGAGGGACGGAGCTTGAAATAGATATCCCTGAAGGGCTATATGGGGAAACTATGGAAACCTACCAGCAATCCCACTCAAACCCCTCGTGGCTCCTGTATTAAAGTTACCAGGGCATAGGGAAAGAAAGTATTGATAGCAAACCTACAGAAGGAGTCTATGACGGTCCAAAGGAATCAAGTGGTGGCTTATTTAAACTTGACTCCTACTGATGAGGTTCACCATATTCAAAATTTTAGGTTTTTGGAGGACCTCAATCCACCTGTAAAAACCTTTTTCAGCGTAATGAAAATGGTTCCACGTGAGGCTCTGACTGGGCTGTCAGAGGAACAGAAGGATAGGTGATGGCCCTGTTTGAAAAATACCAAGGAATTTTCACATCCACTGACCACAATTTGGGATGCACACGTGGAGTCATTCATTGGGTAGTCATGGATGATCACTCCCCCCATTATGTCATAGCCTATTTGGCACTCAAAAGCTGCGGAGGAAGTTTTCTCTGATAAGATATAACATTAATTGAACAAGGGTTTTAGAGCCATTTAAGATTCCATGGGCATTGCTGGTGCTAATTGGTAAGAAAAAAAGATGTCACAAAAAAGTGGTCATTGAAACCAGAAGCTTAGCAGCGTCATAAAGAAAATTTATAATCTCTACCACAGATTGCTAAATCTTTAGATTGGTTTGGAGGTGCTAACTACTTTTCTGCCATGGACTTGATATTGGGGTACTGGCAGATTGAGTTGCCAGTGGCGGAATGGGAGAATTGCACCATAATCACCTCTAAAGGGTTTTCCAGCCTAAACGTATGCCCCAAGGGCTATGTAACACCCTGGATACATTCCAGTGGGCTATGGACACGATCTTGGGTGACTTGAAGATGTCCTGCGTTCTAGTTTACCTTGACAATATCAGTGTTCTCCCAGATGTTCATGGAGCATATCGACCACTTAAACAAGTGTTCCACTGACTTGCTGATGCTAACATCATATCAAGCTTCGAAAGTGCCATTTTTCAAGGAGCTATTGGAATACCTTGGGTTTGTATTAAACTCAAAAGGGATTAACCCTCAGCTGGCGAAGGTGGAAGATATACGTAAGAAGACTTAACAAGGTAATAGGCGGGATATACAGGATGTTTTTGGACATGGTAGGTTACTACCAGTAGTTAATTCCTAACTTCAGCTGTATTGGGGCACCGCACTTTGAGTTATTAAAGAAAAACGCCACTTTTGATTGGACTGAACGTTGTCAAAACTCTTTTGATGTCTTGTGGACTGTGTTGGGTAATGCGTAAGTTTTGCAATACCCTTATTTCATAAAGGAGTTTACTGTGCAAACTGACGCTTCTCTTTTCGCCGTAGGAGCGGTATTATCCCAGAAGGATGAAGATGGTGTGGAGCACTCTGTCACATTTTTTAGACGAAGTTTAAATTGTCATGAACGTAATTTCACCATGACTGAGCAGGAGTGCTTAGCGGTGATATGAGTATAATTTAGCTCCAGGTGTTCCTCCATGGGATGAAATTCAAAGTGGTAACAGATCATAAATCCTTGCGTTGACTACAGAATTTTTGGGAATATGAAGAATGGCTCACGTGGTGGGCCTTGAAGCACAAAGCGTATGACTTTGAGATAGTACATCAGCCAGGGGCAAAACATCATAATGCAGACTATTTCGCGTTTGCTAATGGTCGCCATTATGTGGATTTGGCTGACATCATGTATGAGATGATTGTGGGAAAATATCACAATGAGCCACCACATGTGATCAAGGTGCTATACGGGGTTAAACGGTATACCTTCTTGCACAATGGGGAGTTATATAAGGAAATTGGAGAACTAACGCTGATTTTTCTGAAACCTTCTGCTAGGTCAGCAATTATTGTGGATGCCCATAAGACGGTAGGTCATGGAGGGTTGCAAAAACATTTAAATTTGCAACCCCACTACTATTGGTAAAGCATGTAATATGACGTACTTGAGACGGTTGCTTGTTGTCACCAGTGTCAGGCGGAGAAACCTTTCCACATGAAAACTACCTTCCAGCTGGTTAAGCCTTGTTTCGCATGGCACACTGTTTTCCTTGAAGTGGTTGGGCCTCTACCAACTGGTGCGAACTGCTCTAAGTATATACTAGTAGTGATTGATCACTTGACAAGATGGGTGGAAGCAAGAGCAAACAACAATTTAGGGGCTGTCACCGCCACCAAGTTCATTATGGAGTGTGTCATCCAGCAACATGGATAACCGCAGTTTATTCTAACAAACAACGGAACAAATTTCAGGTTGCATTTCAGTTTAAATTGAACGAGATAATTCTAATCTGCGGGGTCTTAACTACACCATGCCACCCTGAATCTAATAGGACGGTTGAAAGGGTTAATGGTACATTGGTGAACATTCTTCAGAAGCTTATAAACGATTGCCCCTCAGAATGGAGTACCCTCTTATCCACAGCCATACTTGCATATAATATCAGCTACCACTTGTCAACAGGGAAGAGTTATTTCCAATTACCTTATGGTAGACATCTGGCTTTTCCCATATTGCTTTACTCCTTTGTGTGGCAGACTGGCGGAGTAGAACCACAGCGTTATCTGACCAACTTAACGGACACACTGATAAAACTTTAAAAGAAGTCTAATCTACCAGTTTAGCTTAGTAGTTTTAAGATCAGGCAGCAACCAAAGTAGACGTAGTGAATTCCCACAATTCACTGTAGGAGAGTATGTCTTGTTCCATGACCAATATGTATTTGGAATGAAGAACAAGATTGCTAACATATGGACTGGACTGTTTGAGATAATTGAGAGACCAGTAATAGCCTACACCATTAAGGAACATGCGGGTTGTCAGATTATCAACCAAGTAAACGCAAAGTTCCTTTGGGAATATAATCAATAGGAGATTTATTGTCAAGTCAAGAGGGTAATGTTGAGAAATTGGATGGCTGGATATTAAGCCATATATTTGGCGGATCATATATTATTAGTTGAGGGGAGTCTTGAGGTTTGGGTGATAAATTATGTCAACTTGAAGCAAATTGATTGAATTGATAATAGTTTGGTGAATAGAGGGAATTCCGCCAAAGCCTCAATGATGGGATGAAGCCCCTAAAATTGTAGTGAATAGAGAGTTAATAAACTGATGGGTCAAAATCTACTGAGAATTTTGAAGATCAAGAGCTGAACGAGAGAATGAAAAGGGGAGGTCTTTTAGGAAAGAATAGAGAAGGAAAAGGTTAGCGGAAGTAGTCCTTTATTCTAATGAAATAAACTGGTATCTATTGGAAAGATAGCTCCTTATTTATTACTTTATTGTCTATTACCAAGGATCGTCAATCTTCATACTGTCCATCCGTTTCTCAGTGGTGCTAAAACCTGTGCAGCCATCCTAGTGGATTTATCAATACCTCCAAAAGAGAACACCCCCCAAAGGTAATAGGGGGTCAAAATTCATAGTCAATTTTGTTGGTTTTGTAATCTTTAACTAAGTGAATCTCTTTGAGCGTCAGTGTCAGGATTTTGCGAAATCTCTTGTCCCCAGAGATATTACTTCATCAATTCCCCTGGCTTCATCAGAAGGAGAGCTTAGTTTTATCTTGATTTATCAACGTTATTAAAAATGATCAGCATCATCCTGATCGATTGATTGAAGATTTTATCGCACAGAAATTAATTAAGATTGATAGATTATGAACCAAATCAAAACTAATATAATCCCATCCTTTCAATAATAAAGAATTAGGTTGATTTTTAACCTATTTTTACTTTAAATTATTGCTTTTTGGAGAATCCACTCAAAGTAACTTAGAGAGAAAACCTGCCCCATTGGAAGTGTAATTCAAAACTTCCATAGTGGTGCTCACTACAAGGGCTACTCTGAGTTACACACCATGAACATGTCTGTCATTATTATGAATTCTCAATATTCTCCTGAAGAAGCTCAAGGCCATGAGCTAGGCAGTATTTTGTGATGGGTCCATTAATCTAGAACTGAGATCCCAAAAGTACCGTCCACTTTGGAATTCCAAGCCAATTTGGAATTTTATAATCCTATTATCACCTTTACAGCGAATTTTCAAGTCCCTCCTGAGGCTTTACAAAATATTATAAATCAAATGCTTGAGTGAGCCTTAAGTCCTGGAATCCATTCCACCTAATCTCATTTTAATGCTGTACCCTCTATCTTGAGAGAAGTGTTGCAAACCTCCCAAATGCCAGGAATTAGCACCGAGCAAAGTAACATCAGCTAGTACACCCTACCCTATACCATCTATTACTGGTTGTGGGAATGCATCATCAAGGGATGCTCAATTTACTAGAAGGACTTCAGTCTTTGAATAACTATGTTACCAAGTTTTTAAATCTGCCTCTGAATTTAGCAGAAATAATTGATGTACTTCAAATAAAAAGGTCCAATTATTATTTGAAGTACATCAACAGCTTATTCAGCTTGACCATGGGATGTCTAGCTTCGTTAAATTACAATTTCCACAACAAGTCCAGGAAATACAGCAAGAATGGAAAGTGGGAATTTCTCAACTTTCTGAGCAGAGTTGAGCAATGGAAGCAGAAATCAGAAACCATATTTCTCAATTGGAACAATTGTACTCAGGAATTTAATCTCAAGTCATTAAAGTAGAGAAAACTTCTGGTTCTATGGATCCTCCAGGGGTTGAAGGACCCTGTGGTCCACCTGGGGGTGTAGGTCCACGTGGACCTCATAGTGGTGATGGCTCCCAAGGATCCCCTGGTGTTGAAGGGCCTCATGGACTGCCAGGTGCAGATGGACCTTGGGGCCCTGGGCGCTGATGGGTATTCAGGATCCCTTCAACAAGTTGACTCCTTATTGAGCATGATGGACCGCTTACATGACCAATTTTACAAAGTGGCCAAGGAATGTAACTTAATCCCTGAGGGGGTAACAATTGATCCCCTCCTGTCTCTTCAGTCTTTTTCTGATGAACTGAGTAATCTGGGTAAATGGG
>JAKSZP010001422.1:0-199631 GCA_022478985.1 Massospora cicadina | reverse complement strand
CTAGAGGTGAGATGTACAAATTTAATTAAGTATTGGGCGATATTCTCTATCTCAATTAAATTGTTTTAGATCTGAGATACACCTAATTGATGATGAGCAAGATATCTCATCCACAACGCATCTTACTGTCATTGGCGGTAAAAAAGGATTACTACCATTGTCCGCGGGCCCTTGTCCTATCTGATACCCTTTTAACAACTGCTGCTCAAGGCGTTCCAGCTCTTCAGGTGAAATGGGTTCATTGGGATAGGTGATAATGGGTACATCCGTCCAACTAATCTAGGACACAGTCATTTCAGTATTCCCTTTGGGCCCAGTGATGGTTCTGAATAATTGGTTGGGATTGCTCCCCTGCTCAGCGAGGTCATCATCTGCGGTCCCAGCCATGAGCGCCACTTGTTAGATTTTTGGCTTTATTCCGATGGCTGGTTCTTCTCTAGTGGTAGGGTAAAGTTTTGGGCATCTATTGTATGGGGACAATATATCAGACAGTGACTATAAATTAAGATATAACTCCTTGGTAGTACTCAAATTGTATACCCTGTCATTTACTTGGATGATGGCATGCCGCCCTGATCTTACTGATCCCAAGTAAATACCAACTAATACAAAGTAAAGCACTAAACGCAAAAAGTTTTTAAGTTAAATTATAAACAAGTCATAGTAGTTGAATATTTTTTACAAGCATCAACTTGGGGTAATTTATAGGGTTTGATGTTCACCACATCTTACCCATGACGTCTCATTTTCAATGGCACTAGGCCATGTAAAATGTTTGTAAGAACGTCTACAAATACTTTGACTCAGGGCATCATGCTCAGCCTCAGGGTCGGTGTAAACATTGTCATCCTTCTCAAGATGGCGTTTCAGACGTGTCTGCAAATAGCTAAACTGATTCTCTTTCACATGTAATCAGCAGCACATACCAAGGCAATTCATATCACTAATTAGTAATTAATTTGATCAAAAACTCGACCAACATTAAAAACTAATTTTGACATAGACCAACAAAGCCCACATGCCTGAGTCATTAAGTCAAAACTTAATTTAAGTCTGACCTAACCAACAAAGCCCTTGAGCCCATGTCATCATAGTCAAATATTATTAGTGAATTTGCTAGGCCGCGGATCCTAAGCTTTTCATAAGATTAGATTATACCAGATACATAATTGCTGATATCTGATATGATCCATGATAAGTTTTAAGCATGCTAACATTAATATGTCCCTATCAAATATTTGATGATTAGGTCCAGTCAATTAATCAACAGTGTTACTGAGTGGGAATGCTTAGCAGTAATTCTAGCAATCAAACACTTCTGCCCCTTCTTATATGGTAACCATTTCACTGTTATTACCTACTATTCCTCCTTACAATGGTTGCAGAACATGAAGGATCCTGATGGGAGGTTGGCCCATTGGGCTTTAAGGTTGCAAAATTATGATTTATCCATTGTTCATCGCTCTGGGGCTCAGCACCAAAATGCTGATGGGATGTCCTGACTGCCCAGTCTGATATTGAAACTAGAAAAAGAGGAACGTTTATACAATCTTATTGGACAACCTGAGTTATGGGATTGAGAAACTGAAGAGGATCGAGCCTTTCTAAAATCAATTACTAAAGATACTATGATTAGGGAAGGAGCTTTGTATAAGAAAGTCAAATCCAAGTGGTTGCCCTTTCTGCATCCCAACTCTAGATTTCACGCTGTAATGGAAGGTTATAAACAAGTCAGTCATAGTGGCTTAAAGAAGACTCAAGAATGGTTGAAGACTCGATACTATTGGAACAACATGACTGAGTTCATTCAAGAGACCCTTGACTCATGTCTTATCTGCAAAAGTCATGGAACTACCAACCCTAAATATCAACATCAACTTATTCCCCCAACTAAGGCGTTTGAGGTGGTCAGCATTGATGTTACAGGTCCTTTTCCTCGGAGATTGCATGGACATCAGTATATCATTATGGCTGTTGACCATTTAAGTGAATGGGTTGAGGCCATTTCCATTGCTACCCCCTCAGCTAAGACTACAGCACTATTCCTATATCAGCATATGATTTCTCAATATGGGTGTCCCAAGGTCCTTATGTCAGATAATGGGACTAATTTCACCTCGCAACTTATACAGGAGTTATCCAAATTATTTAACACAGCTCAGAGATTTGTTGTCCCATATAATTATCTACAAACGGGTCATTGAAAGAGTTAATGGAACCCTAGTCTGGATTCTAAGGAAGATGGCTACCACTGACCCAGCTCAGTGGAAATTTTATTTGCCTAATGCCTTGTTTGCTTATTGGATAAGCTATCTCACATTATCAAGATGTCACTATTTAAGTTCATATATGGGAGGGATCCTTTAGTCCCTTCTAGTGCTCAGACAATCCTTGAAGAAAGCATTCCAAAAAGTTATGATTTAATTATGAGGAATCTAGCTGACAAGGTTATCCATCTTCAAGCTCAAGCAATGAAATAAACTGAAACAACCACTCAAAAAGAGACTCAAAGAAGCAATCAAAACAAACCTGCCTTACCTGAATACCAGATTGGGGATTACGTTATGTACTATCATTATTGGCCTAGTGGTTGATCTGAAAAGTTAGGAACTAATTGGTCTGGTCCCTATAGAGTTATATTTTGATAAGGATTAGAGTATTTGATTGTTCATATTGATACTGGTATAGTGGTAAATCATATTCATCCTAGGTTTTTAGGAAGTCATCCTAACCGCGATTGAATCTTGAGGGGGAAGTGTCAGGATTTCACCAAATTCTCATATCCCTGAAAAATCTACTTCATCAATTACCCCAAAATCATTGAAAGGAGCAAGTAATATATCGCAATCTATCAAGGTTAGCAATAAATATGATCCCAATCAATTGTTTGAAGATTCAATTGTGCAGAGATTAATTTGCTCTGATAGATTACAAACTGTAAAAAAGCCTATAAATATTACCTCTTTTTGAAAATAAAGATTAGGTCAAATTATAACCTGTATTTTCAATTAATTTTAACACCTTTTTGGAGAATCCATCCAGTGTAATTTAGAGATTAAACCTGCCCCATTGGAAGTGTAATCCAAAACTTCCAGATACACTATATACTCAACAACTCTGGCAGTGTATGGTATCATTAAATTCTCTATCGCCTTAATTTGAGTTGACCTACCAAATATTTTCAGTTTGTAAACATCACTTTATTGCCTAATTTAGAGGCAATCTGATTTAAGCCCTTTTTAACCCAAATATTGCCTAATATTAAGGCACAAAAATAATTATAACTAGTATCAGGGTCGGCAGATTCTCACCAATCTGCCATAGCTATTAGGGGTTTATCATTCAATCATATCAGGATATTGACATTAACACCCCTTTACTGGAAAATAAGTCTCCTAGTGTTTATATGCTTGGAGGAACTTTGCGTGCACTTGGTAATATTATGACCTCTCGTGGGGTCCTTAATAGTATATGCGATGACACCTGTTTTCTCAATGACTTTAAACGGAACAATCCAGATGCTGGTCAATTTGTGCTTCCAACTGAACCCATGTTGATCATGAAATAGAACCACGTCCCCCTACTTGAACTGAGCTAACCTGCTACACCATACCTAAATGGCAGTCTAATTCTTGATCTCCTTGGCTAAGCTGAAGGAGTATGCTTCAGTTTGCAACTTGATTAACATTTCTGCTAGATTGGTCAAATAATGGTGGGGATCCATTCCACTGGTATCTTCTAAACAAGCATAAAGCAGTTCTGGAAAGCAGGGTGTCGTCCATATAGTAGTTAAAATGGGCCATTTCCCATGGCAGAATGGTAGCTAATGTTATAGGCAAAGATGGAAGTGGCATGGAGGAAACTCCAATTATTAGGTTGATCCATTAACAATTTCTGAATTATGTTCACTAAGGTCCATTAACTTGTTCGACCATCCCACTGGACTTGGTGTGGTATGGGGTTATCAGAACCCCACGGATTCCCATCAGCGCATTTAAATTTTGAAGGATGTGCAAAGTGAAGTGAGTCCATTGTCAGTAAGAATAAACTGAGGGTAGCCATGTCGCTGGATAATACATTCCATTATGAACTTGGCCACTGTGACTGGCCCAAATCCTGTATCACCCATGCTTCAACCACCTGGTCAAGTGTTCAATTACCACAAGAATGTATATAGACCGGTTAGCTCCTGTTGAAAGAGGGCCAACGACATCAAGGGAAGCTGTATGCCAAGCAAAATGGAGTTTAACTAACTGGTATGAGGTCTTCTGGATGAACAGCTTTTCCCTTGGCACTGGTGGCAGCAGGAATTGGTTTCAAGCACATCAAAGTTCATGCTTTCCTAATAGTACGAGGTCACAACAATTCCAGGGTCTTACATACTCCACAATGTTCAACATCTTGGTGTGTGCTCATGATAATATTAGATTGGGCGGAAGACCTTTGGATATTCACAGTAGTGTCCCCTATCCGCTTGTACAATTCACAGCTCTTCTGGAATGTATTTGCCCTTATTCCATCTAATACCTTAATGACTTGGTTCAGTTCGTCATCGTAAATTCCGCTAAGCATTTTGTCATACATTACATCACTGAGATCTGACGTAACAGCAATGGTTGGTAATCTCAACAAAAAATCAGCGTTCTGGTGTTTTTCTCCAGGTTGGTGGAGAACCTTAAAGTCAAAAGCCTCCAGTTTGGGAGCCCATCGGGCTAAACGCCCTACAGGCTTTTTGAGATTCTGAAACCAGCGTAACAAAGCATGATCCATTATGACTTTAAACTTTATTCCATGCAAATACACCATAAATTGCTTATATGCATATATTACCGCTAAACACTCCTTCTTGGTCATGATGTAATTACGTTTGTGGTAATTCAGGCTTTGACTGTTTACACCACTGGGTGTTCCTCCCCTTCATCTTCTTTTTGGGAAAGAACCGCCCCAATGGCAGAAATGGATGTATCCATCTGGATGATAAATTCCTTATTATAATTAAAATAGCGCAGCACTGGGGCACTGATTAGCACCGTTGAAAGTGTTTTGAAGGGGCATTGGAGGAGTCATCCATTTAAATGGGGCATCTTTCTTTGATAACTCAAACAGCGGACGTCCAATACAAATGAGGTTGGGTATAAAATGGTAGTAGTAGCTGACCATCCCCAAAAAATACTTGTATATTCCATTTACTAGTTCGCGTAGTCATCTTTTAGATAGCCTCCACCTTGGCTGGTTGGGGCCTCAGCCTGGTCTCATCCACAAAAAACTTAAGGTACTCCATTTTGCTCCTTAAAGAAGTGGCATTTACGGGGTTTGTTTTTAATGTTGGCCTCCATAAGTTGGGGAAGACCTCCTCCAGGTGAGTAAGATGCTTATAGAATTTATGTAAAAAGACATTCATATCAGCAAGGTACATGAAGATGCACGACAGTTTCAGGTCACTGAGGATGGCGTCCATGGCCCTCTGAAACGTAGTTGGGGCATTGCATAAACCTTGAGGCATTTGGGTCGGTTGGAAAATCCCCTTGGATGTGATAATGACTCATTTTTCCTGTTCAGCTGCGGACAACTCAATTTGCCAATAACTAGATATCAAATCTATCTCTGAGAAGTAACAAGTTCCTCCCAACCAATACAAGTCATTGTCAATTTACAGCAAGGGGCATGAGTCCTTTTTGGTAATGCTGTTGAGCTTCTGGTAGTCTATTACTACAGTTGGTGCCATCCTTCTTTTTGACAATCAGAACAGGTGAAACCCATGAACTCTTTGATGGTTTGAGCCTCCCTTGTTTGAGTAGCTTTTCAATCTCCTCAATTGCTACTTTCTCAGCTGCACTAGACTGGTGGATCGGCTGAGATATGATGGGGGATGATCACCAGTATCCACTTGATGGACCACTCCCTGTGTGCACCCTAAATTGTGGTTGTCGATGGTAAAGATTTACTTATATTTTTGGAATAAAGCTATCACCTGACCTTTTTGTTCTTCTGATAACCCCAGTAAATTTTTTTGTGGTACCACCACCATTACGCTGAGATATGGTTTGAAGGTAGACCAAAGTAATCCAGCGACCTGTACTTGTGACCCTGGAGGACCTCCTCCACCAAGGTCAAGTGTAAAAATGCCACTACTTGGTGTCAGCGGAATTGCATTGGTTTGCGCTGTAGATTCACTAACAAGACCTTGATCTCCCCATGATTTGGGAGAATAATGCCTGGAGCCATGTGTGGCTCAAAATGCATCTGATGATAAGGGCCAATGATTTCCCCATAAAGCCCATCTGGCAATTCCACCTCTAACTCAATGTTTACTATTACCTGGTGTCTGGAGGGGATTGATATAGCTTTAGAAGCTCTGAGCGGCAGCCCTTGATATTCATATACTTGCTGGTGAAGGGCCTGGGTTTTGCTCTCTAGTCGATGGTAGTGAACCAGAATCACCCCATCACTATAGGCCAGGCTGATATGCCCCAAGTGTACCAGATCCTTTGGCACTCCGTTAGAGGTAAAGTAAATTAAGATCCTCAGCCCCAAATTTTGAAGGTCTCTTCTGTCATATCAACAACAGCTCCATAGTGTTGCATAAAGCAGTTCCAATTCACAGGTCTTAATTACTGTTTGTTAACACTATCACTGGGGCTACCAAAACAATTGTCCCAAAATGTAACAGAAGTGCACTGTACGCTACTCAGAGACTGTGTTTTCTGCTCCAGAGGTCCCATACACCATATGATGTTCTACATCAGTACTAGTTTCAGTCTGGAAGTTTTAAATCACACTTCCAATGGGAAAGTTTTTCTCTTGAAGTTACACTGAGCGGATTCCTCAAAAAAGCGATAAAATTAAACAAAAATACAGGTTATAATTTAAGCTAATTTTTATTAAAAAGAGGGGATATTTATAGACTTCATAATGGTTTGTAATCTATCAGAGCAAATTAATCTCAGCGCGATTAAATCTTCAATCAATTGATCAGGATGAGATTGATTGTTAACCTTGATAGATTATATATATATTGCTCTCTCCTTCCAATGATGCTGGGGGAATTGATGGAGTGGAATTTTTTGAGATAAGAGAATTTGGTGAAATCCCAACACTTCCCCTTCAAGATTTAATCACGGTGGAGGGTGGCTTCTTAAAACCTAGGATGAATATGATTTACCACTATACCAGTATCAATATGAACATCAAATACTCTAATCCTTATCAAAATATAACTCTATAGGGACCAGACCAATTAGTTCCTAACTTTTCAGATCAACCACTAGGCCAATAATGATAGTACATAACGTAATCCCCAATCTGGTATTCAAGTAAGGCAGGTTTGTTTTGATTGCTTCTTTGAGTCTCTTTTTTGAGTGGTTGTTTCAGTTTATTTCATTGCTTGAGCTTGAAGATGGATAATCTTGTCAGCTAGATTCCTCATAATTAAATCATAACTTTTTGGAATGCTTTCTTCAAGGATTGTCTGAGCACTAGAAGGGACTAAAGGATCCCGCCCATATATGAACTTAAATAGTGACATCTTGATAATGTGAGATAGCTTATCCAATAAGCAAACAAGGCATTAGGCAAATAAAATTTCCACTGAGCTGGGTCAGTGGTAGCCATCTTCCTTAGAATCCAGACTAGGGTTCCATTAACTCTTTCAATGACCCGTTTGTAGATAATTATATGGGACAACAAATCTCTGAGCTGTGTTAAATAATTTGGATAACTCCAGTATAAGTTGCGAGGTGAAATTAGTCCCATTATCTGACATAAGGACCTTGGGACACCCATGTTGAGAAATCATATGCTGATATAGGAATAGTGCTGTAGTCTTAGCTGAGGGGGTAGCAATGGAAATGGCCTCAACCCATTCACTTAAATGGTCAACAGCCATAATGATATACTGATGTCCATGCAATCTCCGAGGAAAAGGACCTGTAACATCAATGCTGACCACCTCAAACGCCTTAGTTGGGGGAATAAGTTGATGTTGATATTTAAGGTTGGTAGTTCCATGACTTTTGCAGATAAGACATGAGTCAAGGGTCTCTTGAATGAACTCAGTCATGTTGTTCCAATAGTATCGAGTCTTCAACCATTCTTGAGTCTTCTTTAAGCCACTATGACTGACTTGTTTATAACCTTCCATTACAGCGTGAAATCTAGAGTTGGGATGCAGAAAGGGCAACCACTTGGATTTGACTTTCTTATACAAAGCTCCTTCCCTAATCATAGTATCTTTAGTAATTGATTTTAGAAAGGCTCGATCCTCTTCAGTTTCTCAATCCCATAACTCAGGTTGTCCAATAAGATTGTATAAACGTTCCTCTTTTTCTAGTTTCAATATCAGACTGGGCAGTCAGGACATCCCATCAGCATTTTGGTGCTGAGCCCCAGAGCGATGAACAATGGATAAATCATAATTTTGCAACCTTAAAGCCCAATGGGCCAACCTCCCATCAGGATCCTTCATGTTCTGCAACCAATTTAAGGAAGAATGGTCAGTAATAAAAGTGAAATGGTTTTCATATAAGAAGGGACGGAAGTGCTTGATTGCTAGAATTACAGCCAAGCACTCTCGCTCAGTAACACTGTGATTCCGTTCAGCCTTTGACAAAGTTTTGCTGCAGAAAGTGACGGGTTGATCATTCTTCTCTTCATCACACTGGTATAAGATAGCTCCAATAGTGACATTGCTTGCATCAGTATGTAAAAAGAAAGGCTTGTCAAATTGGGGATAAAAGAAAACAGGTGCATTGATTAAGGCAGTACGCAGAGAATTGAATGACTGTTCTTGAGCTGATCCCACTCGAAGGGCACTCCTTTTTGCAACAGGTGAAATAAGGGTTCAGCCATATCAGCAAAGTTGGGTATAAATTGCCAATAAATACCCAACCATGCTAAGAAAGACTTAAAATCCCACAGAAAGGTGGGAGGAGGCATTCGTTGGATGGCTTGAATTTTATCTCAGAGGTATTAAATCCCTTTAGCTGAGACCTGATGTCTTAAAAATTCCATTTCGTTATGAAAGAATGAACAATTGGATGGCTTGAGTTTTAAGGAAGAGCTCGGAATTCATCTGAAAACTTCTTTTAGATGGTCCAAATGATCGGTAAAAGTTTTGGATAACACAGTAATATCATCAAGATAAACCAGAACACAAGTAAGCTTTAGATCCCGTAGCATACTGTCCATGGCCCTTTGGAAGGTTGCTGGGGCATTGCTTAGTCTTGAGGCATATGAGATGGTTAAAAAACCTTCACTCAATATTAGGACACACTTGGCATGGTCTTCTAGTGATAACTCGATTTGCTAGTATCCACTGGCTAAGTCCATGGCCGAAAAAAAGGTGGATCTAGCCAACAATCTAAGAGAATCATCGATACTAGGTAAGGGGTAACAATCTCATCGAGTAATAGCATTCAGCCAGTGATATTCCATAACAACTTGGTTGAGAATTATCTTTCTACTTAACCAATAACAATGGAGATGCCCAAGGACTATTGGAGGGTTTCAATAATCCAGCCTCCAACAATTGATGCAGCTCCTTAGTAACCTGGACTTCTTCTACTTTAGACTTACAATAGGGCTTTGCACAAATAGGAAGATGATCGCCAGTTTAAACAGAGTGCATTACTCCTTTCATATTCCCAAACTGTAAGCATGCTTAGCAAAAATTTCGGAATATTCATCTAACAATTGAAGCACTTGTTTCTCCTGTTCACTAGAGAGGTGTTTTCCGATAGCAGGACTACAGTAAGGATTTCCTGATCACTTTTCAATCCAAAGTCTTGTAGACTCCTGAAGGGTTTAACATTATAAATATGATATAAAGACAGTAACTTGACATAAGCAATCAGATGTTTTCAATATACCAATTTTGACTCATTGGTAAGGTTCGCCAGTAAGACAGATAAGGATCCTGAATAAGCATAATTTAATACTCCAGGACAAGGTAAGAGTTCTTTAGCAGAAGGGTCAAAAATGCTTTGAACTTGTAACAAATGTCTTTGGAATTGAAAAATGCAAAGAAGTGTTAATAATTACCTGTGATTTTAGCGGAATAACTAAGTTATTGGGGGAGAAGATAGGCATCCCCTATTCAATATCAGCCGATGTAGGGGGTAATTTTACATGAGTATATCCAACGTGATATTGAAGTGAATAAGACCTTTTGGTTCCTTCTAGAAGACATAGCCAACGTCAGGTAGAGACATGATTGGATAAAAGTAAGGGACTTTACACCCCTATGAGAGACAATAATGATTTGGGGTAATTAATAGTTTCATTGAATTCTCATAAAAATTGAGTCCTCAAAAGTAGGTCATAACTTAAGTTATCAAGTACAATGGCAGGGATTGTAAAAGTTAATTTCCCAATTTCCAGGAGAAGAGATGAAAAAGCTCCAATTAACCAAGTACTCTGAGGTCCAGCTGTGCCATATTCTTCATGATGAGAAATATTGGGAGTTACTATGATCCACTTGATGAATTTTGATGAAACAACATTCACTGGAGATCCTGTATCTATAATAGCTTTAAAATTTAATTAATTCACTCAGAAGTCAATATGGGTAATGGTGCTTCTGAACTGAGAGGATAAAGCCAACAAGGAGGGCAAGGAATAAGAAGAAACCTCAACTTTAATACACTCAATCAGACTTTGATGTTCTTTCTCTGCACTCATATCATTATTGAGGTGAAGAATCTTATTGAGCTTATCTCTTTTCTTCTTCTCATCTGCTTCCTTATTGAAACAACGATCCTCAGTATGAAAATATTGATGACAGTAGTTACACTGGATTTCCCTAGTATTCTCAGGCATAGCATAGACTTTGGGCTCTAGGTCTAGGAGACTTATAAACTCGGGGTTTTTTGAAGAATTGAGGAGGCAATTCCAATAATGCCTCCTTAATGTCCAAAATACTTTGGAAATTATTTTTTACACTGATTAGATAAACTTGCATCTGCGTTCTAGAAGAAAAAGCAGACATAACTGCTGTGATTGCATCATCCAAATTTAACTGACCACAAGCCACTAGCGTTTGAGCTTCCCAATAAAACTGATAAGCAAAGTCTTTAATGGATTCATTTTGGTGGGGCTGTATACCCATAAAATCCTGTTTTTGAGAGAACAGAGTTTGCTCACTCCCAAATTCTTTGATTAGAGCTTCCTTCACCTGAGACCAGGTAGAGCAAGTCATCAAGTGGGCTACCATGATATCCTGAGCCAAATGAGTAAGGAAATTTGGCAAATAAGTCATCTTTTGGTGATCTGTAGCCTCGCTTATTGCCTTTTCTTAAAGATAGAGGAAGGAGATAATGCTGCCTTCCCCTGGGGAGTACTTGTCCTTGAATACCAGTTTTAAACTCATGGGGGCTTTAGAGGTCAAAGCATGTACTCTGGGTTGTTCTGATTGAGTGAAAATGTATGAATTGGAGACTGATGCTTGAGAAGAAAATCGAGGATAAGGACCAGCAGCTTTGGTACAAATTTCACTAATCTGACGGTTCAGCTCAGCAAGCCCCACTTTCTCATCTAATCAGCAAGATAGCTCAAAAATCTGTCCCTGCTGGGCATTATACTTGAGTTACAGCGTCTCAATCTTTGCTTGGCGCATTTCTCCTTTATATCTACAAGTATGAGCAGGATATCAGTGTCCTTTGCCCATTTACCCAAATTAACCAACTCATTGGATAAAGACCTAAGTGACAATAGGGTATTGATTGGTATCCCATTGGGAGTTAAGTTACACTCCTTGGCTAATTTATAGAATTGTTCATGTAAGCGATCCATCATACTCAAGAGAGAGTCAATTTGTTGAAGGTTTCTAAACGCCCATCAGCACCAGGAGGTCTTGAGGTCCTACATCCCCAGGGGGTCCCCGAGGTCCATAAGTATTGGGTGGTCCACGTGGTCCATCACCCACAGGAGGCGTACAAGGTCCTTCAACCCCCGGAGGACCCACAGCTCTAGTGGTTTTCTCTACCTCATTGACCCATAATTGAATTCCTGAGTATAACTGCTCCAATTGGGCAAGATGGGTTTTAACTTCCTCCTCCATTGATTGATTATGCTTAGAGAGTTGGGAAGACCCTCTCTCCATTATCTCTGAATCTCCTGAACCTGCCTTGTGAACTGTTCATTAACAAAACCAGACATCCTGATATTGAGCTGAATAAGATGTTTTATGAATTTCGTTGAGAAGGGTCTAATTACTAATAATGGCCCCACGATTATCTCAGCTAAACTCAGAGGCAGACTTGAAAAATTCAGAAGCATGATTATTCAATGATTGAAGTCCTTCTAGTAAAGTTGAGCATCTCTTGATGGTGCATTCACACTATGGGTAATAAATGGTATAAGGTTGGGTGTATGAGCTGGTGCAAGTATTGCTCAGGGCCAATTTCTGGCATCTGGGAGGTTTGATACACTTCCCACAAAATAGAGGGTATGGCATCAGATTGAGATCAGGTAGAATGGATTCCAGGGATTAAGACACCTTTAAGCAGTTAATTGATAATATTTTGTAAAACCTCAGGTGGTACTTGATAGTCTGAGGTAAAGCTTAAGTTAGGACCCTAAAATTCCAAGTTGGCACAAAATTCCAACGTGGAGGGTAATCTTGGGATTTGGGTTTCAGATAAACGAACCCATCATAATATATGGCCTTGCTCATAGTCTTGAGCTTCTTCAGGAGAAAAATGAGAATCCATGGTAGTGATCAACGTTTTCACTGGTGCATAACTCAGAGTGCCCCTGTAGTGAGCACCAGTCTGGAAGTTTTGAATTACACTTCCAATGGGGCAGATTTTCTCTCAAAGTTACACTGAGCAGATTCTTCAAAAATGCAATAAAATTAAATGAAAATACAGGTTATAATATGACCTAAATTCTATTATCAAAAAGAGAAAGTATTTATAGGATTCATAATGGCTTGTAATCTATCAGAGCAAATTAATGTCTGCGCGATCAAATTTTCAATCAATTGATCAGGATGAGATTGATTGTTAACCTTGATAGATTAAGATATGCTAAACTTTTCTTTCTCGTTGCAATCACTTTTGCAACCTATTCAATTCAAGACTGAATCTAGTTTGATATTCTCACAGAGGAGATTAATCTGCGCCCATGTCAGGGAGCAGTTGGGCAAGTAAGGTAAGAGGAGCAGGTGGAAGGCCCACGGCTTCCAACGCTTGAAAACGCCCTGGAAAAACCGGCGGAATAGACAGAAAATTTTAAAAAACTGGCGGTCACTATTTCCCCAGAGATACTCGCATGGCAAGCACAATGCAACCAGTACATCAACACGCCACACTCCCAGCCACTTTTGTCAGTGGAATTTAGAGTCCGCATGTTTCTGGACATCCAACAAACGGCCTTATGGGAAAAATTTTGTGAAGATGTGCACACAATTTTCCTGACCGCGGTGTATGTTGCACCTCACTCCATGTCACATGGTTGGCTGGACCTAGGTTTCAAAAGCAAAGAGGCAGCAGACGAGGCTGCAGCAGTGCGCGTAGTGGTTGACCTCCCTGAAGGGCAATGGGTCATCAAAACCAAATGCACCAGATGGATAAAATCAAACCAAATTTTCCTCACATTTGACTTCTTGCCTACTACGGTAAAATGTGACATTTTGGAACAACACCTGAAAGATGGTCTCGTCATATATGGCGAAATTCAATCTTTTGAAATGCAACACTTCACGCTGATGCCACACCTGTGCACTGGCAAAGCCATCGCAGTCCTGACCCCAACTGAGGAGATTGTGAAGGACCTAACCCAGATCCCGCACTCCACTTTTATTGGTATCGCAGGGCATACCACCCACCCATTCTGGGTGACCGTGGACAGCGCGCCCCCCATTTGCACCCACTGTGATGCATTTGGCCATAAGGCGCACGCATGCCCCACCAAGGAGGGCGTCACATTCCAAGAGCACCCCTCAGCGGCCATGGCCAGCAGAGAGGTGCACTACAAACCAACTTCAAGCACCAAAGAGGCTTTCCCATGGGGAGCACAAGGTTGCTACCTACTGGTAAAGCCCATCTCCCTGAAAGAGTGGAAGAAGGCCAAGCAGGCCCACAGGGCTGCGGCCAAGGAAGCGGCCAAAGCCACCACCGCTATCCCATACTCACAATGCCAGGAGGACATGGAAACCTTCGCTGTGGAAGCAACTTGGGAATCCATCAACCAATCAGATTGGGAAATCCATGCTGAGCGGGCCACTCAATCTGAGGATTCAATGGGGGATTCGATCTCATCCAATCGTAGCAATCAAGCTACAGTCAAAACCAACTTGGGACCCATCCCAACTGATAATTTTTTTTTGACCTGCTCAACGGTACACCAAACTCATCTGCACCGCAAAAAATTCGTCTGACGTCGGGAAAACAAAAAGTGAAGGCTAAAGCCAATGCAACTCTTTCTGCAAAAATTAACAAAAACCCTGATAGCATTGCTGCTAACACCGGCGCTGCTGTGAAGGCCCGTGGGGATCTAGAGGAGGCTGGTGGGCCCAGGTGCCCAACCCCTCACACCTAACATGCAATGGGGGAAACCTTCACTTTAGGGATGCTGAATATCGCTGGACTCAAGGCCTCCCCGTCCCAGGCTAGGAAACTGAGTTTTTTACAACACAATTTACTTGCGGATATCCTGGCCATCCAGGAGTCCCACTGTCCATGAGGTTCCGAGGAAGCTTGGAAAACCATGCTCCTCCCATCCCTGTCCTTCTAGTCCAAGCACTGTGAGGTGCTTGTTCAAAAAACAATTTTTCAAATTTTTATCTTCAGAAACATTCCTAAATGGCTGAGTACACATTGTCACTTTCTCATGGGCCAACGTAGCGCATGCAATCATCAACATCTATGCCCCAAATGGTGCATGTAAGCGTCAGGAATTTTTCTCATTGGTCAAATCCCTCCCGCTACCCCCAGACTCTTTCCTAGTCAGCGACATGAACTGTTGGCTAAACACACCAACAGACTGGTGGCCTGCCTCACCCCACGCCCCCCAGGGTCACGTATAACTGCACGTTCTAAAGGACACCCTTGGGTTAATGGATGTGCTGCTATGACATGCCCTGCTGCTCGAAAACATGACGTGTCCTCACATCCACAACGGCCAACTAAGGTTCATGACCCGCATCGACCTTATCCTAATGCTGGTGAAATTCCAACCCCATATCTCCCACTTCAAAACAACAAAAACGGAATTCTCTGACCATCGACTGGTCTCACTAACCTACCACCTACCTGTTACAGCTGCTAAGGCCCCACATTGGTGCAAAATCTGCCCCTCCAAGCTCGCATCGCCAGGATTTTCCATGTGGGTGGAAGCGGCAACTTTGGCAAAAAAGTTTGTTGCACTGATTTGCGCAGACCCCATTTACACATGGGCAACTTTCAAAGATAACACCATCCGCCACTCTCGCCATCTCTCCTCCAGATGATCACAAGCCACATTAAAGGTCATTTTGTGTGCTCTGACAGAGTTGGCACACCTGGAGTCCAACATCCCAGCTACAGGATACAGCTCTGCATGGGGCTGGAAGTGGGTGGAGGCAGCCGCCCACCTCAATGCGCTCAAAAGGCAACAAAAACATAGGGTTTGTGTTTAGTACAGGGCCACACACATCACAAAAGGCGACAAGTGCACCGCATATTTCTTTATAATTTTTTCACACCACACCAGAGAGTGGCCTGCACATAGGTACAAAGATCGGATGATTCCATTGTGGATATGCCAGCTGAAATGGCAATCAAAACACAAAAGTATTACTCCAAGTTGTACCGATCCAATCCAATTCAGCTGGCCAAAGTGGCAGAATTTCTCAACTGAGCCCACATCCGCACCATTTTCCAATACCCAGAAATAATGAATTTGATCACACCAACCAAATTATGGACAGCCATTCATGGTGCGCCAAACCAAAAATGCCCAGGCCCAGATGGCATTCCATATGAGTTCTACAAAAAGTATTTCAAATATATATCCCCATTGCTGCTCGCCTCACTTAACCAAAGCCTGTTGGAAACGCGCCTCCTACCAGGAGGACATGAGGCCTTTACCATCACACTCTTCAAGAAAGGGGATAAGCTAGACTTAGCCAACTGGCGCCCCATTTCTCTAAAAAACACAGAAACTAAAATTTTAATAAAAATCATGGCTAACCGTTTAGGGACTGTAGCATCTGCCACCATCTCCCCAGAACAATTCAGTTTCATACCCAGAAGGTCGATTTGGGACAACGTGCACTCTGTGGCTAATGTATGTCAATCCACAGCCTCTGGGGCACTTGTATTCTTAGACCAACAAAAGGCCTATGATAGAGTAAACTGGGAATACCTCAGGGCCTGCCTCCATCAATTCCACCTACCCCCTCGCTTCATCAACTGGGTGATGCTGCTCACAGAATCTACAACAATGGAAGTACGTGGCCCTGGCTTCCTAACGGAAGTAATCCGCCCTCAAAGGGGCTTGCAACAAGGGGACCCCCTCAGCCCACTCTTATACAACTTCAGCCTTGACCCACTACTGTGAAATGTGAATGCCCAACTCAATGGGGTCCATGTGCCAGGCCAAGCCCCAGTCAAGATAATGGCGTTCGCAGATAATTGTGTGGTTGGGGTATCTAATAATCAAGATGCACGCGCGCTTGAAGCTTTCATCCAGGAGTATTCCCGGGTAAGCAACGCGGCACTGAACGCTTCCAAAACTGAAATCATCCTCCTTGGTCAGTTTCAGAACTGCTGGACCCCAGCAATTAGTTCACAACCTGGCTCATCTGCTCGCCCACATCCTCGCCCTACTAACTCAACACACACCGCCCCACTGGTGCTCCCCTTTGCGCCACGTCCTACCATACGACCGGTACGCCATCTGGGCGTGTGGATGGAGGAAGGCAGATATGTGTCAGCAGTAATGGAGTGCCGTATTCTGGACAACGTGACGAAGCGAGTCGCCTCTCTCAGAGCCCACCCTACTTCCCTTACTGGCAGGGTTGTTTTAGCCAACTCTATGATCCTCTCCAAAGTCTGGTTTGGAGCCCATGCCATCCCCTTCTCCCCAAGCTTCTTCAAATCCTTGTATGCCTTGCTGCAAGGATGGCTTTGGTTAGGCCGCCCTCCACCAGTATGGCTAGAGGTCATGTTTGGCCCGCATCATCATGGTGGCATGGGCCTGCTTGACTTCAAAGCCCATGCTGCCAAGATCCTGGGCACCTGGATTGCGGCCGTCACCGCCCCTATACTCCACTTCCAACACTGGTCCTGCGCAGCCCGCTCCAACTTCTCCCGCGCCTTGGGCCTCAACAATCCATTGAACCCCCACTCCATGATGAAATACCTCGCATCAAACACATTGGCCACAGGTCCTCACGGGACTAAAACCCACTACAAAAGAATCCTACTCTCCATGCGGAGCGCTGAGTGGAGAATTCATATTAGCGAGCATATAACCCAAAGAGGCCGCCCCTCTCCTCAGTTCACACAAGAGGTACAGGGGCTACCCATCCATGATGGCGTGATCCCCATTTGGCCCCTGTCCTATCCAGGGTGGACTACCTGGACATGATGGACATCCCTTACTCCATTGAGACCCAAAAAACTATCTGGAAATACGTACACCATCCTCTGTTGCAGCCTCAAGTCCGCTCCCATGTGTGGCGCTTCCTGAGGCGGGTGTATCGTACAGCTGAGCGCTCTAACGCTTTACACTCATCCTGTGTCATGTGTGGCCAGTACGGAACGCTGTTCCACCGCCTGGAGAAGTGCCCTACCTCTAAAGTGATATGGCGCGAAGTTCAACATCTGCTGGGCCAGGATCAAACGCATCCCTTCAGTCTGTCAAGAGATATGTTTGCTCTATCAATGGCCCCCTCTCTTCCAACCTCCCTCCATGCTTTGGTGGTTGTAATCGCCATGTGAACCATCCACACGATTGTCTTAGATGCCATCGCAGGCTCCACCCCCACCCTCCCAGAAGCTGTCCACAGATTCCGGTCTCATTTGGTGGACCACTTTCAAGTGTGGATGTTTGGATACCTCCCACCACGTCGCCGACAGCTGGTCTCCTCCTGGTTCCCAGTCTGGTTCATCAAATCAGACCCCTTCCTCCACACGTGTTCAGTTGTGGCTACGGCCCCTTCACACGTTCCCTCCCCCTCCCCATAAGTGGCGTTCCCGCTGGCAACAAGAGATAGCATCGCTTCTCTGGGGTGCCTTCCCTGATACTAAGTTTTGTCTCTTCTGAGTCATATTTGGAAGTGTCCATCCCATGGTCGGCCTTCCCGCAATAAATTAGATAGATTAAAATATACTGCTCTCTCCTTCCAATGATGCCGGGGGAATGATGGAGTAGAACTTTTGGAAATAAGAGAATTTGGTTAAATCCTGACAGTCATCTTCTTCACCAACTTAGTGGAAACTATGTTGACTGAGCACCCAAATCTAATATAGTGCGAACCCAGTTTTTTTGCTACAACAATGTCACAGTAGGCACATTCAGAATAAGAAGAGTATTGACTGTTTAATGCGTGGACATTTAAGGGGACTTGTTTCCCAAGGAAGCTCATAATCCCCTCACTTATTTAGGGAGTACTCTTTGATAATATCATCTACTGGAAGAGCAACGTTTACACCTTTCAGGGAAGGGGCATTGGCGGCGGAATCCAGCTTGTCTGAAGAAGCTTTGTTGAACATTTGGCAGAAGTATGGCTTTGGTTGCTCCTGAGGTCTTTCTTCTGCTTTAGTCTTGGATTGTGCCCTTGTCAGTACATTTACTCCTCCAACCAGCTGCTGATATAAAGTCCTGTTGTCATACTGAGGGACATCGTCTGGAAAAACTACAAGTGGTTCAGGTGGGACATCTGGGGATAGAATAGCGGAGGTAGAAAGTACCATCTCTAAGCCGCTCCATCTTTTCCCTAGTAGTATTGGTCCTGCTATACATAGTGGACATGGTGGTTGAGGAACTTCAGGCAAGATGACCAGGGCGGCCACATTCAAAACAATTCACCCCAAAGGGTCCACGTCCTTGGTTTTCATAAAATGGCCCAGGGTGGTAATTTGATTGTTATGACTGGCGTAACCAGAGCCAGGTTGATAAGCTGACTGATGACTATTATTTTAATTAAATACAGGTTGGTAATTGGGCTTCTGACAATTTCCATAAGCAGGGCTGGGCCAAAAGCTAAACTACTGGTGGTAACTTGGCTGAGGACAAGGCGAATAGCTATAATAAGGCCAGGGGTTGCTAGGCAAAAGATGATTAGGACGGTTGAATTCTCCTAAATAAAACGGTCTGGCGGTGGTGACAGCGGTATGCTTCCACTCAGCATTGGATGGAGGAAATATATTGGATAGATGGCGCAGAAACTGAACAACCTTGAGCAAGGACATAAAGTTGTCCAAAATTGGAGTCATTACATTGTAAAGCTCTTAGTACGGCTTCACAGCGGAGGTCATTGCAATGCATACGTTGCCTTCAGCTAGAACGCCTGTTTTTATTAAAACATGGGCTTCCGCCATAAATTGAACCTCAAATGCAGTGAGTGTCTCATTCCATTGGAACCCCATGGTCAAGAATTCAGCTTTATGCTGCGACATCTTTGAATTATCACCAAACAATTGCAGCACAGTTTTCTTCACTTTGTGGTAAGTAACAGAACTGTTTGGAAGGTATCAAGTAACTTGGTTGGCACTCCAGAAATCAAGGGCAGATTTTAGCAACTTAGCCTTCCATCAATTGGAGGTTTCTTCCACCACAAATTTAAATTATTTGAAGAACCCATGGATGTTTACATCGCAGTTAAATGGGGGGGTAGATTGTCAATGCAGACCTCCTCCTCCCATTCATAACTGCGAGCCTTAGAAGTGTACTTCAGATTGGTCCATGGCCCATAACTTGGATCATTAATAGGGGCTGGATTTGAAGGCCCAGCTGCTCTCAGGGTTGTGTAGGGCTCTTCAGCGGACAGGACTGCCATCACCTGGAGGTTTGGCAGGGTCAAAACATTATCATCCTCAGAGAAGCCATCATGATTTGAGCAGCTCCCAATGCACATGGGTTTGGAGAAAAGCTCTTTAGTGAGGTATCCAGTCTCATATTAGCTGTAAATCATTTTTCCAAGCAACCCCTTGTTCTTCCACTTCCCAATGGGTTAAGTTGTGTATAAGGTAGGTGTTAACTTCCGTTCCATGCAGTGTAGATGTTCAGTAGCGTCATCCAGTCAATTGGCGAGCTTCCTGTTCTTCTGTCCAAGTATTTGCTGCTGACTAGCCACACTTTTGAGTTGATTCATTACTTAGTCAACTCTTGATGGAGCTCCTCTTGTTTTTTAAGCATTGCGTCCACAAAAAGTTTGAATACTGTGGTTTTAGCCAGTGCAGCCATTTATGACAATTTCCCTTCAGCAAAGACCATAATTGAATTTTTAAAATTTTTGTTTTTATAGGTGGTTGTTCAATGGGCCCCCCGTAGTGAGCACCACAGTTATAATTTTGGCGGAATCGTTGAGATGCATCAGGGTATTTTTCACAGGGCCAAACACAATGAGCAATTGGACAGAAAATATGGAGATTGACAATCCTCAGACACACTTAAAAATATAATAAGATATGGGGCAATTGCCCTGATGACATTTTAGTATATAATATTTATAGCGGTTACTCTCTATTCAACTCTCTCAAAACTACTAACAATCTTCTTTAAAATGCCACATCTAACTTATATGTCAGCAACTTCAGATGATATCATTCCCTTGGCTTAGATATTTGGTTCCGCCATATTCTAATTGGCTCTGGCAGAGTATGGTATCATTAAATTCTCTATCATCTTAGTTTGAGGCGACATACCTAGTATTAGTTGAATGCTGACATTGCCTTATTGTATAATTTGGAGGCGATCTAATAGTAACCCTTTTAACCCAATATCACCTAATCTCAAGGCACTCAAATAATCGTAACTAGTATCAGGGTTGGCGGATTCTCATCAATCCGTCATAGCTATTAGGGGTTTATTGTCCAGTCATATCAGGATCTTGACAGGGGCAGAGCTCCCCAACATTTCCCTCCCCGTTTTGGTGGAATTGGAGAGTCCATGAGAGTCTAGCCCCAATATTAATTAAACAATTTAACTAAAACAAATTTCTTTGCACCAAATTCAGATTTTGCAGATGGGGCAATCAATGAATGGCCTGGGGGGTGATGGCCTTATATATCAATGTAAAACTGGCCATTGGATTATGTATGGGGTCATTTACGCCCAAAAATGTGTTTTATAATGCAAATTATTTATATAAAAACGAACCAAAATATCATCTCTTTTTTATGGATCTAGTTTGAGACCTATTTCTGTATACCAGATCACCTTACAGAAACTGCGCTTGACCTCTATCATGATCTGCAGAACACAGGAGGAGGAGAAAAAGTTATTATTACAATATAAAAATGTTTATGCAACTGCTAAAGATATGGTGGGGTATGTGGCCTCAGTTGTGAGAGTAACCAATTATTCCTATCCATTTTTTAAAGCAAAACATACCTTGAATGCATTCTAATGCCTGATGAAAAGTTTTCTAGTAAGGTGTTGTCTTTTCTGTTTTAAATAAAGACCATTCTGGATATTTTTTGTTGACTGATACGTTTCATCCTCTTTAGTGAAAATCAGAACAAATATTTTAGTGTATATAAGAGCCTCTGAGAATTTAATTGATCAAGACCTAGCCAACTATCTTGAGTTGAATTACTTGCCCGGTGGTATGGTTAAGGGAGGGGCTTCCAAAGGTATTCTCATGCTGAAGAATCTGGGGTTAGTGGTTTATTAAGTTGGCAAGTATCATACGGATGACTGTTTTTCAAGCAATCAAAAACCACTTGTACCCCATTATTTTAGGAGTGTAGTGGTGGAGAAAGGTTGATGTCAAAACTAACTTGAATGACAACACCATATCATTAGCTTTGAAGAATGGCCATGAATTAATTGTCCCTTTATTTGAAGCGAACTCTCAGGGTGATCTGCCCCACTAGCCCAAGATCCACACGCTCAGCCTTGCTCCTCTGCTGAAGCCCACTTTGGAAGTACCCTTACCTTCCTGTTTGAAGAGCTGGAATCTTCTTTTCATGCACTTCAGCCAATGTACTATAATCTCATTCAGGGTTTGATTGCAAGTCCAAGCTCACCGTTGATCTGGTGCATATATCTTCTCCCAATTACCCTTTGACTGTACAGAAAAAAGCTGCCTTAGATGTGTGCGTTAAGGAGCAGTTAGCTAAAGGCGCAATAATCAGAGTAC
This sequence comes from Massospora cicadina, assembly GCA_022478985.1. Classification (NCBI taxonomy): domain Eukaryota; kingdom Fungi; phylum Entomophthoromycota; class Entomophthoromycetes; order Entomophthorales; family Entomophthoraceae; genus Massospora; species Massospora cicadina. The sequence goes on along the minus strand of JAKSZP010001422.1, from coordinate 177,340 downwards.
CTTTCCAGTATGCTCCCCACTTCTCTTTGTGGAGAAAACCGATGATACCTTATGCTCATGCATAGATTAAGGAAACTCAACAAAGTCACATTAACAGACTTGCATCTCATTCTGGTGGACTCACAGATGGCTTGCTATGTGGAGAAGGCGAAAATTTTCCCCAAATTGGATTTCTTAAAATCATTCAATTAGATCCAGATCAAGAAGGTCCAGGAGTGGACAACCACATTCTTTACTAGAAAAGACATTTTTCAGTTTCAGGTTATGCCCTTTGGGCTTAAAAAGCCCCAGATATCTTGTAACGCCATATAGATGCGGCTTTGGGGACCTGCTGGGTGTATGCGTGGTAGCCTACATGGATGATATTTTGGTGTTTTTCCCTGATCATGTGTCACATGCAGTACACCTTTGTCAGGTGGTGGAGAGGTTAAGAGCAGCCAACCTTATGCTGAATTCAGTAAGTGTAAATTTAAGTCCCAGGTCATCTTTCTGGGCAAAGTTGTGTTTGACCAAGGTCATATGATACTCCAGACAAAGAGAAGGCGATTTGTAGGTGGCCCACCCCAACTTCAGTTAAGGAATTGAGGTGTTTTTTTGGGACGTGTACGTTCCTTAAAAAATTCACACCAAATTTTTCTGAGGTGTCAGCACCCTTGTATAAGACGAGTGGAGAAAAGTGCTCCAGTGGTCCCCCGTTTTGCAGAATGTTTTCCAAGCGTTAAAGTTCACACTGTTGTCCACGTCCGTTCTTTGGCATGTAGATCCCAAAAAGAAGTTCATAGTGGCTAATGATGCCTCCAACTTCGTGATAGTGGATGCCTTGTTACAAATAGGAAAATATGAAATGGCGCACTGGTGGGATATCTTCCAGAAAGATGTATTTACCAGATTTAAACTACGCTGTTTACAACAAAGATTTACTGGCAGCAGTTGAGGCGCTGATCTATTGTCGTCATAATCTTCATGGCTTATCCCTATCATTCCGCATCCATACAGACCACCATGTTGTGTTGTACTACCGCACACCTCATGTATTGACCCGCGGCAAACTGCTGGCATGGGACCCTAGCCTAATTTGTGTTATATATGAGTCTACAAAGAGCAAGGAAAATGGATTGGCGGATGCTTTGAGTCAAAACCCTGCACTAGCTCCTGATCCTAAGGAGGTAGAGGTGCATAATAACCACTTGATAATCACCAGATAAGATTGTGTCTCAACTTCCCTCTCACTTAGCCCATGGGCCAGCGATTGTCCTCTAGAGAATGTAAGCGAATATGGTATTTTCAGAAAGTTAGCTCTCACAGCCTTTGTCAGCTGAGTATACCATGGTCCTCACCAAGAGTGAGTTAAGGCAGGAGGACATTACCAGTGGTTACCACATAAAGGATGAGATGGTGTAGTTTCAGGGGCGTTTATGAGTTTCCGCTGGACCACTTCACCCAGAAATCATCTGGGACTATCATGAAGGAATCACCATTAGTCATCCTAGGTTGGTGAAGACTTAGAGCTTATTTACTAAGCTTACAATTGAAAGAGCTTAGCAGAGCAGGTTACCAGGTATTGTAAGGAGTGCCTGATTTGCAACCAAATGAAGCCAATAATCCAGACTCTTGCGGAGTTGTTGGTACCAGTTCAAAAGGCTAAAGGGCCTTGGACTTCTTTATTGTGGAAATGCCGGCATCTGAGGACTAAAAACCATCATGGTATTGGTGGACCAGTTTATGAAGTTCGCACACTATTCTCTGAAAACCATGGTAACCACGGTTGAGATGGCTAGGCTCTTCATGCCTCATGTGTTCGCCCTTCATGGTGTACCACAGGAAATAATTAGTGATGGGGCCCCAGTTTACCTCTGTTTTTGGGAAGAGTTGTGTAAGTCTCTTCAAATTCGCCCCTGCCGTTCAACTGACTTATACCCCCAATCAGATGGGCAGACTGAACGATTATACCAGTTCTTGGACCAGTTCCTGCGGTGTTACACTGCCACAGACCTTTAAGATTGAGTTTTTTCACCTTCTCATGGCCCAGTTTAGCTACAACAACACTCAATATGCATCTATTGGTTGTTCCCCATTTATCACCAAAAATGGGTTTAGCCCCGCCTTCAACATAGAGCCCAGCTGTGTACCCAAAGTGGAAACAGTGTCGGACTTTTCTAAGACTATCAAGAAGTACACCAGGGGGTCTCCACAAGTTTGTAGGCGGCGATGCAAGTTTATAAGGAGAACGCCAATGAAAAAGGACGAGTGGGTCCAGCGTACAAAGAAGAGGATTTTGTGATGCTTGATGCGAGAAATATTCCTATCAAGCAGCCATATTAAAAGTGGGACCAAAGAGGATAGAGTCTTACCGCATTTTCAGAAAGGTGGGCCACGCCTTGTACCAGTTTGATCTTCTCCCCTCATTACAGATTTTGCTATCCTTTATTAAAGCAAGTTGACGTTGTTTGAAAGTCCCCACCCAGAGACTCTGGAGGCTTATCTCATTGATGGGGCTTTATAGTGTGAAGTGGAGGAGATTGTAGCCACCCACCGATTAAGAAGATTATTGGAGTGCCTTGTATCCTAGAAGGAATTTGATGAAGCAGAGAACAGTTGGGTACCAGCGTGCGACTGTGCCCAAGCCCAAGATCTAATTAAATTTTTCCACGAGTGTTTCCCTGAGGCTTCAGGTCACAAGTTGAATCAGACCATCGCCGCCATGAAGCTGGCCCCTGCCCACAAGAACTTTCCCTGACAAAAGCCCCTCGAGAAGAAACCAAAATAATGAGAGGGTAATGTCATGGCTTAATGACATGATTCAAGCACAAATTGTAGGGACAAGGCTTGATGTCAGTAGAACAAGAAGGTCAAGTTGTAAGGCCTTATTGACTTAAAAAATACCCTGGACCAACGCTGGTTACAGGTGAGATATGCACAGGTTGATCCTGGGGATGTATGTGATTCTCAGCCTGGCGTTTCAGCCAAGGTGTTAAAACGCACCAGCTACATTCTCAACTCTGATGGTTCAATTCAGTTACTTGAGTAGCAGGGATTTGAATCCCATTCTGTTTATAATATTGTAAAGTCAGGACGTGTCTATTTACAATCTATAACTTAAGTTCAGACAATTAAAGTTACATGTCCCTGGCTTATAGTAGCATCTGCCTATTGGTTCTCTTAGGCTTAGCACCACTTCTGACAATCAACAACTCTACCCTAGTGTTTATTATGCTTCTGAAAGACCAAATTCCTCGTTGGTCGTCTGGTTTAATAAAACCTCGTTTGTTTTAAATGCAAAATGTGCACTTTTTTACTTTGTTTGCTGACCTTCAGCAGGTCAAATTAGTCATATGTGTGCCCTCCTTGCATGGGGCTCTCTATGCACCTTCCTTCTTGGAAGTGCTTTGCTTACCCTTTCCTTGGTGAAGTGTTCCTCTTTAGTGGGGTGGGCCTGAGCTCACCAGCTTTACTGGAACCGGAGCGTTACAGACACGCTCCTAGCATAGTAACATTGGAGGGCAGCTTTAGGCCCACATGTCAAATAAAGGTACTGTTGTAGAACCTCCAGTGTGATTGAGTTACGCTGGCACCAGTCCCTCACTGTGACACTGTTCCATCCCCCATCAGTGAAGATTCTCACCATAGAAGCCAGAACTGATGTTTTTCTATATTGGAAAGCCTTTGTGAAAGAAAAGCCTTCATCAGCATATGGGGTGCATTGGAAGGCTCCAGTAATGAATGTTTCCAGTCACAAAGGGTTTTGATGCAAGTTCCCTCTTTAAGCCATTTGCGCCCAAGGTCAGGAGTCATGACTTCCTTCATTGTCACTGCTGCTTGTGGAGAAACTTCATGTTCCATCCATGCCTGGGCAAATTTGGGGTAAACCCATCAGCGTCCCAGTAATCTGCCTCAGCAAGTGTGGAGAAGTCTCACCAGATCTTCCATTATAAATGGGGAATGCATGGACATGGAGAGTTCCATGGATTGGCTTCGTCACACCCAGATCTGCTCACCCTTGAACCTGCCTAATACTGGCGCCTGCCTGTAACCAGTATTTCAATTCCAATGGGTAAACCTGTTAGCGCATCATTTGATGACCTCCTCCGGAAACCAATCATGGAAGGGCCCTCACTCTACATCCTTCTCCTTTGTCCAGCCTGTCCTCATCAGGACAGATGCAGTTGGCGGCAGAATGCAGGTATATGTGTCAGAATCCAGCTTAGGGTTTCTCTCTGGTGCTTAAGTTCTAGTATTAGATGGTCTCTCTCTGGTGCTTATGCTGTTGAATCCCGCAAAAGTTTTTAATAAAAATTTAATAAAATCCACTAATAAAAACTGGGGTTTTATCATTTTAAAAGGAGAGTGGGGGGGTTAAATAAAAAGCGATCCCTTCTCAATATTAAATAAATTATTCAAGGCGGGTCAACCTTGGGACAAATATACCACATTGAGAATTTTTCTAGCCAGTACAATTTTGAACTCAAAACCTGCACTTAGGGTAGAAGCTGTTTTACCTGCTTGGCTAACCACCCTTTCCCTTCTCAATATTTAACAATTAATATTTATACTAATTTTGATGGTCAGAGGAAATTCAGGGATAGTTTTGGAATAGCTGCAACGCACTTTGAATTAGGAAGTATAAGAAAATCTCCTATCAGATCTTAAAAGAGGGGAGTTACTGTTTTGGAAATCAACAATTGAGTTTATGAGGCAGGATGTACCCATGTGGCAAGATTTTGATGTACCACAACCAATCACCGCTAGAGAAATTACTTTCTTTCTTGGGGGGCCTCCGCCATGCCTATAAAAGGAGGTGGCCCCCTCATAGGTGTTGTGAAGGATTTGGTGATGGCTGGGGGAGTACCTTCCGCTGGTTGCCCCAAATTCCTTTGTGTGATCGGCAAAATCTGATTGTTCAATTTCACAGTTAGTGCCCATGTAGGTTTTGAACGGGTGTTACCCCAATTAACAGGGTTCCACCGAGAATCTGTCAGGGTCTTTTGTCTGATATCCCAAGATTTTTGATATTATTAAAATCAAATTTAGAGTCATCAGAAACTTGTAAATGGTCAACAGCGCCTCGTTTTGGCTGAATTCAACCCAGGACATTCTTCCTCTGCAGCTGAGAGGGCAAATGTCTGACATCACCCCCTCAATAATGGTGGGGGGAAATAAAGCTGAAGGAAGCATCCATATACTCAGTTGATAGTGATTCTGGTAGCAGCAATATTATAGAGTATTCATTGCACTTTTGTAGGTGATGGTGAAGGGCCCTTCCCAGATTGATCTAAGCTTACCACTTCTAGGAGTGATGCGGTTATGGTAGTATAATACCATGTCAGATACTTGGAATGTAGGTAGGGGAGTTCTGAGCTTATTGGCTGCCTGGCCTTTTTTGTCACCGTTTTTACTAAATTAGACATTGCCTCTGATTGGAGCTGGATGATGCGTTGAGCCAATCGTCTCATAACTCTCTTGGGCTCCTCAACTCTAAAGGAAAATCCATCCTTAACTAGGAGAGCAGTTATTCCTGGTTCCCACACATACAAGGCACAGAATGGGACATTTTCAAAACCTGGTGATAACTAATCTGGTAGGCCTTGGGGGCACTGGGTAAGTATTGATCCCAGTGAAGTGGATAAGAAGAGGCCATTTTTCGTAAGGTAGATACTAAGGTACCATTTTGCTCTCTCCACAGTTCCTTTGGTAGAGGGATTGTATGGAGCTGAGAAAAGTTGTTGCGCTCCCATAGAGGTGGCCAGGATTTTTACTACTCTGGAGGTGAAGTTCTTCCCATTGTCGAAGATTAGTACTTGTGACAGCCATGTCATGACAAGATGTTTTGATGTAAAAAGGTGGCTGTGGCCTTTACCGTTTGTGCAGGAAGAGACACGGCTTCCACCCATTTAGTGAATGATTGATAGCTACTAGTATAAATTTGTTCCTACTAGTAGTCTGAGGAAGGGGACCTACAACATCTAAACTTATGGTGTGGAACGGTTGTTGGGGGGTATTAGGTTGATACTGGTATCAAGTTTTGAAATCAGATTGATTTTTACATGTAAGGCAAGCTTCCAAGCTTCCAAGACATCAACAATCAATTCCATCATTCCATCCCAATAGTACCAATCCTTAATCCACTCATAAGTTTTCTTTGCCCTCCATGACCTAAAGTGGAGTGAGCTTCTAGGGTAGCAGGTACTCATTCCAAGGGCCGAAGGTAGGGCAGCCACTTTTCCCCCACTTGTTTATACAACTTCCCATTTTCCACTTTAGTGTTGCAGGAGTGCCGGGATAACATATTTTTGGGATGGGCTCATCCTCATCCTCCCATTCATTTGGGGTCATTAATAGATCATGCTACCTCTCCGCCTCACTGTTATCCAAATAAAGAACTGGCAGCCTCTTCGACCCATCAACATTTAGTGATGGGTCCCAGCATGGTGTTCAATCTTCATATCATAAGGCTTTAGCTTTAGAGCCCAATGGGATAACCGGCCAGTAGGGTCCTTCATGTTTTGTAATCAAATTTATGAAGCGTGGTCTGTAACCACAGTGAAGGCAGTACTATACAGGAAAGGGCGGTAGTGTTTTACAGCCAACAGAACAGCAAGGAACTCCTTCTACGTTACACTGTAGTTGCATTCCGCCTTTGACAGTATCTTACTGAAATAGAATAGTGGATGATCTACACCAAATTCATCTAATTGGGCTAAGATAGCCCCAATGACATAGTATAAAGCATTGGTAAACAGGATAAAAGGTTTATTGTAGTCTGGGTGTCAAAGGATAGGACGTTGTTGTAACAGTTGTTTCAACATCTCGAAAGTGGCCTTCTGTTCACCACCCCAATAGAAAGGGATGTTCTTAGTCAATAAATGAACGAGTGGTTCACTAAGATGAGCAAATTTGGGGATAATTTGATGGTAATACCTCTGTTATAAAATCAGACGGTATCATTAAGTTCCGCCATGTTGTTTGTACAGGTTGAACCCACTGAGCAACAGACAGATAATATGAGGATTGTCAGTCTTTTTTGACACACTTGAAAATATACTAGAGATAGGAGCAATTTCCCCAATCAACTCTTTTATTTTATTATTATAAATACAGCAGTTTTCGCTGTTCTGCTCTCTTCTTTTCTAAAAACAACCTACCTTTTCTCAATCGTACATCTTGCTTATATACAGCAGCTTTGGACGATACTGCTCTCATAGCTTGGGCTATTATATTCCACCGATTTTCCTCAATTTCAGCTTGTTATTCTCTAATTCTCTATCTCCCTAATTGTAGGCGATTTACTTTTTTTAGTACTAGATGTAGGCGATTTACTTTGTACTCATCGAATGTTAACATCTTCTTATTGCCTTATCTAGAGGCGATCCAGTTATACCATTATATCCCAATATCACCTCATCTCAAGGCACTTGAATAAATGTATCTGAAATAATGTTTGGTAGATTCTTTCCAATCTGCCCTAGCTGTCCCACAAATATAATCAAGTCATATCAGAATTGCGACATTACCCCCTCCTTGACTGGATAAAAAGGCTTCTATTGTTTGTATGGTTGGAGAAACTTTGCATGCACTTAGTTAATAATCTGACCAATTGCAAGGTCCTTGACGGTATATGCATTGACCCCAGTTTTCTCTATGACTTTGAATGAACCAATAAAAATACTGGCCAGCCTGTGTTTTTATCTGAACCCATGTTGGTTATTGAAGAGAACCATATCGCCTTCCTTGAAATGTGCCAACCTGCTATGACATACCTGATTGGTGGCCTGTTTCCTGATCTTCTTGGCTAAGCTGAAGAAATATGCTTCAGTTTTCAATTTGATCAGAGTGTTCGTGAGGTTAATCAAATAGCGGTGGAGTTCTATTCCACCAGTGTACTCTACACATGAATAAAGTAACGCTGGAAGAGCTGGGTTTTAGCCATATAGTATTTGGAAGGGACTCTTACCCATGGCGGAATGGTAACCAATGTTATAGGCGAACACAGCAGTAAAAATGAGTGAGCTCCATTAGGAAGATCAGTCCATTACTAACTTTTGTAGTTCATTCACCAGAGTCCCATTCACCTGTTCAGCCATTTAAATGGATTCAGTGTGGTATGGGGTCATCAGAACCACACGGATTCCCATAAGCTCATTCATTTTGTGGAGGATGTGCAAGGAGAAGTTGGTTCCATTATCAATGAGAATAAACTGAGGGCAGCCATGTCGCTGTATAATGCATTCCATTATGAACTTGGCCACTGTAACCACCCCCAAATCTTTTATCGCCCTCACTTTGTTCCCCCAGGTCAAATGGTCGATAGCCACAAGAATGTGCTTAAACCAATTGGCTCCTGTTGGCAAGGGACCAACAACATCAAGGGAAACCATATGCCACACAAAATGTGGTTTCACTACCCGGTATGAAGTCTTATGGTGGAATGGGTTCTCCACTTGGCACGGATGGCAACAGGAAATAGTTTCAAGCACATCAAAGCTCATGCTTTCCCAATATTATCGAGGGAGCAACAACTCTATTGTTTTATGCACCCCACCATGTCTGACTGCCTTGTGGGAACTCATGATTCCTGGCCATGCTGAGGGTCGCAAAAATTCACCATAGAATTGCCAATCCACTTGTACAGTTCCCTATTCCATTGGAAGGTATTTGTTCACATCTCATTTAATGCTTAAATCACTTGGGGCAGTTCATTGTCATATTTTCCGCTGAGCATCATATCATACATCACATCGTAGAGGTCTGCCATCACCACAACAGCCAGTAATTGAGATAAACAGTAAGTGTTCTGATGCTATACTCCTGGACAATGAAGGATCTAGAAGTCATAAGCCTGCAGCTTAAGAGCCCATCGAGCCAAACGACCTTCAGGTTCTTTGAGGTTCTGCAACCAGTATAATGACACGTGAACTGTTATGACATCAAACTTTACCCCATGCAGATAGACTCTGAATTGCTTATATGTGTAGATCACTGCTAAGCACTCCTGCTCAGTCACAGTATAATTACGCTCATGGATGTTCAGACTTTGACTACAGTTGGCTACATGATGTTCCTCTCCTTCATCATCTTTTTGAGAAAGTACTGCCCCAACAGCAGAATGGGATGCATCCATCTGAACAATAAAATCCCAATCAAAGTTTGGATACTGTAACATTGGTGCACTGGTCAATTCCGTACAAAGTGTATCAAAAATATATTGATGACTTTCCATCCATTTGAACACAGCATCCTTTTTTAACAACTTAAATAGTGTCCCCCAATACAGCTAAAGGTAGGGATGAAGCGCCGGTAGTAATAGACCATTCCCAGAAATACCTATATGTCACATTTACTATGAGGTGTAGTCATTTTAATGATGGCCTCCACCTTAGCCAGCTGTGGTTTCAGCCCTTTAAAAATCTACCATGAACCCCAGGTATTCCAGCTGATCTTTGAAGAAGTCACATTTTCAAGGTTTATTAATGTTTGCCTCAGCCAGCTGGCGGAATACTGCTTCTAAGTGATTGAGATGCTCCAAAAAAGGTTTGAGATAAAGCGTTTTTATCGTTGAAGTAAACAAGGACGCATGATAGTTTCAAGTCACCAATAATAGTGTCCACGGCTCACTGAAACATAGCTGGGGCGTTGCACAGCCCTTGAGGCATCCACGTCAGTTGTAAAAGGCCTTTGGAGGTGATTACAGTGCATTTTTCCTGTTCTGCTGTGGGTAACTCAATTTGCCAGTAACCTGATATCAAGTCCATCACTGAAGAATAACGGTATCCCCCTAACTGATCCAAAGCATCGTTAATCCTAAGAAAAGGGTACAAGTCCTTTTTTGTAATACTGTTGAGCTTCCAGTAGTCTATTACTATGCGGTTGTTGCCATCCTTCTTTTTTACAATCAGAATGGGTGAAGCCCACAGACCCTTGGATGGTTCAAGCATCCCCTGCTCTAGCAACTTGTCAATTTCATTAGTGACAACATCTTCTGCTACCCTTGATCGGTGGATTGGCTGAGACCTTATAGGCGGATGATCTCCTGTGTCTACTCAATGGACCACTCCCCCAAGCACACCCTAAGTCATGATTGTCATCAGAAAAATACCCTTGTACTTCTTTTAAAGGCTATTGCTTGGTCTTTTTGCTCTTCCAATAGTCCTATTAAATTACTCCAAGGTACCACTGTTAGTACGCCAGCCAGTGCCTTGACCGGTAGACCAAATTCATCCAATGACCTGAAATTATAAACCTGAAGGACCTCTTCTATTGGAATAAAATGTAAATACACTACTGTTTGGTGTCAGCAGATTTGCATTGGTTCGCTCTGGAGGTTTGCTAACAAAACCTTAATCTCGCCATGTCCCAGAAGTATAATCCCTGGAGCCACATGCGGCTCAAACCGCTTTTGATGATAGAGCCCAATGACTTCCCCATATAGCCCAATAGGCACTTCCACCTCTAACTCGGTGTTCACCAAGACTTGATGTCCAGAAGGAATAGATATGGGCCCTGCAGATCGAAGAGGTATCCCTTGATATTCATATATCTGCTGAGGAAGGGGTCAAGTCTTGCGCTTTAGTTGATGATAGTGAACTGGCATCACCTCATCACTATAGGTAAGGTTGACATGGCTCATATGCACCAGATCCTTTGATACTCCGCTAGTGGTGAAGTAAATTTGGATCCGCTGGCCCAAAATGGTGAGGGTCTCCTCCGTCATATTAACAACAGCCCCAAAACGGTGCAGAAAAGTGGTTCTGATTAACAGTCATAGTTTTCATTTGGTAGCACAATTGCTGGAGCTACAACAACAATGGACCCAAAGCGCAGAGGTAGTGCACTGTAAGCCCCCTCAGAGATGGTGCTTTCTGCTCCAGCAGTTCCATACACCATTTGATGGTCCACATCAGGTTAACATCAACTTCGCCATCAATTTTAGTGGAAACTAAGTTGACTGGAACACCAGTATCTATTATAGCGCAAACTCTATTTTTCGCTACAAAAAATATCACAGTATTTACACTCAGATTAAGAAGAATATTGACTGTTTAATATGTGGACATTTACGGATTCTATTTTAAAGAAAACTCATTATCCCCTCACTGACTTGGGGGTATTCTTTGAAAATGGAGTCTACCAGAAGGGCAACGCTTACTCATTTCATAGTTGGAACATCCTTGGCAGAATCAAGCTTGTCTACGGAAGCTTGATCAAGCATTTGACAGGCATACAGCTTTGGTTGTTCTGGGGATTCTTCATCCGCCGCTGCCTTGGCTTGAGCTTGTGTCACTACATTCACTCCTCCAACTGGCTGCTGGTATAAAATTCCGTCATTATACTGAGAGACTTCCACAGGATATACTATTATTGATTCAGGGACGTTTTGGGTTGGTATCACGGAGGTAGAGGGCCCCATCTCTACTCTGCTCCATCTTTCTCTGATAGTATTGATCTTGGTGTATGTAGTTCACACGGCGGTTATGGCAGGATAGTGCCAAATGACCAAGGCAGCCGCATTCATAGCAGTTAGCCTCATAAGAGCCACGTCCTTGATTATCATAAGAGGGTCCATATCAGAAAGTTTAGGGGTCATTTGGCGTAACTAAGCCCAGGTCAGTAAGGTGTTTGTTGACGTTCAGCATAGCTAGGTTCTGGTTGATAGCTGGGTTGCTGACAGTTTTTGTGACCAGCCCATTGACACTGATCAAACTGTCTAGTATAATTCAGCTGAGGAAGAGGCGCAGAGTTATAGTAAGGCCAAGTGTTGCTACATGGAGCTGGAGTCAGATGAGAGTATTCTCCTTAATAAGAGGGTGCAGTAGTGGCGGTAGTCTTTTGTTCCATATTTGGCGGCAAAAAGTTAGAGGATATGCGACGCAAAAACTGTACAATCTTGAGTAGAGGTACGTCATCATCCAGAAGTGGCAAAATGACATTGTGAAGCTCTCAGTATGGCTTCACCGCAGAGGTCATGGCGATGCACATGTTGGCTTCCGCTAAGTATCTTGCCCCAATTAGCAAGTGAGCTTCCATTGTAAATCAATTAATGAACTCCAGGAGAGTCTCGTTTTGGCAGAACCTAATTGTTAAGAATTCTGCTTTCCGCTGTGACATCTTTGAGGTACCCCCAAACAGGCGAAGCACAGTATCTTTTACATCCCTATAGGTGACAGAGCTACTTGGTAGGTAACAGGTGACTTGATCGGCACTTCCAACATCTAAGGCGGATATCAAAAGCTTGGCCTTCCATTTATCAGAGGCTCCTTCTGCTGCAAATTCAAACCATTTGAAGAAACCATGGATATTTCCATTTTGATCAAACAGAGGTAGTTTCTTGATGTTCACCTCCTCATCCCATTCACGGTTTTTTGGCCCATACTGAGGAATGGGTCAAGATCCAAAAGCAGGTTACTGATGAGAGGCTGGACCAGCAGAAGTTGGGATATCCGCCGCTTCAGGGGTAGCATGACCTTCTGCCATAGGTGGTACTGCCATTACTTGAGGGAAGTGGCGTTACAACTCATATTCATATCTGGTACTACCATCCTGAGTGTAGTAGCTCCGACAATCGTCATAATCTTCCTTGTATGATGTACCTTCTTGATGGCCATCCTTATCCCACTGAGAAGATCAAGAAGCATTGGTCAATCTTCGTTCTTCACATTGCAGCTGTTTGGTGGTATCATTCAACCAGTTGATGATAGTTCTTTGTTTTGTTGTCACAAGATTTGCATTTGGCTAAATGTGCTCTCAAGCTGGTGCATGGCAGCATTTCGTTCTTGAAGGAGTTCATCTTGTTTTTTGAAAACCACATCTAAGGTAAGTTTGAGTTCCTCATACCCAGCTGGTGAAGTGTTCCATGAAGATTCCCCAGCAACACATGTTGTGTAAGGCATGGCTGGTAACTGGAGTTTCGAAGTGCTTAGTGGTTGATCAATGGGCCCCCTGTATTGATCACCACTGTTATAAAATTGGATGGTATCGTTAAGATCTGCCATGTTGTTTATACAGGTCAACCAACTGAGCAACAGACAGATGATGTGGGTATTGTCGGTCCTTTGGACACACTTGAAAAAAATTAAAAATAGGAGCAATTTCCCCAATTGACTCTTTTGCTTATTACTATAAATACAGCAACCTTTTGCTGTTCCGCTCTCTTCTTTTCTAAAAACAACCTACGTTCTCTCAATCGCCCATCTTACTTATACACAGTGGCTTCAATTGATACTGCTTTATAGCTTGAGCTATTCTATTCCTCCTATTCTCCCTGATTACAGCTTGCTAGTCTCTAATTCTCTATCGCCCTAATTGTAGGTGATTTACTTCATATTCATCAAATGTTGGCATCGCCTTATCGCCTTATCACCTTTATTTAGAGGCGATCTAATAATAATACATTATATCCCAATATCACCTCAAATTAAGGCACTCAAATAATCGTAACTGATATCATGTTTGGCGAATTCTTCCCAATCCGCCCTAGCTGTCCCACAATTATTGTCCAGTCATATCAGAATTGTGACAACCCCATCATCCCTAGAAACACCTGGATTTCCCATAGATTCTTAGGGCGAGGCACTTAAAAATCACTTCAACCTTATTTAACATGGGTTGGATTCCTTTTTGGGAAATGGAGTGTCTAAGGAAATCCAATTTCTTTTGGAAGAAGGTACATTTTGAAGGCTTTAACTAATAATCAACATGCATAGGTTTTTTACACCTCCTTCAGATGATCAAGATGTTCATTGAAGGTTCGTGAGAACACTGTGACATAATCAAGATATACGATGACACAAGTTAACTTTAGGTCCTGCAAAATATGGTCCATCGCCGCTGAAAAGATGCAGGTGTATTACACAGCCCTGTGGTAATCAGGATGGTTGTAAGAGACCCTCACTTCAAAATGAGAGCACATTTCTCCTGATTCTTGGGGGAAAGGTCCATTTGCCAATAGCCGCTAACAAAGTCCATAGTGGAGAAGAAGTTAGAGCCAGAGAGTTGGGACAGGGCGTCATCAATGCAGGGGATAGGATAACTATCCTTAATTATGAGATTATGCAATTTTCAGTAGTCCATAATGATCCAATGACCTCTGTTTTTTCTTTTTAATAAGCAACAGAGGGGAAGACTAAGGGCTTTGTGAAGGTACTAGCAATCCCGCATCTAGCAATTGCTGGAGCTCTGTCCTCATTTGCTCTTTTTCCACCTTTGACTTATGTAAGGTTTTGACCAAATAGGGCGGGCATCACCCACATCAATGGAGTGACACCAGCCTTTCATGTGACCACAGTCATGGTCTGATTTAAAAAAAGATGTCGCTATATTCCTCTAATATAGTAAAAACCTTTCCAATTTGACTGGGATTAACTCATCTGAAATATGAACGCTAGGTAGAGTGAACACCAGGTTATCCTTAGGCAAACCCAAATCCACCATAGAGCCAATGGAGTGGATATGTTCAATATTTTCTACTGGAAGTAGGAAGCCTCGGCCAATCTCTTGGTGTTTTCAAATGATCATGTCGTTTCCGGTGAGATTTCCCAGCAAAAGGGTAATATGCCTCTGGTAGGCTGGGTCTAGTAACCAAGGCAATACCCTAGCTTACAAGGGGCTAACGCACTCAAGACTTGTGATATGCAACAAGCAGTGGTGGGGTATTTGGATCATGATTTTAGTGTCAACCATGCATTGTTTTCCAGGTTTAATTAATACCTCATCTGTGGCATAGAAAGGAATACCGTTTCTTGCATCCACTGAATCAGGCAATTTCTTAGTGTGCGTCCCAGGGTCAATTAAGATAAAGGCATAGATAAGATAAGGTATTCAATAAGGCAAGAGTATTCATTCTTGCCTGGTTCTATATTGGATAATACTAAAGGGACTTCATAGTTGAGTAATGAGAGGAAACCTTGCTTCATGTTTATTTTTCCCTCATACTCAATCATAAATTGAGTACAGATGAGCATATTGTATGCGTTTTTGTCCAAAGCCACAGCAGGGGCTGACAAGATAAGCTTCCCAATGCAAATGGGAAGGGAAGAGTATGCCCTGACGGCACAGGTATTATTGGGGCCTGTAGTTCTGAATTCTTGTGTATACTCCAAGTTGGGAGCTAGCTTTATTTTTTTGATAAGCTTAGTGGAGATCACATTAACGGGGAAGTCAGTGTCCAGGATAGCCAGTATTTGGATCTTTTGAATGACCACTTCGACTTTGGTGAGCAACCTCCAAAGTTAGGTGGTAAAGCTAAGACCTCCTTGAACTGGAAGCTGGAGGTTAACATTTTAGAAGTCTCAAAGTATTTATCCATGATGGACTTTAAGGGATGAACCCGCTGAAGAGGGTGTATCAAGCCAACTAAGAATTGGCTACCATTGATGGCAGTGTCAGTATTTTTGGACACCCTAGAATTTGGCTAAGGTATGATTCCTCAGGTATGGTAAACTCTTCTACTCCTATTGCGTTCAAAAGATCAGGCACTTCTACTTCTGCGGGGCTCCCAATAGGTAGTAACCAACGTCAATGTAACCCCTCAGATTCTTTTCCAAGGGTATCCATGACAACGGGCAAGGCACAATGGAGGTAGGGGGCGGCCACAGAAGATTGGGTAGCCTTAGAGCGCGCATTTGCCAGCTTAGCTGGTGAGGTAGGCACAGCAGCTTTAAAGAGCTTGTGTGGGCATATGGTTGTTACAACCTTACAGGACTTTGATTCATTAGAAGGAGTGATACCCTTGTTAAGTTGCACTGGTGGAGAAAAGTTTGTAGGGAGGATAGGCGCAGGTGAACGCACTCCCAACTGTTCAACAAGCGGTAGCTCTTCAATGGTGGGAGCTGAAGACTTCACCTCAGCGTCATTTGTGTTAGCCCATAAATTGGAATTTGGCCACATTGGACAAAGCCTCTTTAATGTTGTGGATACTTTTTGAAGCGGCGTTTCACTGAGATAATATGTCTGGCTAGAGAGGGTCAAGAGGCTAGCTCAGTTAACTGGGCGGCAATGTCATCATCAAGGGTAAGCATGTTAGAGTGGTCAACCTTTGCGCAGCGAGGTAAAATTGTTCAGCAAAAGCAATGGTTGATTCACCTTCCAACATACTAAGGCGCATAAAGGCCTGTTTCTCCCTGTGTATACTCTGTTTTGATCCTAATTCAGCCAGAAGAGCTTCCTTCACCTCTGCTAAGTGTATGAAGGGTTCAGGTTAGGGACTATCATCTCTTGCACTCAACGACCTAACCAAGGAAGGATGTGGCGAACTTTTTGCTTGTCTTTGGCACCATCCATAGCGGCTTTGTAAACATACAGGCGAGCAATACTCCCTTCACCGGGAGTGATTTTTTCCTTAAGGGGAAGTTTGTAAGGGCGCTGTTTAAGCTCCTTAAGGTGTGATAAAGCGTTTATTAGTTGCTTTTCAAGAGCAACGACTTTTGGCATACAGGGTTCCCCTGTGGTGAGCACCATTTTGTAGGAATCCAGCTTAGAGGTGCTCGCTGGTGCTTACGCCGGTGGATCCCACAAAAGTTTTTAATAAAATATAATAAAATCCACTAATAAAAACTGGGGTTTTGTCATTTTATATTAGGAGAGTGGGGGGTTAAACAAAAAGCAATCCATTCCCGATATTTGATGATTAATATTTATACTGATTTGAGGGTCAGAGGAAATTCAGGGATAGTTTCACAATAGCTGCGATGTATTCTGAATTGGTAGATGTGAAAAACTCTCCTATCAGATCGTGGAAGAGTGAATTACTGTTTTGGAAATCAACAATTTAGGTTTTGGGGCAGGATGTACCATGCGACAAGGTTTTGATGTACTACAACCAATCACCACTAGAGAAATTACTTTCTTCCTTGGGGGGCCTCCGCCATGCCTATAAAAGGAGGTGGCCCCCGCATAGGTGTTGTGGAGGACTTGGTGATGGTTGGGGAGTACCTTCCACTGGTTGCCCTGAAGTCCATTATGTGATTGGTGAAATATGATTGTTCAATTTTACAGTTAGTGCCCATGTAGGTTTCAAACTGGTGCTACCCCAATAACAGGGTTCCACCGAGAATTGGCCAAGGTCTTTTGGCCAATATTTCCAAGATTTTCAATATGATTGAAATCACATTTAGAGTCATCAGAAACTCATAAATGGCCAACAGCACCTCATTTTGGCTGAATTTGACCCAAGACATTCTTCCTCTGCAGCTGAGAGGGCAAATTTCTGACAATATTAACAGTGCCTGTCTTTGGTAGCCTTGAACCTGGCTGCAAACTACGAGAGCCTTCTTAGGGGAGCCCATGATGTTATACCATTCTAGTTCTATTTTAACAGGAATGGCTTGGCGATCTCATTTGAGGGCGGTTGAAACATTTAGGAAGAGTTTCACATACACAGTAAGTTCCATTATTAGGAGACCCAAACTCCCAACAGCCTGGGAGAATTTTGCTGGTCCTTGCATTGGTGTAATCCATCACATTGTGGAGATTATGCTGGTTTCCATCCAGGATGTTGCACTCAAGGGCTTTGGATCCTCTTGGACTGTGGCCTCTATGGTTTGGTGATCAAGCGAAATTTTCATCCAATTAAGCGCATCTTTGGTATGAACCTGTGATGATTTGAAAAAACTGCTATGTCCAGCAAAATTTGGGTATCTAGCCAGCATTTGGTGGCACTGGCGGAGAGCTTATGGTTTTTCAAATGACAGCAATGGCAGGCATAATGGCTTTCATAATCCACTTAATCACCGTTGAGTATGGGAACTGAAGTACCTCCCAATGCTCAATACCCTGGGAGGACACCTTTTATGTATGATCATATCCTTTTGCATGAGCGAATACTTCATGGGGGCTCTGGACGACAGCTTGACTGCTGTAGCAGTGGTTAATCCCTCAAACAAGACTTTTAGTTTTTTGATAAACTAGTCTGGGTGTCTGATCTATCAGATTCTGTTCCCAATGCTACTGTTACCACCTTGGGGTTACAGCCTGATTAATAAGGTGAGCAAGCAGTATGTGTTTGAGTGGGGAAAGTTCCCACATCTAACTAAAATTTGTAGGATACTGCACAACGATTTAAGAGGGTGAGCAGGTTTTTTTGGAGGAAATGGCCCGACCTGACTGAAGATTTTTCAGGGATTCAATCTAAAAAATTAGGCAATCATTCTGTGCAGATTATGTCAGAAATAGATCCCTAATGCAATATAAACATTATTGGGATTTTTGCTGGCACTTCTTCGTTGAAATTGGTTGCACTACCAGTTTGAGATCAGCCAGGGAACTTCCCTAAGAGAATGATAGACCTGGTTTTACTGTGCCCTAGAACTCTCTTTGGTAAATTCATTGGGCTTACTAGGGGCAGCAGATATAAACTTTACCATTGTGGAGTCCTTGCGTTCCTGATGGGCTGCAGCCTGTGTCGCTGGTGTTTTTACCACTCTTGGCATCATTTTAAAAACATTAGGAGCTGTATACGCTGGGGAGGGTTCCATTCACCATGATACAATCAGTTATGTCACTGAAAGCACCGCTGGCGTCAGCGGTGGGGAGTGATCTGATGGATTCATTTTCCATCTTAACATGCTTTGAAAAAGTCTTATTTACTAAAATCATGCACTGCTTAGGTACAGAAGTAGATGCCATATTGCTTTGAGGCAAGCAGGCACCAGTGCTGATATCCCTGTGGGTGGAGCCAGCAGAAAGACATATGGTGGATTTATATACCATTGTGGCATACTTTACTGATTATGATAAAAACTGTCAGAATGGAAGCAGGCCATTTGTTTCTTTTGTGCTTAGCAATAATGGGTAGAGAGTCCTACTTGCTTTAAGGTTGGTGGCTGTGGGGTACTGCTCTATAGGCGCAGTAACACACTAGTAGGAAGTATATTCTCTCTGGTCTTCAACTGGTCACTTTCAAATTAAAAATGAGCTTAGTGAAAGAAAGATGTTTAACCAACTACTTTCGTAAGGATTGGTCCATTATCTGACCAATAATATAGTTTGTATATTAAAATTGACCGGAAGCAATGAATTACAATTGTGGGAATAATACATTGCCAGATGAACTCAATTCAGGCATTAGTGAAGTGATATCTTCAAGTCAACTTTTGACATGATATATATCTTATGGATGGGGGGTATGTTCAAAATACAGGCAAGTATGAGATCAGAACTTGGTGAACTAAATCATTATAGATGCATATCTTATCATTATTTGACCAATAAAACCAACTAAATTTGACAAAATGAATTTTTGTAGATGTTTATTAAATTTAGCATAATTTAACCAATAAGATAAACTTAAATAAATAAATTCAAATTATATGTATACTTGTTTTGAGATACTATATATATTGTATATGACACTTTTTTATATAAAAATAGGGTGGATTCAAAAAACTATGTAGATATAGTAATTTTTATTATAAGATTGGTAAACAAGAACTCTTATAAAATATAGCGATTTTTTGTGAAGAAAGCACTGAAATCAAATAAAGCAAAACCCCTACTTTATAAAAGGCACTAAAAAGTATAAAATAATCAAGAAATTATATATCCTCAATAAAACTCTTTGAAGTCATTGTCATATTTCATACTGACTTAAAGAGTCTTGATCACAAATACAAATTAGAGCTTGGATTGGGTCCAAGTGTAAACTATAAGCAACTTAGAATATACAGTGTTGAGTATATATACTATAAATAGCTATTATAAAAAAGTAATTGAGGCAGGTTGAACTTGGAACAAATATACCACACCAAGATTTTTTTATAGCCAGTACAGGTTTTGAATGAATAAATGGCTATTATAAGTCTGTTTAAATTATGGCTCTGATTTCAAAAATTTTAATGAGGATTCATAATTTTTTCAATTATTTCACATTTTCTTTAGTGCTTTTATGTAAAGGAGGTTCTTTTCCCCAGTTTTTTTGAAGCAGCTCTTTTTTCATTTTTTATATTATGACTAGTGGAGTTACAGGTTTTGGCCTTTTATGGCGTAGACCCCATGCTGCAGTTTGTGGTTCTCAATGAGGCAGATCATTTGGCAGGGCCTCATGCCTTTGCAACAATCCACCCATTTTATCATAATTACCACCTCGCAATCCCCCTCACACCATGATCAGATCTGCCCCTGATCACCCATTCTGTGCGTAGTTGAAATGGCCATTCCATTTGCCCCTTGTGCTTTGAACTTCAGCATAAATCAAAGCACAAGTGCCCCACCAAAATCGCCCCTGCCACTTCCGCCTCTCCTTCTTCCAGCGTTGGGTCAGCAGCCACTTTACCCCTATTCTTCAAATGGGGCTTGACCCTTCGCCCCCAGCCTTGGGGAAATTGGGTGCAGTTCTCAAAGCGGCGCCCAATCAAAATTTAAGATTAAAATTTTTTAAAAATAATTTGACCAGATTGCTGAATCCTGAGTCAATGGCTGACTCAGTTTCAGCTGAGCTGTCATGGTCAACTGTCCATAACCAATTAGCTCCTGCCACCATTCAAATTCTGGTGACTGGCCCAGAGTTGGCTGAGCTAAATCCATTTGAGTGCCTTGAATGGATTTATGATAGCAACCAGCTGTATAATTTTAAGTCATATTTCGCTTTAGAATTTTTTTTACAATCCTCCCAATTTTGCATCCCTGCCATTTTTGTTATAAAACAGTTTTCCAAATTAAAAAAGTATAAACAAAATACCAGTAGAAGCAGCAACTGCTTTGGCCAACATTGTCCTCTGTCAACGTCCCCATTGGGCGATGGAACCCCTTGTTGAGGGTATTCCCATCCCAAAATTTCCCTATGATAATGATGAGGATGCAAAATACAAAATTGAGAATCTCGCTTTTGGAGCGAGCTGCACTTGCATTGATGCGGCAAAAAATTCTCTTTTTAACCCCAATTATCCCAAAACCTGCTGGCGCATCAAGTCATTCACTTGTGTGCCAGCTCCCATCACTTTCGCTGAGCATCAACTTGCTCAATGCGTTGAGGTAATGGACACTGCTGACCTCATAAATGAAGAAAATCCACAACAATACCTCCTTATGCCCCATGTCGCTGATGCTCCCACCCCAATGCTGTCCGCCATGATCCACCAGCTAAAGTGGGCGCCAGACAAAAGTTTCCCAAAGCTTCCTCACCTTCTGATATGGTTTCCTAGGCTGTTAGCTGAGGGGCTATAATAGATTTTTTTTTCTAATAATCTTTTTGTTTGACCCATTTGCAAATAAAGATGCGTGGCGGCTCCCCCTGTTAGAGTTGGGCACCAATAGTGCTAAAAATGACTAGTGGAGTTACCTGGCGTTACTTGTTTATTTATTACCGGATGATTTGAACTGATTGATTTAAGTTTTATATTATTGATAACCAGGAAACTGCTTACTCATTACCGTTGAACATTTCAAACAAGTGAGCACCAACCATTTATCCAATACAGGTAAATTTAAAAATTAATCATAACTACTCAAAAACTTAAAGCCAAATAAAACTATCAATTTACTCTAATACCATCGAACCACTTGACAAGTCCAAAAAACCTATTAATTTAACCAAAACTCATCAAAATACTCAACCAAAACCAATTGAATGTAATAAACAACCAAATTCACCAACTCCTCAGCTAAATAAAATTAAGCTTTATCAAACCAAACCAATTAATCTGACTGTTAGGATAAGTATGTGCCAAGAGAATGATGGCTAGTAACTGTGGGTGCTTTAGAAGTCACAACAACATGCACAGACTCTTAAGCTGCACCTTACCAGATTTAAATGGGAAGATTGGGGGAGGATATTTGTAGTTGTGAGGTTAAGGGTTTCAACAGTCGGGGTAAAAACTAGCACCTAACAGTTCTTCCATCCTTGTGGCCATCAAACATGACATGTCATGGTTGCATGATATAATTGAAGGTACTGATTACAGGGATAAGGTTGGGGTGAGAAGGCCAAAAAAGATAAAGTTGGCAGGCCTCCCTAACCTGAAGCATACCCTGGACCAACGCTGTTAAGAGGAAAGATATTACCAAGTTGGTCCTGGGGGTGCATATGATGGTTGGCACAGCGTTACATCAAGGACGTTAAAATGAACCAGCTTTGTCATTAATTATGACAGTTTGTTACAGTTGCTTGAGAGTGAGGTTTGATTCCCATTTGATTTACAAAATTTCAATTCTGGGAGCATTCAGCTACATTTAATACCTCAAGTTCAGAGTTGCTGATGCTACTACCCCTGATGTTGTCTGCCTTGCTCCGCCAGCTAAAGCAGGCACTGGAAAAATGTTTCCCAAAGCTTCCTCACTTTCTGATATGGCTTACTAGGCTGTTAGCTAAGGTGCCATTAAGAAAAAATTACATAATTTTTTATAAACCCCTTTGTTTGGCTTATTTGCAAATTAAAGATGCGTGGCGGCTCCCCTTTTGGTTTGGGCACCACTAGTGCTAAAAATAACTGTTTCAGACTTATTTAAGCTACAGTACCATAGCTGACCATAGTGTGCACTTATAGTTTCGTTTTTGCTTAGTACCATTCTCACAAAATGATGATTCCCTCCAGTGTTTATTAATGATTTCCTGAGACCAATCTTCTTTGTTATGTGACTTGCTATAAATAAATCACAGTTATCTATGTTTTCCAAATGATACTGTCACAAATTAACTATGGGCTCCGCTAGTGTGCCAGGCCAACCAGCATAAAGACTGGTTGACCTTTGCTGTTTTGCCTTCATTGGCGTACTAACCCCTACTGAGTCCGCACAACCCACCAACACAACAGACCAATGACTTCGCCTATGCCCCAGGGTCCATGATGTGCCCCAGTGAGTCCTGCCCTCATCCTGGGCGGCTAAGGCACTCCCACGCTGTCCCACCATCCTGACCCTTCGCCAACCCATCTGGGAATGCCCCAGAGAGTCCTGCCCCCATCCTGGGTAGCCAAGGCACTCCCACGCTGCACCCCGCATGGTGACGGCCAGTTGACACATCATCGTTGATGGATGATTGGTCAGGTTCCCACCAGTTCCTCACAAGGGGAAGGTATGTGATCTGACAGCATTGGCCACTCAGGTGCATTACCTCACACCAACTTCAGGGATCTTCAGTCCCATTTTATAATAATCTAGCTGACGAACTACTAACAGTTAAAAAAATAGGTGAGAGAGAACTCTTTATTTGGAGGGAATGAATGACTATTTATACTATAGGCTATTTCACCTATTAAAACCCCTCATCTATCCAAGCTGGCAATTTAATAAATTTTTGGTAATTCATGGTAACAATTACCTCCCAATCTTCTCATCTGAACACTAAATATTAAATTAGGTCAATCCATCCTTGGCACGAGTTGCCAGTCAATCATATATATATTGATAACTAATTATAACTTTGAGCATCCTCAGCATGAGTCGCCGGTGCTCCAAATTAGTCAGCAGAACCATATTATGATGAATGGTAATAGATTCATTGGCTTTTCGCAGGAAATTCTCACAATGTCCCACTAATGAAAATCAGTGGTGAACGCAAATTCCATCAAACCAAAACATAATCAATAAGTATAACATTAAAACAATAATAAGGGGAGGATACCCAAGTGGTAGAGTAGGGACCTCTACCGCTGTTTCCCCAAGTTCAATTCTGGTACTTGAACTTTGGGTAGGGGACAATTATGACTGTGTTGGCATTGCGCACTAATGCCCTGAACTGAAATAGCGAATAGCAAAGGCGGTCCATGGAGTTCCTGGCCTATCATACGCCGCGCATGGAGGTTTTCCAGATTTTATCCTCCTTTCCCATTCAATCAATTTCCCTTAATCGGTGCAGTATCATCCCCCAGGTCGGCCTACCTCAAATAAAATAATTAACATTAAATTAATATTGAAATAGGGATTAGCCAGCAATCATGCCTGTCTAATTGACACCCTTAATTCTGTTATTTGGGAGGAATACATCTAGTTAATTTCCTAACAGGTACCTTAAGAGGATCTGTATGCGGACATCATCAAGGAGGTCTCCAATAACATAGACCTTTGTATCTGTCAAAACTAACAATGGAATTTGTTGCACACATGGGATGTCTTTGTCCCCTCCCAATCAAGGCACCCAAACACCCCAAAACTAATTCACACTTTGTTATGGACTCCTCTTTGGGGTTCAACCAAGTTTTGTCATTTATTTGTTATTTCATTATTTATACTATGTTGTACACCCTGTCCTTGAGTCCCCTGTGCTCCAGCACCTTCTGAGGTGTCCTATTATAAGTTTTACTAGCAACTAGTTCCATTATGGTGTGGCTGTGCATTCTGCACAACTCTCTGGAAATGAGAGAGTTACAGACACTCTCCAGACATTTTTGACCATAATTTTATACAAGTGCATACAGATTATCCATGTGGGGCTTTCTTTTTATGTGAACTGGGTGCGCTGGCCATTTGTCATGGTCTCTACGTTGCTCACAACTGTTTTTTTATTTGGATTATTAGTATGCGTCACAGTATTATTCTTGCTACTAACAGCTGGGAAATACCCACCCTTCCTGTAACAAATGAGCTCCTAAAGCCCTATATGCAACCTTGACATATGCAAGACAACACCAGAGGATAGTCGCTTCAACCCTCCGAGCATCAGGGCTGCATTGATATGCAAATCCCCATAAGAAAGTCCAACGGAAAGTCCAAATATTGCAACTTTTGTGGTTCAGCTATCACTTGCAGGGCGGTATGATGATACACAAAATTTGCTGCACAATATGATAAGGTGCAGCAGAACACGTCACCGGCCTCTTTCACCCATCATCTTAACTTGGCTGCACAAGATCACTACAACCTCGTCATGACTCAGTAATATTGTGCAGCCTCCCTCCATGGCACATGGAGACATTGAATGCTCCCTCCTAACCCTGGTTTATAGTGACCAAGGTCCTCATATGATAATCTAAATTAATAAATTCAATTCAATTTATTTGAGGTATGCCGACCAGGGGATGGACAGTACTGAACACAACACTCAAAACGACAAAACAAAACTACTAACCAGGTGGGAAGCAGAAACTAATAACCCACCATGGCAGAGGGTGAGGAGGGGTCGAGGGGTTGGTTTTCAGAAAGACCCACCTCGATCAAGATGTTGGTTGCAGTACCAGATCAGAGCAGAGAGCCAGGGCGTTGGAGCATCTGCATAGTGGGGGTTGAGGCCAGCGTAGTAGAAGTTTTCCTCTTCCGCATCAAGATAATGACAGGAAAGTGTTTCAACAAAAGCTGCGAGGAGAACTTCAGCTTCTTTGCGGGCTTCAGGAAGTTTGGTGAAAAGGGAGATACTGTGGCGGGTGAATTTGGCTGAGGGGTTGAATGAAGCAATCATTGTGACATTCATAACAGCAACTTCAGCATTATCAAATAGCTTTGAGATGTCACTGCAGGGAGATTCAGGGAAGTCGGGGGAAGAAGAGGGTGGGCAGGCCATGCTGGAGCTGAGCCACTGACTGGGCCACCGCGGTGCATAGTTTCGGGAAATGAGGAGAGGCCACCGCAGCTAAGGCGAGCTGGTGATCACTTTGGAAGGGGGCTGTATTGGGCAGAGGAGCGAAATGGCGAGGAGTAGGGGTTTTATCTAAGTCAGGAAGGAAAAATTCTGCCCGACCATAATCGCCTTGGCAGAGAGGTTGACCTGTATGCTTACTAATGAGGACATTACCTGATTCGTCAGTTTTAGCCAATAGATCCCATGGATTTTGGTTCACTGGAATAGTGGCGTTCGAATTTTGGTGGGTGGGATTGGGCGAATGGGCAGCTGCTTGGGTGCCAATGGTGGTCCAAGCATTGCTCTGATTGGCTGGGGTAGATATAGGTGGGAGAGTGAGGCTGGAGGTTTTGGGGGGCTGATTTTCCATGTGAGCCCACTAAATGAGATTGGAGGGTGGGAGGGGGCAGCAAAGCGCCCCATATTGAACCTCCAGAAGGAGGCTCAGAAGCTGCAGCAGCGGACTTGGCTTGAGGGCACGCTCTTTTTACATGGTCAAGGCCAAAGCAGAGGGAACAAATCTGCCTACAATTATTGACCTGAGCCCAAAAGAAATGATCAGGCGCTGCAGCCACACTAGCGCGGGGTGGGATTTGTTGGGCTATGGTAGGGTGGTGTGGTATGATGGTGGCTTTTGCCCAAGGAGTAGCAAGGCGCTCTGCACCAGATAGAATGGCAAATATGAGGTTGGGCTGAGTGCCGTAAGCCATGAGCCCCACGACCAACTGGTCATACAAAACCTGGGGTGGAAGGTGGGATGGGAGATTTGCAAAGGATACCATTAGCGTGGTGTCTGAAGGGAGGCGAGTACAGGTTGTGGGAATGGGTTTTTTATAAATTAGAGGAGTTTGTGCTGCCGCTTCAGCATCCTCCTCATATTGGAACCCAAGGTCAAAGTAGCCCTTAAAAGGGCGGAAGTCTATATAGCCAGCTGGTGCAAAGGCTGCAGTGGCTAGCTCAATAACTGCCTTATTGGCATATAGGAACAAATGCCCATAGTCCACTCTGAGGCAATAGCGAATGGCAGAGCGAGGGAGGGCGAGAGGATGGGGGCGAGAAGGGTGGACGCGCGCCAGGTGGAGCGCTAAGTCCCGTGGGGGGACAAAACGGTTGGAAGCAGTGGGCGGGCTGTTTAAGCCCATCTGAACGCGCTTGCCCACAGGGCGGAAAACGCTAGGTGGGGGTGCACTGCTGCCCCACACTGGGGTGGCAGGCGGCGGAGCCAAGGACATCAAAGAATAGGTTTGGGCAGACGGCTGTGGATAAATAAAATTTTAAATTTAAAATTGCTCAAAAGTGACTTTGAGCGGTAAAAGAAAGTTTTAAATTATTGAATTCATAACAGCGTTAAACATAAGTTATCAGGCTTTATTTTGGAAGAAGATCAAAATAATGTAGAATATCCAAGTGAGGGAAGGGAAACACATCCTCACTTGATAAATAGTATACCTACAAGAGCTACGCAAATTGTTAATAGAGGGCGTGTCCAAGCCTGAATAGATTTTGGCGTTTTAACCTTCATCTGCTAGTAATTGATGGAACTTAGTTTATAAGAATCTTCTGAAAAATATTTTTATTTATTGAATTTAATGCCAAAAAGCATCGACCTGCCAATTAAGTTATGTTCAAGAAATTGGGATTGCAATCATTGTTGTAGCAGATTTCCAAAGTCCCATCCTTAGGAAATTCATGTACAAACACCAGTTGTTACTTTACCTTTGAAAACTTGGATCCCTGCATGCCAGGCGTTCTGTGTGGGTGAATCAGAATCTGGCAATTTTTCAATGGGTGTCTTTGTGACTTGGTAAGCCCAAAGGGGCCTAATGGAAATCCAGGATTCTCAGAAAGTGTCGCCGTTCCCCTTAGTGGTCCACTGATAGGTGCAAGAATCTTCAACCACCAGCGGTCAATTTCCCGCCCCCAAAATCCCAATCCCTTTTGTTGGAAAGCCAGTGCACCAGCAAGGAGGATTTTAGGGCTCATGGAAAATGACTGGGACATTCAACCCCATGCAGTCTTGCAAGCTGCCAGGTGCACAGCTCGCTATGAGAGGTTGACTTAAAATATGTAACAAATGGGCACCCAAGGCCCTATCTGCCACCTCAACATATGCAAGCCTACGCCAGAGGAGAGTCACCTCAATCATCTAAGTGTTTGGGCCGTATCAGCATGCAAATCCCCATTTGAACGTCCAATGGAAAGTTGAAATTCTACCACATTTGGGGGTCTAGACATTGCTCGCAGGGCGGCATTATGATACACAAAATTCGCTGCACAATGGGCTGAGGTGCAGCGGACCTCCACATCACCAGCCTCTATAACCCATCAGCTTCACTCATCTGCACAAGATCACTGCAACCTCATGATGACTCAGTCAATTTGTGTAACCGCCCTCCATGGCACAACAGGACATTGAATACTCCCTCTCAACCATGGTTTATTGTGACTAAGGTCCCCATATAAAGAATTTAACTATAAAAAAAGCGCTATATTAAGTAATTGGGCTTTATTTTGGAAGGAAACTAAAATAATGTAGAATTTCGAAGTGAGCAAAGAGAAACACATCTTCACTTAATTAATAGTAGCCCTGCAAGAGCTACGTGAATTATAAATAGTTTAGGCATATCTAAGGCTTGACAAATGCTTATGTTCTGACCTTCATCTTCTAGCTATTAAGGTAACCTAAAATTATTAGAATCTATCACAAATTATAAACATTTGTTAAATTTGATCCCAAAATGAATCAACCTTCCAATCAAGTCAAGTTTAGAAAATTGGGATTGCAACTGTTGTCATAGCATATTTCCTAAATCTAAACTTAAGAAATTGATATACAATCACCAATTGGTATACTTCCTGCATGTACCAGGTGGACTTTGACCCTTTGTGACCCTTTTGTCACGATTCCCCGACTTTACCCAAAATATATTCAGAAATTCAACAGGCTCTTGTCTCCCTCTTGATGGAAGCTTCTTTTAATCATAGCAATTTAAATGGTTCTTGTCCATCCTCAGGGTGTGCTTTTGCTATATTGCTGTCTCCTGGTGAAGCTGACAGGGGTTTTTCAGTGTTATGCACACAGCCACTTTTGTGGAAATTGGTGGAGGGTTTGAAACGTTTCCTGGACTAGCCTCACCCGGACAAATCATCCTTACAATCCTTATACAAATTCTTCACTCTGCACAAAGCTGGCCACCCAATGAAAATATCTAAATGAATTTTGTGACAGGTCCCAGATCCTACCTTTTTCATAAATTATTAAAATGTTGTTTCTCCATTCCATATTGGACTCTCCTGCAAGTAACGCCATGGTATGGCAAGCTACCCTTTTTAACAATTGACCAACTAATTGAGTCTCTTTGGGGCGATTTCCCCATCCCAACTAAAAAGGGGCCAGGTAATTTGACTGTCATTGTTTCTCCTGGTCCCTAAAAATTTGCCCCATAAACTTGTACACGCCTTTGAAAACGGAGGAACCTTATCATTCCATTCCTTTGGTTTCAGCGGAAATAAAAGGTGAGCAGTGGTTTAGCCCCACGATTTTATAAAATGTTTAAATTGATTTTAATGCGATGATGTCACCTGTGGCCTCTTATATAAGTATGGCACCCAAACTAATTGATTTTCTCTGAATGATACAGGGCCTCACACCAATCCACCCTCTGTTTGTGCGTAATTCAAGGTTTGAAGGAGTCTATCCCATATTAAAATTAATCAGCAATCTGATTCATTTCTTCCCGCATCTCATTTCTGTGTTGCTGGATGAATCATTGAAGGAAGGCCTATTCGTGATGGCCATTGGATAATGACAAACAGATGTCTATCAGATCAGGTAGGGTGTCAAAGTCATCAGAAAACGCGAGTAAAATAACAGAAATTTGGTAAATTCAAACGAGCCATTTATTAGTTCTTGTAGCTCTAACCTGAAGCCCATTAATGTGTATCAGATTACCACTGAGAACCCCCAAGCTTAAATTCTACCATGATTTGCAAGACTCAGGATTTGAAAAAAAATTTGATTTTACAATATAAAAATGTCTATAAACTGCTGAGGATGTAATGAAGTATGTGTCCTCAGTGGTGAGGGTGGCCAAATATCCCTCTCCATTTTTTGATGCTATAACTTATTTTTGATGGCATGATTATTCCTGATATAAGTTTAGTGGTGATGTGTTGGCATTGTCTGCTATGATTAAATACTATTCTGGGTATTTTTTATTGTATGTTCCCTTTCTTCCCCTGTAGGGAACATCAGCATAACAAATTTGGTAGATACTGGAGCCTCTAAGAATTTTATTGACCAAGCCCTAGATGACTACCTTGAGTTGAACTACTTGCCTGGTGGTATGGTTAGGGGAGGGACCTACAAGGGTAATTCCACGTTGAAGGTCAGGGGTGGTGGATAATCAGTTGTCAAGTGTTATTTGGTTGACAACTTCAGGGCAATCAAAAATCTCTTGTACCTAATTAATTTAGGAGTGGAGTGGTGGCGCAATTTGATGTCAAAATTAACTTGAATTCCAATACCTTTTCGTTATTTCTAAAAAATGTCCAGAAATTGGACATCCCATGTCTGAATCTGACACTCTGGGCAATTTGTTCCAATGGCCAAAGGTACACACGCTCAGCCTTGCTCCTCTGCTGAAGCCCACTTAGGAAGTACTCTTCCCTTCCTGTCTGGAAGGGCTGGAAACTTTATTTGATGCAGCTTAAGCCAGTGTGTTGCTAGCTCATTTTAAAGTTTGATTTTGAGTTCAAACTCACTGTTGATCTAGTTCATATCTCTTCTCTTATTTACCCTTTGATCATACAAAAGGAAGAAGCTTTAGATGTGTGTTTTTGGAGCAGTTAGATATAGGTGCAAAATTTAGTGTACCTCTCCAGTGTGCTCCCCCTGCTCTTTGTGGAGAAAGCAGATGGTACTCTACGCCCATGCGAAGATTATGGAAATTTAAACAACTTCACAGTACCAGATATGCATCCCATCCCAGTGGATTCACAGATTGCTCGCTATGTGGGGAAGGCGAAAAACTTCCCTAAACTGGATTTTCAACCCTTTGAACTCAATTTATTTTCAAAGTTGTTGGGTGTCAACTTGCAATGTCACCTCCAGCGTGACATACCAGTGCAAAGGGTTAAACGCGTTCAATAAGATCCAGATCAAAAAGGACCAGTAGTGGCCAACCACATTCTATACTAGAAAAGG
Organism: Massospora cicadina; assembly: GCA_022478985.1. Lineage (NCBI taxonomy): Eukaryota > Fungi > Entomophthoromycota > Entomophthoromycetes > Entomophthorales > Entomophthoraceae > Massospora > Massospora cicadina. Next base: position 146,663 of record JAKSZP010001422.1, on the reverse strand, counting down.
AACTTTCCAATTTTAAGTCATGCCCTTTGGGCTTAAAAATGCACCTGATATTGTACAATGGAATATTGATAAAGAATTGATGACCTGCTGGGTATGTGTGTGGTGCCTACATAGGTGATATTCTAGTGTTCTCCCATGATCAAACATCCCATGTGATTCACCTGCAGCAAGTGGTGGAGAGTTTGAGGGCAGCAACCTTTCGCTGAAAATTAGTAATTATGAGTTCTCCAAGTCTCAGGTCACTTTTCTGGGCACCATCATGTTTGACCAAGGCCACATGATAACTCCAGACAAGGATAAGACGATTCAAAAGTGGCTCACCACAACTTCAGTCAAGTAAATTGAAGTTTTATTTGAGGACTTGCACGTTCCTTAAGAAATTAAAACCAGAAATTTCCAAAGTGGCAGCGCCCTTGTATAAAGTGTTTAAATCTAGAGTGCTCCTGTGGTCCTCTATTCTTCAGGATGCTTTCCAAGCGATAAAGTGCACCCTGCTGTTTTAAATCCATTTTTAACCATGTAGATCGAGAAAAAGAATTTATTGTGGTACTGATGCTTCCAACTTCGCAATAGTGGCTGCCTTTTTACAAGCAAAAAAAGATGAAGTAGAGCATCCTATGGGATATTTTCTAAAAAAGTTCTTGCATGAGTTAAGCTACGCCGTTTGTGACAAAGAGTAAATGCAGTGGTAGAGGCGCTGACATATTCGCGTCATCATTTACATGGCTCATCCCAACCATTCTGCATCCATACAGATCATCGTGCCTTATTGTACTACCGCGCTCCTCATGTCCTGACCCCATGGCAAACGTGCTGGCATGAGATCCTGGCCCAATTTGTGTTCTCTTAAGAGTTTACATAGGGAAGGAGAATGGTTTGGCGGATTATTGATTAAAAGCCCTGTGTTGGCCCCAGATCCTAAGGAGATAGAGGTACATAAGATCCATTTAATGATTCCTCCAGGTAAGATTGTACCCCAACACCCCTCTCTCATGGCATTTGTGTAAGCGCTTGCTCCTCTGGAAAATGGGAGAAATATGGTATGTTCAGAAAGGTTGCCCTTTCTCAGCCCTTATCAGCAGAATATACTAAGGTTTTTGCTAAGAGCAAATTTAATCAAGAAGATACTATCAGAGGTTAAAATGTAAAGGAAGTGATGTGTGGTTTCAGGGACGCCTATGGGTTTCTGCTAGACCACTCCACCTGGAAATCATCTGGGACCATCATGATGGGGAAACTGTCAGGCACCTTGTGAAGGCGAAGACTCTAAAGTTGATTTGCCACACTTATATTGGAAGGGATTAACCACTCAGGTTGTAAGGCACTGTAATGAGTGCTTGATTTGTGACCAGATGAAGGCAAATTGCCAGCCCCTAGCAGGTTTGTTAGTACCAGTTTAAAAGGCCAAAGGGCCTTGGACTTCCTTACCAGCTGATTTTATTGTGGAGTTAACTGTGTCTGAGAGCTATGATTCTAACATGGTAGTGGTTAGATTTACAAAGTCCGCCCATTTAATTCCCTGTAATACCACAATATCCGCAGCGGAGATGACTAGGCTCTTTTGTCTCATGTGTTTTACCTTCATGGGGTGCCACAGGACATAATTGGTGATCAAGGACCCCAGTTTACCTCTGTAATATAGAAAGGGTTGTGTAAAACTCCATGGAATCGTCCATGCCTTTATAATACCTACTATCCTCAATCTGATGGGGAAACAGAACGGTAAATTAGTGCCTGGAACAGCTCCTGCGGTGTTATGCTTCTGAAGATAATTCAGATTGGGCTTCCCATATTCCCATAGCCCAGTTTAGCTATAACAACGTTTAAAATGCATCCATTCATGTTATCCGTTTTTCGCCAACTATGGGTTTACCCCTCCTTCAACATGGAGCCCAGATGTGGATTCAAATTGGATGCAGTGGTGGACTTTGCTAAGACTGGCAAGAAAGCACGCTAGGGGTAACCACTAATTTTTGGAGGTTATGAAAGTCTATAAAGTTAACGCTAATGGAAAAAGACGGTTAGGTACTGCTTAAAAGAAAGGGATTCTAGTGACTTTGATGCTAGAAATATCCCAATCGGCATCCATACAAAAAACTGAGACCAAAGAGGATAGGGCCTTACTGCATTGTCAGAAAGGTGGCCCATGCCTTGTACTAGTTAGATCTTCCCCCATTGTTCCAGATCTTCACCATATTCCATGAAAGTAAGCTGACGTTGTTTGAAGGCCCCCACTAGAGACTCCAGAGACATATCTCATTGATGGGGCACTATGGTGAGAAGTAAAGAAAGATTGTAGCCTCTTGGCATGTAAGAAGAAGGCTTGAGTACCTGGTGTCATGAAAGAGATTTGATGTGTACAAGAACAGTTGGGTACCAGAACGCTATTGCGTTCATACCCAAGGCCTGTTTGAGGCTTTCCATGAGAGGTTTCCTGAGTCATCAGGGTTCAAGCCTAAGCAAAGTATTGCTATGAAGCTGGCCCTTGCCTACAAGAACATCTCCCTGGATGAAGCCCCTATAGGGTTGGTGGAGCCTTAACAGAACAGGAGGGTAATGTCATGTGTCAGGAAGTTGATATGACTGGATGATACGCTACCCATATTGGCAGATCAAAGGGAAATCGAGATGAGTCTCAAGATATACAAAAAGGGGATACACAGATTATAATCGAGAAAAATGAGGACATTCGATGAATCAAGAGGAATTATGCTGAGATTCAATATGAACGAGAGCAACTCAAAAAAGGAAGAAGAATATAAGATTACCAAGCTGAGGATGCATTCAGCTGGGGAATCGAGGTATAAAGAGCCTGATGGAAGATTAATAGGGGGAGTCTTTTACAAGGAAAAGAGGAGCGTAGAAAGGTCTGTGAGATTTTTAAAATAAAGATAGAAATAAGGGGCGATAGCTCCATATATATTTTATCAAGTTTTATTCAAAGAATAGGCGATCCTAATATCATTCAAAGAGATTTCTCAGTGGCTAATACCCTGTGAAAATCCAACTCGGCAACAGCAGACCCAGACGCTGAGAAATTTACAGTGGTGCTCACTATAGGAGGCCACTTGCAACTTTAGCTGGGAAAATATAATGATGAGTCCTCATTCATTCTGACATAACCTGATTGGGTTCCGAGCATGGCATGCTGAAGAAGCCCAGGAGACACCTAACTCTGAACCAACATTATTTACTGTTACTGAACCAGGGAATGATGAAATTATGATTACTGTGCAATTCAAGAATTTCCTGAAACTGACGACTAACCAATGTGGACGCTCCAAAAATGTGACTTCCCAACAACTGGGAATTATTTTGGAATGGTTGCTGCATGGGTATCGCCTATATGAGGATGAGATTGGGGAAAATGCCGTGAGTCTGTTCAATAATTAACGCGATCAAGAGAATTGATATGCACTGTATATGTCTTATTTGGATGCAACTACTATGGGCTAAATCGCCGCCTCAGTACTCAAAGAATTGAGGAATACTTAGTCGCTATGTGCAACCTTCTATTCTCCAGCTACTATGTGTCTTGGCTCGCCATAACATTGAAATTGGAGATGTATTGCGGTTTGCACAGGCACAACAGCATAATACTTGCCTCCTGCTTGGCCACCTTGATCGTTCATTTTTGGAAAAAAAGGGGTGCGGCACAGATGGATCATTGTGTTGGGGATATTTGCTGTTTATTGGACCTTCTAGTACTACAGTTAAACTCAGAATTACCTTGAGTAATAAGAGAACTACTGGAACAGCATGGCCTATCAGCGGAGTGGATTCAGGATGTGACAACCTTGGAGAATAATACCGAGTGCTGTATGATGGAGCTAGCTGAATGGGCGGAAGCTCTTGAAGCTGTGATTGCTCAGCTTAAGGAAATACTGGCCCTGATGGAACTGCAAATGGCGGCCCATGTCAGCTCTCTATTGACAGAATTAGATCAACTCCATATCAAATGGGATACCCAGCGAATGTCAGATAATGTGCTTATTCTTCAGTCAATGTCTACCGATTATCTCCAACTTGTTTGTCAAGTTACACGACTAGAAGTCATTAGTCAGGCGGAGCACCAATGAGCCTCCCCTCTTCCTATCAGTGAGACAAGAGAGTATGCGGACATGCAAGAGCGCATTGATACCCTTTGATAGGCCAATGAGGAATTGGTGCGGGAATGATCCTCCCTTGTTAATCAAATAAACAACGCCAAAAGGCAAGCGGAAACTGAAAGACAACAACAAAACCGCCTGCAGAATATAGTTGAATAGTTCTTTTACAATTACAAACTATGGAACAAACACTGAATGAGGAAAAGGAATTCTGCCATGAATTGCAACAGCAATATGACATGCTGCAACAAGAATGGCAGGATGGATGGTGTAGATGTGCTTCAGTTAAAGTGAAACAGCTGATAGCAAACAGTTCGTGGGGTGTACCAGAGCTGGAGGAAATGGGGCAGTTAGTGGCAACTCGTGGGAAGAATGTTATGGATCAGCAAATGAGTATCCATTGGGCAGTACAACGGACCCCCCATATGACACCACTTCTTCTGATTCCACTTTGAAAGTTTAAGCTCAACTGGCTGGTGGCATGATAACACACCGAATGATGGTTCCCATAGTCACTCTGAAAGCAATTTGCCTGCCCCTTGCAGCAGAACCTGAGAGCTGAGTGAATTTGTCCATATCAAAAAGTTACCCCCTTTCAGTCATAACGGAAACCTACAAAGTTATTTTAAACATTTTGAATTCACTGTGGAAGGGGCAACCAATCAACAAAAAGCGAAGTTGTTGCTGTCCGCTTTAGATGTGAAAAGCGCTGACCAAGTGACCTGCTAACTTCCAAATAGCTCAGTGTCTTATGCACAAGTAAAAGCAATTGTTATCCAGCTGTTCAGAGGCGCTAACAAGATGTCTCAATGGAAAGCCAAATTTATGACTTTACAGTTTAACCAAAAATGAGACCTTGTCAGAATTCGCCAAGTGGTTTTTGGTGGAAGCTCACGTTCTACTTGGGGCTAATAATTTAACCACTGAGGATGTAGGTATAGCAATGACGGCGGCGGTCAAACCATATCAGGAACTATATAGCACTATGTCCCATGTGTTGGATGGGGATACCAGCCTCATTCAAATCGTGAACGCCTTACGTCAATTCTCTGCCACGAACAGCACCCCCTAACATAGCCTGAAAACCCTCCGTTGCCCCCGCTCCATCCTTTTCTGAATATAGGCCGCAGCGACTGGGTTATCAGCCACTAGAACATAACTGTCCCTCATATGAGTCAGTAGACCCTTTCTGTCCCATGTATGCTTCACCAGTTCAACCGCGACCATGGAACCTTACTGGCAATTTTTGACCTGATCCTTCCAGCCCAAATTATATATGTGCACCTTTTATTAACACTTGCTTCCAGTGCGACAAAGAGGGCATTATGCAGCCAATTGTCCTAGCAAACCAAAAGTGTACGCAATGCCAACTATGATAACCAAGCAGGGAAAAGCTCAAGTGAAGTAGAGATGGGATGCTCTACCTCTGCTAAGCTCAATTCAATTGTCCCTAACACCTGCCAAATAACTTTACGAGTAGAAATTGACCCTCAATTAGACGATTTGTTATACCAGCAGCTCTTGTTGATACTCCTGCTTACACTTCTGAGAGTAAGAGTTCACTCAATTGGGCTGAGTTCTGCCTAGATGTGCAGAAGCCATACGCGTGGCAGATACTGGAACAGACTGGCACCAGCAATGTGGATTCTTTGTTGAAAGTCGCTCCTTTAGTAGGGGCTAACGTAGCTATTCCAGTGGAAAAAATTGCTAGTGAGTATCCTCAGGTCAGCAAGGGTATTTCTTCCTTTTTGAGTAACACAAAGCCCTTGAACATACAAGTAGCAAACACTGATGATTCTTCTTACTCATTATGTATTTATTGAGACATATTCGTTCAAAACACAAAATTCCGCGCTATCATAGACATGGGAGCACCTGTGAACATAGTCTCCACCCGGTTAGTAGCTAAACTTATGTTGAAACTGGATGTGGACCATCGAGTAGTATACGGGATGGCAGGAACACATAGCACTGTGTTGGAAGGAGCAAGTAGCGCGTTGACTCTACGTTTCAGGTCAGTCCAGGTGTCTGCTCCAGTGGTGGCTTTGCTAAATAACCGTTACGATATGTCAATAGGCGCAGCTTTCATGAGAAAATTTGGCGTTGTGATAGATAAGGTTGAAGAAACCCTTATTATGTTCAGCCAGCAGATTCCAGTATATTTTTCCTCTGGTGGAATCCCAATGGATCCAGTTCACTCTGGTCAGGTCAATCTAGTATACAGTGATGGGGTGATCCCTGTTTGCTACCAGCAACTGAGTCAGCGGACCAAGATCTTCCCCAATCAGATATATGAATACAAAGGAATCCCGCTTTGAGCAACTCGTCCTTTAAGCTTACCATCTGGACATCAGGGCATAATAGGGACTGGGCTCAAAATTGAAGTCCCTAAGGGGCTTTATGGAGAAATCCTGGCGCCTCATCAGCACTCATAACTCAAACCACACTTGGCTCCAGGGTTATTGTTTTCTGGGAATGGGGAGGTGAAGGTGCTGCTTGCAAACCTACAGAAGGAGACAATAATGATCAGGAGGCACCAAGTGGTGCCTTACCTACACTTCGTCCCTATTGGGGAAGTTTGACGTATTCATGACTTTGGCTCATGGAAAGATCTCAGGCTACTGGATCTCCTCCTTATTCAGCATACTGACTGTAGTTCCACGGGAAGCGCTCACAGGACTATCAGCGGATCAGCAAGATAAGGCTATGGCATTATTTGAAAAGTATCGGGATATTTTTACAAATAACAATCATGACTTGGGGTGCGCTCAAGGGGTGGTAAATCGGATTGATACAGGGGATCACCCTCCCATTTGTTTACGTCCTATTAGACGTTCTAGAGCAGTGGAAGAGGCTGTCTCTGACGAAGTGGATAAGCTTATTGAGCAAGGGATGCTAGAACCATCAAAAAGTCCCTGGGCATCACATGTTCTCATCGTAAAGAAAAAGGATGGCTTGAATTGGGTGGTTATTGACAATCATAAAATCAATAATGTCACAAGAAGGATTTTTACCCTCTTCCATGGATTGATGATGCATTAGACCAATTGGGTGGGGCAAACTATTTTTCCGCCATGGATCTGATCTCGGGGTACTGGCAGATCAAATTGCCACTAATGGAACAGAAGAAATGTGCAATCATTACCTCGAGAGGGTTGTTCCAGCCAACGTGCATGCCAAAAGGATTGTGTAATGCTCCAGCTATATTACAGTGTGATATGGATACAATTTTAAGTGATATAAAGCTGTCCTGCATCTTAGTTTACCTTGATGACATTAAATTTGTTTTTGCAGACGTTTACAGAGCATCTGGCCCACTTGGAGAAAGTGTTTCAGCGCCTTGCTGCCACTAATATCAAAATTAAGACTTGAAAGTGCCATTTCTTTAAAGAAATATTGTAATACCTCAGTTTTATTGTGGATTCAAATGGGCTTAAACCACAGCTGGCTAAAGTGGAAGTGATAGGCAAGATGAATTGGCCAGTAAATAAGTGGGACATTCAGGTGTTTCTGGGAATGGTTGTGTAATATTGACGGTTTATTCCCAATTTCAGCTGCATTGGGGCCCCGCCTTTCAAGCTATTAAAGAAAAACGCTTCTTTTGATTGGATGGAACAATGCCAGAACGCTTTCAATATATTGTGTACCACGTTAGCAAGCGCACCCATTTTGCAATACCCCAATTTTGATAAGCTGTTCATAGTACAATCAGATGCATCCCTAGCTGCTATTGGGGTAGTATTATCCCAGAAGGATGATGATAGTGTGGAACATACTGTCACATTCTGTAGTCAGAGCTTGAACTGTCATGAACGAAACTACACTGTAACCTAGTGGGAGTGTTTAGCTGTGATCTACACTTATAAACAATTTTGGGTATATTTGCATGGGGTAAGATTTCAAGTAGTGACAGATCACGCTTCCTTGCGCTGGCTACAGAATCTGCATGAACCGGAGGGATGGCTCGCATGTTGGGCTCTGAAGCTGTAAGCATACAATTTTGAGATTTTACATCGACCTGGGGCAAAACATCAAAATGAGAATTGTCTATCTCGATTGCCCACAGTCACTATCACAGCAGATCTAGCTGATATAATGTATAAAAATATGGTGGTGAACAAATACCAGGATGAGCCGCCGCAGGTGATCAAGGTGTTAGATGGACTCCAGGAGGGTACCTTCATATGAGGGGAGAATTATAAAAGCATATTGGAGACTTGATGCTGAACTCTCCTAAGCCTTTGAATAGACCCTCAATAATTATGAATTCTCATCGGGCTGTAGGCCTGGAGGATTGTGGAAGATGCTAGAGTTTCTGTGACCCTGATACTTCTGGGAAAGCATGCATTATGACGTATTAGAAACAGTTAGCTTTTGCCATCAGTGTCAGGTTGAAAAACCTTTCTGTAAGAAAACCACCTATCAATTAGTGAAGCCCCAGTTCGCATGGCACACCGTTTCCATTGATGTAGTGGGACCTCTGCCAACTAGTGCCAATCAATCCAAGTATATAATTGTTGCTATCGATCATTTGACCCAATGGGTGGAGGCCTGGGCTATTAGCGACTTGGGCGCGGTCACTACTGCCAAGTTTATTATGGAGTGTGTTATACAGCGGCACAGTTGCCCACAGTTCATCCTGATGGACAAAGGAACCAACTTTACTTTGCATATCCTGCTGAAGTTAAACAAGTTGATGGCAATTCACGGGGTTTTGAAAACCCCCTATCATCTGGAATCAAATGGGATGGTGGAGCGATTCAACGGATCCTAGTAAACATACTCCGCAAATTGATAATGGACTGGCCCTCAGAATGGAGTGCTCTTTTACCTACTGCTGTGTTCGCTTATAATATCAGCTATCATTCTGCCACTGGTAAGAGCCCCTTTCAACTGCTGTATGGTCAACATCTGGCTCTTCCTGCCTTGCTATATTTGTGTGTAGAGGACACTGGTGGTGTGAATCCTCAGCTATATCTGAGGCAACTCACAGATACATTGATCAAGTTGCAAATGGAAGCCTACTCCACCAGTTTGGCTAAGAAAATTCATGACCAGGTGGCCAACCAGAAGCGCCGGAGCAGACTTCCGTTGTTCGCTGTAGGGGATTATGTTTTATTCCATGACCAGCATGGATTTGAATGATAAAATAAGCTCTCCAACATTTGGGTCAGCCCGTTCTAGATTATTGAGAAGACTGGCATGGATGTCTACACAATTAAGGAACCTGCTGGGGGTCAGATTATCAACTAAGTCCATGCAAAGTTCCTTCAAGCATACAAACAGTAAGAGCCTATCATCCAGTCAAAGGGGGTAATGTTGGGAAGTTGATATGACTGGATGATACGCTACCCATATTGGTGGATCAAAGGGGAATCAAGATGTGTCTAAGATACATGAAAAGGGGATACAAGAATTATAATCGAGAAAAAAGAGGACATTCAGTGAATTGAGAGAAATTATGCTGAGATTCAATATGAATGAGAGCAACTCAAAAAATGAAGAAGAATAGAAGATTACCAAGATGAGGATGCATCCCGCTGGGGAATTGAGGTATAAAGAGCCTGATGGAATATTAATAGGGGGAGTCTTTTATGAGGAAAAGAGGAGTGCAGAAAGGTCTGCGAGATATTTAGAAATAAAGTTAGAAATAGGAGGCGATAGCTCCTTATATTTTTTATCAAGTTTTATTAAAAGAATAGGCAACTCTAATATCATTTGATTTGATTTCTCAGTGGCTAATACCCTGTGCAAATCCAAGTCAGTGACAGCGGACCCAGATACTGAGAAATTTACATCATGGTTACAAGACACAATTGAGGGTACTGATTGCAGGGATAAGACTGGGCGTATGGAGGCCAAAAAGATAAAGTTGGAAGGCCTCCCTGTCCTGAAACATACCCTGGAGCAACGCTGGGTACAGGAAAGATATGCCCAAGTTGGTCCTGGGTGTGTGCGTGATGATCAGCGCAGCATTAAATCAAGGGCGTTAAAATACATCAGCTTTGTTATTAATAATGGTTTTTTTTGTCAGCCTGGAGAACGGGTTTTTATTAAACTGTGCATTTACAATATTGTCAAATGTGGGAGAATTTAGCTACTTCAATAACTCAAGCTTGGACTTACTTGAGCTACAGTACTATGGCTGATGGAGTGTGTGCTTATTGGTTCTTTTAGGCTTATTGCCACTTTACAAAATGATGATTCCCCCCAGTGCTTATTAATGATTTCCTGAGACCATCCTTCCTTGTTGGTCAACTTACTTTAAATAAACCCCCAATACTTTACATTTTCAGATGGTCCCTTGGGAAAACCTGTGTCACGGACCATCTCAAGGAGGTCTCCAATAATATAGACCATTTCTTAGTTTGTCAAAAATAATAATGGAATCTGATGAACACCTGGCCGCCTTGGTCCCTCCAGATCGAGGCACCAAAGCACACTGACATCAATTTACAACTGTTTATGGACTCCCCCTTTTGTCACACAAGTTTTTTTCCGTTCATTTGTAGTATAAATATCTATAATATGTTGTATACCCTGTCCTTGGGTCCCCTGTCTCTGGCAACTATAAAGGTGCATGTTCCCCAGTTTTACAAGCAACAAGTTCACTTGTGGGGTGTCTGCAAATTCTGCACTACCACGCTGGGAATGAGAGAGTTACAGACATTTTCCTGACATGACCTTTGGGTGATGTCAACTTTAAAAAACAAAACCCGCGGATTTTTTTATCCTTTTTTGCTAACTAAACATGAAATTCAGAACTTTTTGGGGATATTGTTTTTAATGGTAAAAGATAAAACAATAACCTAGCAATACCATAGGTAAGGTGATGGTTTTTAAGCTTAATGGGGGAGGGGAGGCGGCTAAACTGAATCGCAATATTGAGGAACACTCTCCAAATTTGTATCATCAATATATGATTTTGATCTCTAGGTTACCCTTAATATTATCGTCAATGTGTTCCAAGCCTTTTTTGGGCTGTTTTCCAGAGTTTTCTAATGTCCAAACTTTCTTTCATGAGTTTAGAATGGAATATTGGGTTCAATCCCCTTTTTGGCATTTTCTTTTAAAATTTTGCCTGATTTTGGCTTAATAGGTAAGATGCCCCCGCACAGTCTTGCTTCTGGATGAGTCCACTGATGGGATAGGAGCTGATGACCATGTCGGAAAGCTGCTTTTGATTAGTAAACCCACACAAAGTTGTTGGATTTTTTAAAATTAAAATCTGCCGATTTTGACACTTAAATAAGTTTGGGCTGAGGGGTGATTGAGGCAAAAGGTATTGGGCAAACAGGGAGGGGCGACCGCCACCCATCTTTCATCCAGAGTATGCCCTAGGTCAGAGAAATGGGTGATAGACTAAACCTTGGGTTTGGCCCTTTTTGACCTAAAGGGGTGCATAACCCGTCCAACTTATTAGATGGAGTTAAGGGCTGACATTACCATTTCCTAGAAGGACAGGGTCTACTCCCCCTTCAAGGGCCTTAACCAAGGTGTTATTCTTGTGCGGGGTGGGAAGTTTGATAGCTGCTAGGGCATCTTTCTGGAGAAGGGAAGGTTTAGGGCCTTGGGGTTAGCCTTATAAAAATCAGCAACTAACTCTTGACAGTTTTTGCAATCCTTGGATATAACCTACAGTCTTCATAAGATGGGAATTCTTTATATGATGTTGGATTTGAGGGTTGGGAAAAGGCTCACAGGTGCTGGTAGCCTCGAATCCAACAATATAGGTGAGGAGTCTGTCTCACCAGTTATATGAAAAATAAATAAAATACGTAAATAAAGAGGATTTTGGGTTTTATAGGGTTTAATATGGGTCTCTTGGGGGTAAAAGAGAGAGAATACTATATAATAAATCGATATTAGTATTTAAGGTGTTAAGGCTCGACATTCAGATAGCTTGAAAGTTTCTAAATTAGGTAATAATCGATTTTAGCCTATTGAGGTTTGACAAACTCACATATCTTTAAAGGAATGATGGATTGGGAAGCATTATTGGCCAAAACATACCCATGAGGTAAAAACTTGATGTATTTCAGCAAATCCCCATCTGGGAAAATTACTTCACCTTGGGGGAACCCCACCACGCCTATAAAAGGGGGCTGGCCCCCGCGTAGGTGCTTGAGTGAACCTGGGCATGGTTGGGGAAGCACCGTCCAATTGATGCACCATGATCCGCTGTGTAGTTGGAGTAATCTGACTATTAGTTATTGATTTAGTTGCCCTGTGAGAAGCTAAAATAGTGTTACTCCAATTTTCAGGGTTCCACCAAGAATTTGCCAGGGTCTTTCGGCTGACTAACTCATTAATAGTATTAAATTCAAATTCCTCCTTGTCAGGGACTCGTAAATGCCTGACATTGCCTCTATTTTGAAAATTTACAACCAAAACATTCTTTTTCTAAAGCCTAGAAAGCAATTGTCTAACATATGATACCAAGTCCTGAAAACTGCGTTTACCTCTCCAAGAGTTCAAGATTCTCTCCCCTTCAAACTCTGGATCACCCACTACCATAAAAAGCTCTACCTCTTTAGGCTACTGTACTTTAAATGGTGATAAAGAGGTAGCATGAAAAGAGTTTTGGATTTTCCAGTGAGTGGGCGGTTTCTATGGAAGTATCCATTGTTTAGAACCTGAGAAATAGGAAGGGCTCTGACCGCTTACAAGCCAACTTATGACATGGCACTTCAAGATACGAATTCTTTATGTCAACCATGATCAAAGTACCTACTTGCTAGTATAGAGCTTCACGTCACTTTTTGTCAGCAAAACTTTTGGTGTCATTAGTGGATTTGGTCAACTGTTGTTTGACCTGGGGGTGCATCTTATAGTTGTGCTTAACTAAGTTGTCTGCAGATGGTATATTACTACAATGATTTGGCCTAATGGTGAAGGCGGGATTGTAACCTAAGTTAGCATACATAGGTTATACCCCTGTGGACACGTGTAATAAATTATTTTTGTAAAAAAGGGCCAAGGGGATATCTGTTGCCCATGTATTCTGGGAGCTATTAGCATACCATTAAAGTACTGCTCCAAAGACTAATTGGTTCATCCAGATTGGCTATCTGACTGAGGGTAGTACGCTGATGATCTGCAGGACTTGATCTTCAACATGGCACACAGGACCTCCCAAAATATTGAGGTGAACTGAGGCCCCCTATCGTTGCTTATTTTCTGAGGTAAACCTCACATAGAAAAACATGCAATACAAACAAACACATTATCTCTTCCGCTGAGCTAGTTGTTATTCAGGGGATGAAGATGGCATATTTTGTGAAGAGATTACCACTACAATGACCGCATCAAATTCTTGGTACACTGGCAAACCCACAATAAAGTCCACCAAAATTGAGTATAATGACCCTTCCGCCTGTTGGAGGGGTGGAAGAGCCCATTTCACCCTGTTTGGTCAGATTTGTAGCGGCACATGTTAAACAGCCTTCAATCCATATGGGAAATCCTTTGTAAGGCCATCTCAACCATATCCACAAGTTATCAAGTTAATGCATTTCTTCACGCCAGAATCCACATATTGGGGGAATTATGATGTTTCTATTATGACGCGGGAACGCAGAGCAGAAGAAACTCATACTTTGTCTAAGAAATAAATTGCCCAACTCTTTTGGGAATACCATCCAGATGGGGACTTACCATCAACAATCTTAGAAATAAGGTCAAAAACTTCAGCGTCAGCTGCTTATGAAGCCAAGACATCATCCAAGAGAGAAACTTCTTCAGTTGAGGGATTTAGCAAAAGTGCTTGTCTCTATTTCAGTTACAGGATCAGTAGTGGGGCCTGTGCTGTTGGGTTTAGACAATTGGGGTTTGGGATTGGATTTTGTTTCGGTTTTGGGTTTAGGAAGTGGAATGGAGGGAGCTACCGTGGCAATTTATTGTAAAGAAGGTAGCATGATTTTCTCAGGTGTGATTGATGTAACTAACTAAGAGTCACTAATAGAATTATGCCCCATTGTAGGGTTGCAACTAAGGATGTCTGGCAAAATATGTGTAAAACCCTTGAAAACTTGTAAGATCAAACTTAAAAAGTTTCAATAAGTTCTAGTTTGCTATGGGCCAGCTTCTGTGGCAATCAATAATAAATAAGTGATTTATGGCCAGTTTGCACCACTACTGTGTAATTGGTACCTTGTAAGAGATACCGCCAATGCATCAGGTACCAAGATAGCAGCCAACTCTTTAGCATATATGTTAAAAGAGCGCTCAGTCACGCTAAACTTCCTTGAGAATTAAGCCACAGGGTGTTCTTTCCCCTCATGTTATTGCAACAAGACGGCGCCACTGCAGTACCTGAGGCTTCAAAATCATAATAAGGTCATGTCCTCATCAGCATGACGCAAAACGTGAGTAAAGGTGATGATGTTTTTTCTTGCATCAAAAACTCTTTGAAACTCTGGGGTCAAAACAAAAGGGTATTCTTACCAGTGAGGGTGTTTAAGGGGATGCAAGCTCGTAGATGGCTGGGATAAACTTCTTTAAAAGATGACAGATCCCAAAAAGCTACAAAGCTCCTTTTGTGTCACAGGGGTAGTCCAAGAGCGGATAGCATCTAGTTTTGAAGGTGCAATATCATGATCATCCTTTGATACAAGATTACTCAGAAACTTCACTTCTTCCTTGTAAAACTCACATTTGGACGGTTTTGTCACTAATCCAACCTGATGTAGAGCTTACACCTCAGACACCAAATTTTAACCATGTTGTTCAGCGTTAAGCGAGTGAATCAAAATATCATTAACTTATGCTAATGCGCAAGAGAACCTGAGATCCCAAAATCATCATCAATGCGGCGCTGGTTTACTTCTTGCTCAAATTTCAAGACGAAGGTCATAACCTTGAATTAATATACTCCATACCGTGTCTAGACAGCAGTCAGCCATTCTTACCTAGACTATACCCACACTTGATTGAATGAATTAACCAGGTCAAGTTAAGAGAAGACTTTAGCTTGGAAATGGCTTGTGAAATGGAAGCATTTAAGGGAAGGGCTATGGATCAGGAACTGTGACGTTTTCAGGTGGCCATAATCCACACAGGGCCATAGAGTGTCATCAGGGTTCTGTGCAAAAAATACAGGTGAGGACGCGGGGGAGGTTTCATAATCATCCACCCATTAGCTACCAAATCATTAGTCCAAACTTTGAGTGCTTGATTCTCCTGTGCCGTGTGTGGGTACAGCGGGCAGAAATTTTAATGAGATCAACTGTCAACTGGAAACTTAGATCAACCTCTGAATGTTTTAGGCGGTTAGTATGCTCAACGGTAAACACCGTAGCATAAGGTTTCAGGATTTTCAGCATATTGGGAAGATCAGGTACAGCATTTGAGACGGAGTACTCTACTGCTTCCATCGCGTTACCTGTGACCAAAGTGGGTAGCAAGAGAATTTCCCAAGTAGGTATAGGTGGTGAATGCCAGCATGTTCCATTATAAGTCAATGCTCACAGAAAGGCGACGCCACCAACCAACTCCCAGGATCACAGGACACAGAAAATCTGGGATATCTGAGAAGTTAGCTACAAAATCGCTTTCATGTGCTCTGAACTTGAGAGGTTACATAGAGGCAGTGTGACCATAGGGATGCGGGAAGAACACAAGACAGAGGCCCCAGTAGTAACTGGTAGATCCAAAGCCTGCACTACCTTCAGGTCAATGAATTCTCCAGTTGTACCTGTATCCACCAAGGAATTTAATTTGACTTTCCGCTGCCCCACAGTAATGTGCATAAGGAACAAAAATAAGCACGGTCAGTAATCTCCAATCTATTGATGCAACACACATGAGTATCTGATTGTTCAAATCACTGTGGGTAGTTGGCTTTGCTCAGATTGAGGCCAAAACTGAGTGGCATAGCTGCTGCCCGCACATATGATAAAGAATCCACGCCAGGGTTGGAGGAATCAGCAGAGGGATACACATCTGACAGATTACCATAAGCTGGATTCTTGTGACGCTCAGCAATTTGGTCAACCAGGGAGATATGATAAGGAGATATTGTGATTTAACCAAGTTTGTTCATTCATCCCAATAAATTAAGATGGTAGGAATGGTGGTAGCAAGCTGATGGATTAATTTTAATTCTGCCATGATTTAAAATTGTAGGTTATATATTTATTATCGTCTAAATTATGAAATTAGGGCTGAAACTCACTGGAACGTCATGGACATTGTCTGGTTTCCATGTTTAGGATTATTTCATAATTTTGACTCAGTGGTTGGGTTTATATTCCAGCGTACCCTATTCCAACCCTCTAAATTTGGAATTCTATCCTGTTTCTGACTGCCCCATCCTGAGTTCCCACCATTTTTGGACGCTCTCACCAGATAGGACAATCTCAAATATATGACTATTTCTCTTGATATTTATTTTAAATTATAAAGTATTTGTTTAGTTCCATTGTTATCACTGCTTGGTCAGCAATCCGTTTAGAATGCGTGGTCCTTGAACCCTCACTCACCAGGTGTAATAAACTGCAAACTCATGGTTAGAAGGTTTGAGGTCATTTTGAGGTATCAATGGTCCTGCTAACCTCGCTGCACCTTGACCTTGTTGTGATCGCCAGTGGAGAAGCCTGTAAGTGTGTATCTCCAGTAAGTGCATACTCCCTGGGGCCATACAGATGGATAGAGGCTGGCAGAGTATGGGCTGCCACATTGGACCTCAACTAAAATTGGGCATCTAGCTAACTTGCCTCCAGGCCTATAGTTGAAGTGTAGGGTAATTAGTTTGAGTCCAATGGTTGACAACCCAATATAGACCTATTACGCCAATTGATTTAGGTAACTTTCATTTTTCATAAGGATATATGTGTTGGGAGTGCAAGCCAGGTCTTGGGACCTTGATTTGATACATTACATTAAAACTTCATTCTTCTGAGGTGAGCTGTGGTTTATGCCAGCTCGCAAGATAGGGAAAAGACCATTGTCTCAAGCAATCTAATGCCTATCGCCTTCTTAATCCATATTTGTTACCCCTGATAGTGGAGGGGGAGGCTGGAGGTGCCAAATGGACTATTGGAAGTTGAGGCCTTTTGAACCCGCCGCAGACCTTTATGGGAGCGTTGATGCTTCCAGTGACCCTAGGATTTCAGGTTGTGATTCTTTTTTTCTCTTATAGCAAGAAAGGTCGCCTATTGGCAGAGTTCCTTCCACATTGCCTAAGCTCAGGGAAGCTCAGGGGGTTTTCTCTTAATGAGGGGTAATTTAAAAGAAGAATTCTATTTTTGAAACTTATACATTGAGATATTAGATATGCTAATATTGAACTGAAAATTTGAATCAGTTCTACCATGGTTTATAATTATAATTATATATTTATTATCACCTATATTGAAAATTATGGCTCAAACTCAACAGAATGACATGGTAATCATCTAGTTACCACATCTAATTTGTTTCATGATTTTGACTCAGCAGTCAGGTTTATATTATGTCATAACCTTAAACAGCCCTCCAAAGTAGAGTTCTATCTTGTTTCTGGTACCTCATTTTGAGTTCCCGACATTTGTGGGTACCTAAACCAGATAGGCAAATCTCAAATAAATGACCATTTTCTTGTTCTTTATTAAAAATTATAAGGTATTTTGTTCAATTTATATTCATGTTGGAATCCTGATAAAGTTTATGCTTGCATGTGGTATTGCACAGGATTATTACAATTTTTAGCAGAATGAGGAGTGTGAGAACTCGCAGCTGCTATCAAGAATTGGCGGAGAAATTAACCACAAACGTAATTTAAATATAAAAATAAAAATATGAAGTTGATAGATTTAATAAATAATTTTATCAATTAAAATTGGGATAAAGCGGACACTGCATATAATGTTGACTCACTGTATTCAAGGTAAGTTGGGGCTAAAAATAAAAAGGCTGGCGGAATTCATAATAGGCGCAAGGCTGCTCAATTTATATAAATAAAATTTTAGCCAATTAGGCCTCTTGAGTTCCTTTCTGCCTTGACACAGCTTTCATTGTGAGAGTTGGATTATCAGTTGGGACGACGTACCTATGTGGCAGCATTTTAATGTAATTTTGCTAATCATCTATATGAAAAGCGTTAGTAGTATGGATGGCCACTGAATCTCTTAGTAGGTGATTGGTGGAAAAATATTTTCATCCCCTTGGACCCTTCAGGTCTATAAATAGAAGTATGTTTTTATTAGTGACTTGCACCAAAGTTGAGCTAGTGCTTGGGCGATGTTCCAGATGGGGTTGCCCTATTCCGCTGGGGTTGCAGAGCACCCACTCCAACTATATTAGGGGTCTTGGCGGGAGTCTTGGAGTAAAAGAATTACTATTTTTAGAGGTTTATAGTAAGAATTGACTAGGGATTTTTGATATTAATCAACTTATTCGCCACCAAAATACTCTTTTCCGTATCTTGAACATGTAATTGTATGACATTACTCTCCTTCAAGAGTGTTGAGGGGGAATAAGGTCGCAAGAATCATCCATGAACTCAATTTATGGTAACTCCAGAAGCAAGGAATTATTTTTAATACTTGTCTTCTTTCTAATAATTGATGGCTAAAGGCCCTTCCAAGATGGACCCAAGTTTTTCCCTTCTAGGAATGATACAGATATATAAAAGCGTACCAAGTTTGACATTTGGAGGGTTGGAAGAGGTGGCCAGAGTGGCAGTCAAAGCTGCTGCAGCACCTGCCAACACTCTACTCCGCTAGCAACTCCATGGGGCAATGGAACCCCTGGTTGAGGGTATTCCTATCCCTAATTTCCCAATGATTTTGAGGAAGAAGCGAATTTTGAGATTGAAGAGCTGGCTTTTGGTGCAAGCTGCACCTGAATTGATGTAGTAGAAATCTTCCTTTTCGACCCTAATTATCCTGAAACCTGCCAGCACATCAAGCCATTTATTTGTGTGCCTGCTCTCATCACTTTAGTTGAGCATCAACTTGCTCAATATGTTGAGGCGATGGACACCGCTGGCCTCATAAAGAAAGAAAACCCACAGCTATAACTCCTTATGCCACATGTTGCTGATGCTCCCACCCTGATGCTGTCTGCCATGGTCCACCAGCTATAGCAGGCGCCAGACAAAAGTTTCCCCAAAAAATTTCACCTTCTGATATGGCTTACTAGGCTTTTAGCTGAGGTGCCATATTGGGATTTTTTATTTTTAATAATCCCTTTTTTGGCACATTTGCGAATAAAAATGCATGGCGGCTCCCCCATTTGGGTTGGGTACCAATAGTGCTAAAAAAGAAGATGTGAACGTAGCTCAATAGCGGCTTAGCCTTTAGTGACAGTTTCTTTTTTCAAATTTTTCATAGCCTCATACTGTAATTGGATGATGTGCTTTTCCAAATTCTTCATGATCATTCCAGATTTTAAGCCCCAGCAGAGAAAACATCTTTGGCTAATAATGTAGGCACCCTGGGTTCTCAGTCATATGACAGTTGGAAAGGATAAATTTTGAGGATCTGGTGGTAACTGATACAGTAGGCCATTAGGGCACTTGGCTGATATTGATCCCATTGAAGAGGGTCTGAAGTAGACATCTTTTCATAATATAGAGACTAAGGTTCAATTAGCTAATTCTACATTACCATTTGTGGAAGGGTTATAAGGGGCTGATAAGAGTTGATGGGCTCTCATGGAGGTGGCTAGGATCTTGAACACTCTGGAGGTGAAGTTTTCCCATTCTCATAGAGCAGAACTTGGGGGCGACCATGGTGAGTGAAGATACACTGATGGAGATAAAGGGGCAATAGCATTAGCAGTATAGAAATAAGAGCCACAGTCTTAGCACATTTGATTAAGCAATTAATACCTACCCAAGGTATTGATTTCCACCCGTAGCTTAGGGTAAAGCCAACCACATCTAGGCTTATTGTGTGGAAGGGCTGTTGAGGAGTAGGTTGTCATTGTTAACTGGTCTTAAAGCTGGATTTTTTTTCATGTCAGAAAGCAACCAGGACTTCAATTATGGTGTCCATGGCTCACTACCAGTAGTAGCGTTCTTTAATCCACTCATAGGTTTTTCATACTACATTATGCCATAGGATAGAATGAGACTTTATAATCATGAGTACTCACTCTGAAGGTCGGAGACAGGGCAACCACTTGCCCCTAGTTCTTTGTATAGCTTCTCACTCTCCAACTTGGTGTTGCAGAAGTGTCTGGCTAGCATTTTCTGAATGTTTAACCTCATCAGCCCAAGCGTTGGGGTCAGTAGGAGGTCATTTATCCTTTGAGTTCACTTTTGTTTAAGGGAAGGACAGGCATCTAAGTCAACCCAACAACATTTATGTGGCGCATCCCATCTTGGTGCTCAATGATCATATCATAGTGCTGGATCTTCAAAGCAACGTGCCAACCGCTAAATGGAATCTTTTATATTCTGTGACCACTTTAAATAGTCGTGGTTAGTAACCAATTTAAATGCAGCTACATATAAGTAAGTGTGGTATTAGACAGTGATCAAGATGGCAAGGCACACCTTCTCAGTGACGCTGTAGTCGTGTTCCGCCTTATAAGCATCTTGCCGAAGTAAGAAAAGGATAATTAACCCTATGCTCATAAAATTGAGCCAAGGTAGCTCCAACAGCATAGTCAGAGGCATCAGTAAACAGCATGAAGGGTTTGATATAGTTAGGGTGGCTTAGGAATGGACTTCGCTGCAGAAACTTCCTTAGGATCTCAAATGCG
Organism: Massospora cicadina; assembly: GCA_022478985.1. Lineage (NCBI taxonomy): Eukaryota > Fungi > Entomophthoromycota > Entomophthoromycetes > Entomophthorales > Entomophthoraceae > Massospora > Massospora cicadina. Next base: position 125,862 of record JAKSZP010001422.1, on the reverse strand, counting down.
GTATTTTGTTCAGTTTCCATTGAAAAGGATTGTTCTTAGCCAAGAGGCGTACGAGGAGATCACTGAGCTGGGTGATTTTGGAGATGAATTGATGGTAGTATACCATCATTGTCAGGAGCTGGTTTACTACTGATCTAGTTGGGGGTAGATAACCACGAGTTAGCATAACCAAGGGGTTTAGCTCCAGTATGACAAGGACACTAGACGTGTCCAGGTATAAAGAATGGTGGGTAAACTGGTATGGGAGTTGCTTAAAGACATGGCTTTTAAAAGGGTTAGTTGGAAGGGAGTTTCTTGTAGGCTGGGGTGGTAGATCGGTAATGATAACACTTTAGTAAATAAACTAATAGTGTTTGCATTATAAGGATATTTTTATTGACTGCAAAGATTAACCAAATGAATTCCTTGGTTTATATACCATCCAACTTCCTGGACTAAACTAAGCTTAATTGATTTTAAACAGTGCACTATTCTTCTCTGGAGCTTATGGAATTGCAACTTGCATGTGATTTTAAAAAGCATTGGGAATCGTCTCAGTCTCATCATAAATTTGTTTTGGTTTGACTAATTGACTTAATACTATTGCAAATGAAGTAATTTAAACGATTAATCGAATAATTTCACTACAACCATTCATTTGATATACACTTATTCGATCTAACTTCATCACATATCATATTGATCTGACTGACAATATCTTTAATCTCAGGAATTCCACTAATGTCAGGATTTACCCTGACATCATCCCCACCAAGGCTGAAGCTACCTGCGAGGCCTTCTTCTTCCATTTATGTAATAGCTTGCCTGCATTTCTTTTATTACTCCTCAGGCTCCCAAGTGCTCTCTTCTGCAGGACATCCATCCCACTTAACCAAGTATTGCACTTTACCATTTTGTCTTCGTCTCCCTCTAATAGCCTCCACCTCATACTCAGGACAGGGACCTTTAATAAGTGGTGGTGCTAGCTCTTTGACTTTCTGGTGTGGTAGGGATATTCCTTCTTTTTTGTGCAAGTTGGAACGATGGAATACATTGTGAAATTTCCAACCTTCAAGCAATACAAGACGGTAAGCCATTTTCCTATAGCCTCTGTAGCCTTGTATGGCCCTACGCGCCGATGGGCAAGTTTCTGACAGGGTACATCCAAAGGAATATTGCGAGCATACAGGTAAACTTGGCTACCTACTTCCAACACCTTACCAGGCAAACGCTTCTTATCTGCAAAGTCTTTGTAAGTATGTACTGCTTGATTCAGATTAGCCAAGCAAAGTGCATGAGTTTGATGAATGTTCCGTAAAAATTCCCTCCCAGGGGGGTTATCCACTTCAACGGATGGCATTGGTTCCCAGTTCACATCATACCCATAGTTAGCTTTTGAATGGTGACATTCCAGTTGAAGAGTTATCTATAGTGTTATAACAAGACTGGGCCAGAGGCAAAACTCAACCCAGTTGTCCTGCTCCGCATTAACATAGCATCTCAGGTACTGCTCCAGCACCTGATTAACTCTCACAGTCTGTCCATCAGTCTGCGGATGGTATGCGGTGGATAAACATCTCTTGATTCCAAGGTCTACAAGGAGCTGTTTCCAAAAATTCGATGTGAATTAAGGCCCTCTATCTGAGATCACCTCCTTTTTTTTAGTACTAGATGGTCCCAACCCGAGGGGGGGATTCATCGATGTTGAGATCACCTCCTTGGGAGTACCATTATGCAGGAATACATTTCTCAAAAACAGATGGACTATCTCTTTAGCCAAGACATTGGTAGTAGTAGGGATAAAATAAGCCATTTTAGTAAATCTATCTACCACCATCAACGATGCATTAAATCCTTGGGAACAGGGTAGCTCTACTATAAAATCCATGGATATTGACTCCCATGGCTTTTGTGCGATTGACAATGGCTGTAATTGTCCTTCAGGAAGTCCTCTACGAACCTTGGTGCGCAGCACAGACCTCACATCCTTCCACATATTTTAGGACATCCCCTCTAAGACCAGGCCATAGATAAGTTCTTTAAATCAGTTAGATCATTTTATTCTTCCCAGGGTGTCCTGCTATGCATAAATCATGGTGCTCGCGCATGACGTCCAATCTCAAAGGTCCTTCTGGTACATAAAAACAACCTTTCCAGAATACTGACTGATCATTTAACTAGTAACCCTTTTTGTACCACACACTGTCTAATTTTTTGAATGAGATCATTCTTCACATTCTGACAGAAAGCATCATCATTTTTGAACATCCAAACCTCATCTCCACGGCCCACTAGTACAAGATGAGATAATAATGCAGAGGGATCTTTGGTGTTAAGAAGCACCTGTGTATTATAATCAGTATTTTCCCCCTCTTCAGGGATCATGTCAGGACGCCGGCTTAAGGAATCTGGAACCAAATTAATTTTACCAGGTTTGTAACCAATGTCCAAGTCATAATCCGCCAGAGTAAGTGCCCATCGTTCCTGACGCTGGCTCAATTGCCGTGGGGTGAAAAGTAAGTCAAGTTTTTATGGTCTGTCAAAACTTTCACTGGGCTTTGTTCCACACAGGTACCTGCGCCAGTGTTTAAGATATTAAACAACGGCCAATATTTCCTTGTCATAAATAGGATAGTTTCATTCTGCTTGGATGAATTTCTTGGAATAGTAAGCTATGGGATGCAGTTTACTATCATCCCCTCCTGCAACAAAACCCCCAAGAGCGTATCCTGAAGCATCAGTCTCAACCACAAAGGGCTTTTCATCATTGGGCATTGCCAATACAGGTGCAGAAACAAAGGCAGCCTTCAAGTCAGAAAAGATTTTTCCGCTGCCTGAGACCATTTATATGGATATCTTTCTGATGTAAGCCGTGTTAAGGGTAGCGCAATAGAAGAAAAGTCTTTGATAAAATCCCTACAAAAATTTGCCAAGCCTAAAAAACTATGAGTACCCTTCTGGCTATTAGGTGTAGGCCAAGATGTGATGGCATCCACTTTTCTAGGTGCCATGGTGAACCCACATCTGCCCACAACATAACCAAGAAATTCAACTTTCTCCTGTGCAAACTCACATTTTGATAGCTTCACATTCAAGTTGTTCCTTCCAAGCTGTTCAAAGACCAAATTCAAGTGCAGTAAGTGTTACACCTGCGTCTTACTGTAGATCAAAATGTCATCATGGTAGGCTACGCAGAAGTGGTCCAGATAGCACCCAGCACCGTATTAATCATTTGTTAAAGTGTACTAGGTGCGTTGCACAACCCAAATGGCATCACAGATACTCAAATAGCCCAAATCATGTCTTAAACGCTGTTAACCACTCATCACCTTCTTTTATCCTTATCTGGTTGAATGCATCCCTCAAGTAAACTTTGGAAAAAGATTATAGCTCCAGAAAATTGGTCACTCAAGTGATTAGCATCAGGCAAGGGATACTGGTTCTTTATGGTTATATCATTGAGCTTCTGTTAGTTTATATATGGCCGTAATTCACCGTCCTTCTTACTAACAAACAACAAGGGTGATGAACAGGGAGAGCAGGAAACCCGTATAAACCCCTTCTCAAGCATTGTATCCAGATATTCTCTCAGGGCAATTTGTTTAGTCTTATTGCAACTAAAAATAGGTCCATGGGTGCGCTGCTTCCCTTCTAGCAAATCAATCGCGTGATAAAAAGATCCATAAGCTGTTAATTGCTTAGCCTCCTCCTCTCCAAAAAGTGAATCCCGTTCTGAGAAATACTCAGGGATCTTTTCTTTTCAAGGCTCCAATGGACCAACCTGATTTACAGTTGTGGACATGTACAAACCTTTATGCTCTTCTAACACACACTCAATGAGCTTACCCTTTAGCTTAATTGTGATAGAGTTCCGTCCATAATTGTGCTGGAGTTCAACCTGTGTCCACAAAGGATTCCCAAGAATTACAGGATGGGGTGAACTACGCAGGACCCAAAACTCAACTTTCATTTTACTTACACCAAACATCAATTCAATGTGACGTGAGCAGAGGTAAGCTAAAGACTGTACATCATTTCCTAAGGTTACTTTCATCAAAGGTTTCTTTGCATGCAAGCCCAGAATTTTCATTGCATTCTCTGAGATGAAGTTCCGTGAGGCCCCACTGTCCAGTAAAGCCATAGTTTTAAAACACTTCTTTCCAACATGTAAGTCCACACTTAATGTTGGGTAAGACTGAGTATCATTATTTAATGGAACCGATGGTCTGGGGTCCTTTTCTTGTAGTTCCCTTGAATACAGCATTCTTTTGGTCCGCCAACACTCAAAATTAGATTTTGTGTGATATCAATAACTTTTTTTAATAACAACGTGGTGGATGATGTATGAATAATTCTGCTAAGCGGCTTCCTAACCCCTGTCTGAAGTAAAGTGCTCCCATTTCTTCATCTAACTCTGTCTTCTGAAAGATATCCAGGAACATCTTTGTGTATACTTCAACAGTTTTCCCTTCTTGCTGAAAATTCATCAAGGCTATCCTTAACTCTATTCTGGTGTTAGTGTGGATTGCTGCTGCTAACAATTGACTTTTGAATTCATCCCAGTTTGTGCACACTCTATTAATTCTCTTCTAGTTTGCTTATAAACCAACTCAGCACATCACCATTAAGTTGTTAACCCATTTCCATAATTTTACGTGCATCATCTGAATAGGTCTCAGGATAAGCTTTAAATATGCCTATAAAAACGTAAAACCTTCTTTCACTTCAGTTAAAGATAATTTATTTTTCAAGGGAATCGTAGGGTAAGTCATAGGTGTATGATTGGATACACTATCTGTCTGCACTTAACTAGGTCCTACTGCTCCTTTATAAGTTGTTTATCTTTCTTTACTGGGGAAAACATCCGCACCAGCAAATGGTAACTTCCCATTCTCAAGGCCAATATCAAAGCCTTCAATAATAAAAACGTGGTGGGATATTTATTGTAAATAGTGGCGGTCAAATTGTCAGGGACTGGTTTACTAATGATCTGGTTGGGGGGTAGATAACCATGAGTTAGCATAACCAAGGGGTTTAGCCCAGTATGACAAGGACACTAGAGGTGTCCAGGTATAAGGAATGGTGGGTAAACTGGTATGGGATTTGCTTAAAGACATGGCTTTAAAAGTGTTAGTTGCAAGGGAGTTTCTTGTAGGCTGGGGTGGTAGATTGGTAATGATAACACTTTAGTAAATAAAATAATAGTGTTTGCATTATAAGAATCTTTTTATTGACCACAAAGTTTAACCAAATGAATTCCTTGGTTTATATACCATCCAACTTCCTGGACTAACCTAAGTTTAATTGATTTTAAACAGTGCACTATTCTTCTCTGGAGCTTATGGAATTGCAACTTGCATGTGATTTTAAAAATCATTGGGAATCGTCTCAGTCTCATCATAAATTTGTTTTGGTTTGATTTATTGAATCAATTCTATTGCAAATGAAGTAATTTAAACGATTAATCGAATATTTTCCACTACAATCATTCATTTGATATACAATTATTCGATCTAACTTCATTACATATTATATTGATCTTACTACAAATATCTATAAACTCAGGAATTCCACTAATGTCAGGATTTACCCTGACAATTATACCTAAGAACACCTGAATATCTCAAAGGTTTTTAGTCACAGGTATCTTGGATATAGCTTCAACCTTAACTTGGAGAGGTTGAATCCCATCTTGTGAGATAGAGTGTCCCAGGAATTCAACTTTTTCTGTAATAAAAGACATTTGGAGGGCTTTAGCTTAATGTCAGATGCCTACAGGCGTTGAAAATCTTCATTTATGTGCTAGGGGTGCTCATTGAAAGTTCTGAAGAAGATGGTAAGAACATTGAGATAGACGATTACATAAACTCAGCTCAAGGTCCTGCAGAATGTGATACATAGCTCGCTGAAACGTGGCAGACTTATTGCATAACCACTAGGGTAGCCAAGTGGGTCAAAATAAGCCCTCATATCAGATAAAGGCACAAACTCCTGGTCCTGAGGATAAAGGACCATTTTCCAGTATCCACTAGCCAAGTACATAGCGGAAAACACCTTAGATACAGAGAGTTGGGCCAGAGCGTTGTCAATTCAGGGGACAGGGTAACTATCCTTTTGGTGAGTTTATTCAATTTGTAGTAGTCCATAACTACCTGATGACCTCCAATTTTCTTCATTATAAGCAAAAGAGGAGACGACCAAGGACTTTGAGAAGTTACCAGCACCCCCACATCCAGTAACTGCTTAAGATCCATCCTCATCTAGAGCTCCTCAACTTGTGATTTATGACAGGGCTTGGATTGGAAATGGTGGAAACCATTAACACCAATGGTATGGCTCCAATCCTTCATATGCCCAAGGTCAGAATTGGATTTGGAGAAGATGTCACTATAGGACTCCAGTAGAGTGTGATCTTTTTAAGTTCTGCGGGGGTTAAATTATTGAAAATTCTAACGTTTGGCAAAGTGCATAACAATTGATAAGTAAGTAATTTAATATCTAGCGTGGACCCAATAAAATAGACTTGTCAAATGTTCTCAATTGGAATCACAAGTCTTTTCCAATCTCCTGATGCTTCTTTATGACCATGTCCGAATTAATAAGATTCCCCAGCAGGAGATTGATGAGTCGTTAGTAGGCAGGGTCTAGGATACCCAGCAACACCTGAGGTTTGAAAGGACTTATCCCATAGTTTCTTGTTAAGTGCAGTAGGAAGTTGTGGGGAAATAGCAAGGTAATTTTGGTGTCTATCACCTTTTGTTCACCATTCTTAACTAATACCTCCTCTAACACATTAATGGAATGCCCTCTGAAGCATCCACAGAGTCAATATGCTTCTTTGTATTTCTGCCTGAAGTGGTATAAAGTATAAAGAGGTAGTAGAAGGGTACTCAACTAAATATGAGTATTTTTTCTTTTTAGGCTCTTCATTTGTGAAGACTAGGAGAACTTCGTAATTGAGGAGGGAGAGGAATCCCTGTTCTATTCTGATAATACCATCATGATTAATCAAAAGTTAAGTCCAATGAGCAGGTCATACGCGTTATTATACAAAGCCACAGTGGAAGAGGACAGAATGAACTTCCCAATTTGTATGGGTAGGGAGGAGTAGGCTCCAATAGCTCAAGTGTTGTTGGGAACTGCAGTTCCAAACTCTTTCTAATATTCCAGGTCATGAGCAAACTTAATTTTATGGATAAGCTTGGAAGAAACCACTGAATGAGGCACCCATGTCAATGTTTGATAGAAACTTGCACCTTGTTGATAAAACCTCTACCTTGGTTATTGTTCCACTGAAATTAAGGGGGAGGGCTAGAACCTCCCTAAGATGTAAAGAGGAGGCAAGTCATTGAGAGGTCTCAGGGTATCTATCTTTATTAAATTTGAGGGTATGAACATGCTGCGTTGATTGGATCATTGTAGTAATTTGCTGTTCAGAATCACTGTCAGTATTTATTACCTTTGAACACCTAAACTCTTGTCAGAGATAGGTCCTTCAGGGTATCATGATCATATCTACTCTTTCATGGCCCAACCTATCCAGTATTTATACTTACATTGAGGCTCCTAGGATATTTTATCCAAAGTCTTCCCAACCCCTTCAGGTTCGTTGTCCAAGGGTTATTGATACACACCAAAGAGTCAGTAGGAGGGGGTGATTATTAAGCTTATCCTCCTTACAGGGGAGGGACCTTTGGCGCTCATCTATCCTTTTGGCTTTTGGATTGAACATCGTAACTTCACCAACTTTTTGGTGGCACCTGAGGAGAAGAATTAATTAGATGTGCGTATGAGGGAAGGCCATGGAAGTTATGAAGGGACAGCTTTGAGTGATTTGAGGATATAGCCACAGTGATAAACCCCTTATGAAAGAGCTTGGGGCGAGGTGAGAACTTAACTGATTCCATAGGTCCTAATTGGGGTGCTGGTTAAGGGAGAAAGCCCGACCTTGTCACTCCTAGTGCCCTCTGTCCAACTCTAATGGAGGAGGGCAGTCTAGTTGTGGGTCCTCCCACAGTAACAGGATTTAGAAGGGTAATCAACACATAAGGAGTCAGTTGATTTGGCGTGGACTCCATTTGCCAAGTGATGGTGGAGCGTTCATTGATAGGTGATATTTTAGGGGTGGCACAACTCCAGGGGTAGGCTTAGCTTCATGGAGATAAGCAACCTCTAACAATATCTCTTTTATATCATGAAAATTCCGCAAAGACGCTTTGGTGAGATGTATATCTGGATAAATAAGGGTAAGAGGCTAATCCAGCCAGAATGGTGGCGAGCTATCCAGAGGTACCATTTTAGCGAGCAGGAGAGGCTGGGATGCACTTTAAAACTGGTCAACAAAGTTGGTAACTGATTCTCCCTCTAGCTAATGTAGGCACATAAGCTCCTGTTTTTCCTTCATAAGCTCTGCGTGGATCCAATTTACAATGAGCGCTTCCTTTACCTTGGCCAAAGTACTAAGGGTGTCCATATTAGGGACCATCACATCTTGGGCTGAGCGCCTTAGGCAGGGGAGGATGTGCTTTATTTTTTGGGATTGGTTGTCCCTTCAAACAGGCCTCATAAAAAAAGGAAACGAGGCAATGCTACCCTCATCTGAGGTAAACTTTTATCAGATAAGTTGTTTTGAGATGGCAGGACTGGGCATATAAGGGCCTCAAAAAAGGGCACTGTTTGAGCACTTTTAAATCGAGATAAGGTGTTGGATAATTGCTGTTCTAAAGCAGCTACCTTGAGTTCAATGAGTTGGGAGGCTAGGAGGGTCACTCCCCCCAACAGCCACCATTTTAAAAGTTTTGTGGTGTACAGGGACCCTGTAGTGAGCACTACTTGCTAGAATCCAGGCCGTTTATGCTCGCTGGTGGTATTGCACAAGATTTTAACAAAATTTAGCAGAGAGATTATTGTGGGAACTCACAGCTGCTATCAAGGATTTAGAGAGAAGTTGACCAAAAATTTAACTTGTGTTTAAAATTTCAGGATAAGAAATTTGATAGATTTTATCATACTTTTATTTATTCAAAATTGAGACTAAGAAGCGATTACTGCTCACAATGTTAAATCCCTGTATCCAAGGTAAGTTGGGACAAAAAATAAAAGACTGGCGGAATTCATAATAGGCGCAAGTCTGCTTAATTTAGATAAATAAATTTCGATCCAATCAGACCTCTTGAGGTGCTTTCTACTTCAACACGGCTTTTGTTGTAGAAATTTGGATCATTAGTTGGGATCATGTAGCCATGTGGCAGCATTTTTGTGTTATTACGATAATCAACTATATGGAAAGCGTTAGTAGTTCATCCAGTCACTAAATCTCTTAGTGAGTGATTGGTGGGAAAAATACCTTCATCCCACTGGACCCCCTTCAGGTCTATAAATAGGATTGTGTTTTTCTTAATGACTTGCAACAAATTTGAGCTAGTGCTTGGGCCTTTTTCCAGATGGGGTTGGTTTATTCCAGCGGGGTTGCAGAGCACCCACGCCAACTATAATAGGGGTTTTGGCGGGAGTCTAGGAGTAGAAGAAATACTATGATTAGAAGGTTCATACCAAGGGCTGACTAAGGTTTATTTTGAAAATAAGTGACTTATTTACCACTGAAATACTTTTTTCCCCATCTCAAACATGTAATTGTCTGACAATCCCAGGTTAGTCATCAATTAATTCAGATTCACTCAGACGTTGAACCCTCACTCACTAGGTGCCATAAGCCACAAACTCATGGCCTCAATAGGTGTAAGGTAATTTTGAGATATCAATGGGCCTGCCTTTATCGCTGAATCTCACCTGGTTGTGGTCACCAGTGGAGACGCCTGTAAGTGTTTATTGCCAGTAAGTGTGTACTCCTTGGGGCTATACAGGTGGCCAGAGGCTGGCAGAGTATTGGCTGCCACATTGAACCTCCACCCAAAATGGGAAATTCACTTGACTTTCCGCTAGGCTTCAGCTGAAGTGTAAGGCAATTAGTTTAATTATAATGACTGAAAACATGATAATGACCTATAATACCACTCAATCAATGTAACTCTCTTTTTTGCGTAGGTTATATGTATCAGGATGGCAAGCCAGGTCTTGGGACCCTGGTTTGTTACTATATAGCTGATGCGTTAGAATTAATCTTGATCACCTCCTCGCCCATTTGTATTTTGGTATATCATTTTCTTCATAAAGTTCATCTTCATATTAAGCTTACCCCTCTTCTGCTTCATGTACTCTCACTTCTGCCTCCTCCATCTCCTTGTATTTTTCTATAAAACTTTTAGAAAAACTGCTTTGTCAAAAGTAAATACATTAGGTGTACACTTAGGATTTTCAACTGGATTATTCCTCCAAAGTAAGAGAAAAGAAAAAGGAGAATCTTTGAGTGTGCACCTGGGTGGGCTCTATTCAGTAAGCAAAAAAATGGGTGTAACCCAAGGTTAGTGAAGTTGATATGCTGCTCTTATCATGGATTCCAATGTCTACGTGACTTGAAAATTTAAAGTGAGCTAACCAACTTTGAATGGTCAACTGTTTGTCCCCAAACCATCAAGGATTGGTAACAAAGTAACTCAGGAGGTGTGAGGTTGGGTTATTTTGTTAAGATAAGTACATGCCAAGAGAATATTGGCCTGTAACTGTAGGTGCGTTAGCAGCCACAACAACAGGCACAGACTCTTAAGCTGCGCCTTACCAGAATTGGGTGAGTAAAGATTGGGGGGAAATACATGTCATTGTGAGGTTGAAGGTTTCAACAGTTGGGGCTAAACTAAAACCTAATGGTACCTCCATCCTTGAGGCCATCAAACGTGACCTTTTGGGTGTTGTCCACTTTGGAAACACAAAACCTGAGGATTTTAATTACTTCTTTACAAAAAAAAGAAATAAGAATTTTTTGGTATACTGTTTTTGATTAAAAGATAAAACATTAACCCAACTCCCAACCATTGGTAAGGTTTTGGTTTTAAGCTAAGTGGGGGATGGGGAGGCTGCTAAGTTGAATCATGCTAGTTGAAAATGATATTTAATATCAATTTATTAGTCATTTATTTTAATCCCCAATTTACCCTCAGTATTATTAGCTGATTGTTCCAAGCCTTTTTAGGGTTATTTTTCAAAATTATAAATGTCCAAAATTACTTCCCTGAGCTTGTAATGATGTGTCAGGGGCGATACCCATTTTCAGCCTTTTTTATTTTTCCTGATTTTATCTTGCTAGGTAAGTTGCCCCCACAAAGTTTGTGTTCTGGTTGAGTCTCTTGATGGGTAAAGGAGTTAAAAACTATGGTGTAGAGCTGCTTGTGATCAGTAAAAATCACACAAAATTGTTTCATTTTAAAATAAAAACCTGCAGATTTTGACATCTGAATGTGTTTGTGCTGAGGGGAGAATGGGAAAAATATTTGGCAAACAGGGAGGGGCGGCTGCCACCAATCTCATACAGGGTGTGCCCTAGGTCAAAGATCTGGGTAAGAGGCTGGGCCTTGTGGTTTGTCCCCTTTTTTGACCTAAAGGGGTGCATGACTCTGTCCTGATAATTGCTGGAATTAAGGGTCATACAACAACACTCAGCTAAATCCAATTAAAGTTGAATTAATAAAAATTACCAACTACTTACCCAAACCATTGGATCTACAAATTGACCAAAAAAGTACCACCCACTCAGACAATAAAATTAAGCCCATAGGATCAATCAAATACCACCAAACTTTCAACTAAAACATCTTTATTTGAAAATCACCTTGTGTATATATGCAACATACTATCTTTTAAACTATTTTGAACCAATTTCAACCTAACTTGGCAGAGTTTTTTTAGATTTAGGTGAAACAACTTAACAGTTATCTTAAAGCTATAACAAGAAAACCCAAGTAAAGTAGCTATTTAAAAAAGGATGACAAATAGTAAAGCTAACATATCTAAATTGTAAGAACTTAAATTGAACTTTATTAAATACTAAAAAATGAAGATCTTAACGTCTTATTGTCCAAAGCAAAGCTAAAATATCTACAAATACCCAATACTTTTAGTTGAATTTGATAAATATGTAGGCTCATCATTTTTTTTATTTTAATTATCACCTGCAATACCAATTTAGCTATCTATATAGATAAACTATTAAAACGCTTAGCTAAAGCCATTAACATACTAAATCAACCAATTACCAAATGCTTGATTAACCAAACTAAACCTCTCAAAACAACTAAAAAACACCAACATCTAAAAAAACAATTACTTATCAAAATAATCAATTGATAGCTGCTTACTAAAGCTATTAAGCTTGTTAATAAACCTAAAACCACTAACCGCTTGGTAAAGTCATTTGTTATAAAATTATTGTTATCATTGAGATATGTCATATGCAATTTTGCGCAGGGTTTGACCCACTGAGCAATAGGACTAACAATATGAGGATCATCGCCCTTGAAACAACAGAAAAAAAACAAACTATTAATATGTAGCACTTGCTCCCACTATACTCTTTTTAATTTAATACGTTAACTACAGAAGATTCTTGCTGTTCTGCTCACTCTAAATCATCAACAACCCCCTCTCCTTGATCATCTCATCCCGCTTGTATCATAGCTTCAGATGGAACCGCTTCTATGGCTTAGTAATACACTTCGCCATATCTCATTGGTTCCACCAATTTTTCATTCATTAATTTATAATCACCTAATTTGAGGCGATTTCCCAACAGCCCAATATCATCTCATTTCAAGGTGCTCAAATTAGCATAACTTATATCAAACTCGGCAGATTCCATTCATTCCACCATAATGACTTATGGCTTATCGTCCAGTCATATCAGAATCATGACATTATCCCCTCCTTGACTGGACAATAATACTCCTATTGCTTATACACCCAGAGGAACTTCACATGCGCTTGGTTGATGATCTGACCGCTTACAGGGTCCTTGATAGTATATGCATCCATACCTGCCTTCTCAAAGACTTCAAATGGCCCAATACTGATACTGGCCAGCTTGTGTTTCCAGCCAAACCCATGTTGATCATGGAATAGGACCATGTCTCCATCTTTGAACTGTGCTAGGCCACTTCACTGTACCTGATCGGCAGCCTGGCTTTCTTTTCTTAGCTAAGCGGAACAAATACGCTTCAGTTTGTAATTTTATTAGTGTATTTGTTAGGAAAGTCAAATAGCATTGCGGATCCATCTTCCAGTGTCCTCTACACAGGCATATAGAAGTGTGGGTAGAGCGGGGTGCCATCCATAAAGCAAAAATTTGAGCTTTTCCCTGTGGCAGAATGGTAGCTAATGTTATTGGAAAACACTTCAGTAGAAAGGAGGGTACTCCAATTGGAGGGCCTATCAGTTACAACCTCCGTAGTATATTCACCAGGGTCCCATTGATCAGTTCAACCATTCCATTGGACTCAGGGTGATATAGGGTTTTTAGAACCCCATGATTGGCCATCATTTCGTTGAGCTTGGGAAGTATGTGAGTGTAAAATTAGTACTGTTGTTGGTAAGGATAGACTGTGGACAGCCATGACGCTTAATGATGTATTCCATTACAAACTTAGCCACAGTAACTGACCCTAGGTCCTGAATGGCCCGCTCCTCAACCCACCTGGTAAAGTGGTCAATTGCCACCAGGATATACTTAAATCGGTTAGCTCCTGTTGGCAGAGGATTAATGACATCAAGGGAAACTGTATGCCAAGCAAAGTGTGGCTTTACTAACCAGTATGATGTCTTCCAGTGAAACGGCTTTTCCACTTGGCATTGGTGACAGGAGGAGATAGCTTCAAGCACATCAAAGTTCATGCTTCCCAGAAATACCAAGGCCACAATAATTCCAACGTCTTGCACATACCACCATACCCAACTGCCTTATGTGCGCCCATGATAATGTTAGGCCACATTGAGGGTCACGGAAAGTCTACTGTGGAGTTGCCAATCCACTTGTACGACTCATCATTCCACTGGAAAGTATTGGCTCGCGTTTCATCCAACGCCTTGATGACTTGTGGAGGCTCATCATCATACTTTCCGCAGAGCATTTTGTCATACATAATATCACTCAGATCCTCCGTAACTGCAATGGTTGGTAGCCTCAACAAGCAATTAGCATTCTGATGTTTTGCTCCTGGACGGTGAAGGATCTCAAAGCTGTAAGCATGTAGTTTAAGGGCCCCTCAGGCTAGATGACCCTCCGTCTCCTTAAGGTTCTGCAAACAGTGTAATGAGGCATGATCCATTAAAGCTTTAAACTTTACATCATGCAAATATACTCTGAATTGCTTGTATGTATAAGTCACAGCAAGCACTCCCGCTCAGTCGCAGTATAATTACATTCATGGCTATTCAGGCTCTAGCTGCTGTACGCCATGGGATGCTCCTCCCCTTCATCATATTTTTGGGACATAACTGCCCCCACAGCGGAAAGAGATGCAATAATATGTACAATAAATTCCTTTTCAAATATTGGGTAGCGTAGCACTGGCGCTTTTGTTCAATGTTGTTCAAAGAGTATCAAAGGAGCATTGACAGTGTTTCATCCATACAAACGTGGCGTCCTTTTTTAATAACTCAAACAGCAGTCCTCCAATACAAGTAAAGTTTAATATGAATCGGCAATAGTAGCTAACCATCCCTAAAAATACTTGTATATCTTGCTTACTGCTTGGTATAGTCATCTTCCGAATGGCCTCCACCTTAGCTGGTTGGGACCTCAGCCCTGTTGCATCAACTACAAAACCAAGGTACCCTAGCTGATCCTTTAAAATAGTGGCATTTCTGAGGTTTTATTTTGATGTTGGCCTCAGCCAACCGGCGGAATACCTCTTCCAAATGGTTAAGGTGGTCAGAAAACGTGCTGGAGAAAACGTTTATATCATCAATGTATACAAGAACGCATGTCAGCTTCAAGTTGCCAAGGATAGTGTCCATTTCCCAATGGAAAGTAGCCGGGCATTACACAGCCCTTGTGGCATACATGTTGGTTGAAAAAGCCCTTTAATGATGTGATAATGGCGCATTTTTCTTGTTCCACCACAAGTAACTCGACCTGCCAATAGCCAGATATTAAATCATTGTGGAGAATTAACGAGCTCTCCCAAACCAGTCCAACACATCATCAATTCGTGGCAAAAGGTATGAGCCCTTTTTTAAAATGCTTTTGAGCTTGCGGTAGTATATTACTACCCAGTTAATACCATCCTTCTTTTTGACAATTAGGACAGGAGAAGCCCATGTGCTCTTTGATGGTTCAAGCATTCCTTGCTTCAACAATTTATAAATCTCTGCTGTGACAGTCTCTTACACTTCTCTAAATTGTCGGATTGGCTGAGATCTGATGGGGAATGATCCCCAGTATCCACTCAGTGGGTCACTCCTTGGGCGCACCCTAAATCATGATCATTGACAGCAAAGATCTTTTTGTATTTTTGAAATAAGGCTTTTACTCAATCTTTCTGATCTTCGGTTAACCCCAATAAATTTTTACTCAGTACGATGCCATTACACCAGGCTGTGTTTCAGTGGGCAGACCAAAGTCATCCAGTGAACCAAACTCACGAAGCCTGTGGACCTCCTCAACTGGAATGAAATGTAGGAATGCAACTATTTGGTTATGGCAGATTTGCATTGGTTTATCATGAAGATTTGCTACCAAGACCTTGATCTCACCATGCCCTTGGAGTATAATGCCAGGGGCCACGTGGGGCTCAAGCCATGATTGTTGATAGGGCCCAATGACCTTCCCATATAGCCCATCAGGCACTTCCACCTCTAACTCAGTGCTTATGATTTCTTGATGTCCAGAGAGAATAGATATAGGGCAGCGGCTCTAAGCGGTAGCCCTTGATATTCATAAATTTGATGGGGAAGGGCCCTGGTCTTGCTCTTTAGTTGATGATAGAAAACTAAAACCACTCCATCACTATATGCAAGGTTAATGTGACTTATGTGTACTGAATCCTTTGGCATTCCACTGGAAGTGAAGTAGATTGGGATCCGCTGCCCCATAATTTCAAATGTCTCCGCTGTCATATCAACAACAGCCCCAAAGTGGCGCATAAAAGTGGTTTTAATTAACAGGTCATAGTTATTGTTTGGTAACACTATAGCTGGGGCTACAATGACAATCAATCCAAACCGCAAAGGTAGCGCACTGTATGCTCCTTTAGAGACTGTGCTTTCTGCGCCTGCAGTCCCATACACCATATGATGCTCCACGTCAGGCTTTAACAACAACTTTGACACCAACTTTGTGGGTACTTTTTGATTGGGGCACCTGTGTCAATTAAAGCACAAACTCAGGTTAATGCTACAACAGTGTCACAGTAAGTACACTCAGACTAAGATGCATCTGATTGTTTTAAGACATGGACATTTGACGGATCTCTTTTTCCAAGGAAGCTTATAATACCCTTCCCCACTTTAGGGTATTTTTTAACAATAGCGTCCACAGGGAGGGCCACGTTTACCCCTTTCAAGAGAAGCGCATCAACTAATGGATCTAGTATATTTGTATAAAGGTGATTAAACATTTGACAAGCATAAGGCTTTGTCTGTTCCTGAGAGCCTGCTTCCACCAAGTCCATGAATTGCATTTGAGTCAGCACATTCACCCCCCAACTGGTCACTGATATAAGAAGGCGTCATCATACTGAGGAACTTCCACTGAATGTACAGGAATAGGTTCTGGTGGGATGTCTTGGGTCAGAATAGCTGAGGTAGAGAGCCCCATCTCTACTCCGCTCTGACTTTTCCATGATGGTACTGCTCCTGCAGTAGGTATTGGACCTGACAATTGTGACAACTTCTATACAGGTGCCAGAGCGACCACACAAAAAGCAATTGACCCCATAAGACCTGCGTCCTTGATTATTGTAAAAGGGGCCACATCAAAGGTTAGGCTGGAATAAAACAGTGTAACCAGGACCCTCCCAATAAGTGAACTGCTGTTGGCAATTGGGTCAGAAGTGAGGCTTGTATTGATGATAAGGCCAGGGGATGCTGATCAGATACTGAACAGGGAGGGATAATTCCTCTAGATAAAAAAGGCTAGCAGCGAAGGCAATAGGTTTCCGCTCTATATTGGGTGAAGGGAAGGTAGCAGATAGACGGCGTAAATTTTGAACAAGTTTAAGCAAGGGTATGTCAACCTCTAAATATGGAGCCATAGCATTAGAAAGCTCACGGTATGGTTTCAGAGCGAAGGTCAACGCAATGCTTATGTCACATTCAGATAAAATCCCAGCCCCAATTAACACATGGGCTTTTGCGGAATTTTATCAGCAAATGCAGTGAGGGTCTCATTCTGTTGAAACCCAAATGGTTAGAAATCCAGCCTTTAGTTGCACCATTTTTGCAGTTCCTCCAAACAACCACAGAACATTATCCTTCAATTTTTTTAGATAATGGAACAGTTGGTAAGATAGCAAGTAGCTTGGTCAGCGCTTCTGACATCCAGGCTGGACATTAATAATTTGGCTTAACACCGATTTAAAGCTCCTTCTACTGCAAACTCAAATTGCTTAAAGAATCTAAGGGATGTTCCAGTCACTTTAAATGGAGGCAGAATATCAATAGAACCCTCTTGCAGAAACTCCTTTTTCCATTTAAGCACAGCGTTCAGGGCAAGCTTGAGTTCTGTATATTCAATGGTTGCAGTGTCTTGGGATGATTCCTTGCCAAAGCAAGCTGGATACAACATGGCCAGCAACTGAGGAACTTTTTATTAGTTGTTTTTGTGATTGATCAATGGGCCCCCTGTAGTGAGCACCACTGTTATAAAATTGGCGGTATCATTGAGATATGCCATACGCAATTTTGCACAAGGTTTGACCCACTGAGCAATAGGACTAATGATATGAGGATCGTTGCCCTTGAAACAACAAAAATAAACTTAATTAATAAATATGTAGCACTTGCTCCCACTATACTCTTTTTATTTTGATACAATAACTACAAAAGATTCTTGCTGTTCTGCTCACTCTAAATCATCAACAACCCCTCTCTTTGATCATCTCATCCCGCTTGTATCATAGTAACTTCAGATGGTACAGCTTCCATGACTTAGTAATTCACTTCGCCATATCTCATTAGTTCCGCCAATTCTTTAATCATTGATTCACGATCACCTAATTTGCGCTTTTTAACAACCCAATAACGTCTCATTTCAAGGCGCTCAAATTACCGTAACTTATTAAGCTCTGTGGATTCCATTCATTCCGCCATAATGACTTAGGACTTATTTTCCAGTCATATCAGAATCGTGACACCATTGTAATAATCAAATCAACAAATATTTAAACTTCTCAGCTGTAACAATATTTGTTTATTTGAAGTAAGCTAACCAGGGTATGTACATTACTAAAAAAATTCTTAAGACAAAACGTGCCAAAATGCCCAAACAAGCAAAACAGCGCTGAGTCCAAACAAAACAACTAAACAGGAAGCAATGATGAACTGCTAGCCAACTATGGTGGAGGGGGAGGGGGATCAGGGGGCGCTTCATTGGCATTGACATCATTCTAAAGCAAGGATCAGAACAAGGAAAAAGAAAGCATGTGGGGGCATCCACTGGATGGGTTTTGAAGCTTTAGAGTACACTTCAAAAATGGCAGGTTTTTTTCTCAAAGTTACATTGGGTGGATTCTCCAAAGAGATAACTTAAAGTAGAAGACAGGTTATAAATCGACCTAATTTTTATTTTAAAGGAGGGAATATTTATAGGCTTTTTAACGGTTTATATTCTATCAGAGCGAATTAATCTCTGCACAATTGAATCTTCAATCAATTGATCAAGATTTGATTGATCATTAACATTGATAGATTGAGATATTGCTCGCTCCTTCTGATGATGTTGGGGGAATTGATGAAATGGACTTTTCAGAGATATGAGAATTCGGTGAAATCCTGACACTTCCCCCTCAAGATTCAATTACAGTATAGGATGACTTCTTAAAAACCTAAGATGAATACAATTTACCACTATACCAGTATCAATTTGAACAATCGAATACTCTAATCCTTTTCAAAATATAATGCTATAGGGACCAGACCAATTAGTTCCAAACTTTTCAGTCCGCCCACCAGGCCAAGAATAATAGTACATAATGTAATCCCCAATCTGGTATTCTGGTAAGACAGATTTGTGTTGATTACTTCTTTGAGTCTCTTTTTGTGTTGTTGTTTCAATTGAATTCATTGCTTGAGCCTGAAGATGGATAATCTCATCAACCAAATTCCTCATAATTAAATCGGAATTTTCTAAGATGCTTTCCTCAAGGATTGTCTGAACACTAGAAGGGACTGAAGGATCCCGCCCATATATACACTTAAATGGGGACATCTTGATAATGTGGTGGTAGCTTATCTGATAAGCAAACAAGGCACTAGGTAAATAAAAATTCCACCAAGTTGGGTCAGTGGATGCCATCTTTATTAGAATTGAGACCAAGGTCCCATTAACTCGTTCAATGGCCCCATTTGTAGATGGATTATATGGGACAAAAAATCACTGAGTAGTGTTAAATAATTTGGATAAGTCCTGTATAAGTTGAGAGGTGAAATTAGTCCCATAATATGATATAAGGACCTTGGGACAACCAGGTTGAGAAATGATATGCTGATATAGGAATAATGCTGTAGTCTTAGCCATTGAGGTTGCAATGGAAATGGCCTCAACCCATTTGGTCAAATGGTCAACGGCCATAATGATATAATGATGACCATTCACTCCTAAAGGAAAAGGCTCTACAACATCAATGCTGACTACTTTGAACACCTTAGTTGGGGGATTTACTTGATGTTGATATGTAGGGTTGGTAGTTCCATGGCTTTTACAGATGAGACATGAGTCAAGGAATTCTCAAATGAACTCAGTCATGTTGTTCCAATAGTATCGAGACTTCAACCATTCTTGAGTCTTCTTTAACCCACTATGGCCTACTTGCTCATGTCCTTCCATGACAGCATGAAATTTATAGTTGGGATGCAGGAAGGACAACCACTTAGATTTGACTTTCTTATACAAAACTCCATCTTGAATCATAATATATTTGATAATTAATTTTAGAAAGGCTCAATCCTCTTCAGTTTCTCAATCCCATAACTCAGGTTGTACAATAAGATTGTATAAACGTTCTTCTTTTTCTAATTTCAAGGTCAGAATAGGCAGTTGGGACAGCCCATCGCATTTTGGTGCTGAGCCCCTGAGCGATGAACAAAGGAGAAATCGTAATTTTGCAACCTTAAAGCCCAACGGGCCAACCTCCCATCAGGATCCTTCATGTTCTGCAACCATCATATGGAGGAATGGTCGATAATAACAGTGAAATGGTTACCATATAAGAAGGGACTGAAGTGCTTGATTGCTAGAATTACTGCCAAACATTCCCGCTCAGTAACACTATAATTTTATTCAGCTTTTGACAAAGTTTTGCTATAAAAAGCAACTGCATGATCATGCTTCTCTTCATCACACTGAGATAAAATAGCTCCAATAGCGACATTGCTTGCATCATTATGTAAAAAGAAAGATTTTTCAAATTGGGGATGAATTAGGACAGGTGCCTTGATCAAGGCGTTACTCAAATAATTAAATGACTGTTCTTGAGCTGATCCTCACTCTAAGGACACTCCTTTTTGCAACAGGTGAAATAAGGGTTCAGCCATATCAGCAAAGTTGGGAATAAATTGCCAGTAATACCCAACCATGCCAAGAAAGACTTGAATATCCCGTAAAGAAGATGGAGGAGGCATTCGTTAGATGGCTTAAACTTTGTCTGAGAGGGATCAAATCCCTTTAGCTGAAACCTGATTTCCATAAAAGTCCATTTCGTTTTGAAAAAATGAGCATTTGGAGGGTTTGAGTTTAAAGAAAGAGCCCTAAAGTTGGCTGAAAACTTCTTTTAGATGGTTTATTTGCTCGGCAAAAGTTTTGGAGACCACTGTAATATCGTCAAGATATACCAGAACACAAGTAAGCTTTAGATCCTGTAGCATACTTTCCATGGCCCTTTGGAAGGTTTCTGGGGCATTGCTTAGTCCTTGAGGCATATGAGTTGGTTCAAACAACCCTTCACTTGATATCAGGGCACACTTGGCATGATCTTCTGGTGATACCTTGATTTGCCAGTATCCACTGGCTAAGTCCATGGCCAAAAAATAGGTCGATTCAGCCAACAACCTAAGAGAATCATCAATCCTAGGTAAGGGATAATAACTTCATCAAGTAATATCATTAAGTCAACAATAATCCATCATGACTCAATGAGAACCATCTTTCTTCTTAACTAATAACAATGGGGATGCCCAAGGACTATTGGAGGGTTTCAATAATCCAGCCTCCAACAATTGATGCAACTCCTTGGTAACCTGGGCTTCTTCTACTTTAGATTTATGATAGGTCTTCACATGAATAGGAAGGTGATCATAAGTTTCAACAGAGTGCATCACTCCTTTCATCTTTCCAAAAGCGTAATTATGATTAGCAAATATGTCAGAATGTTCATCTAACAATTGAAGCACTTGTTTCTACTGTTCACTAGAGAGGTGTTTTACAATAGCAGGACCCACAGTAAGGATTTCTTGATCACTTTCCAATCCAAAGTCTTGTAGACTCCTGAAGGGTTTAACATCATAAATACAAGATAAGGGCAGTAACTTGACATAAGAAATTGGATGCTCTAAATATACCAGTTTTGGCTCATTGGTAAGGTTCTCCAATAAGATAGTTAATGATTCTGAATAAGCATAATCCAATAATCCAGGACAAGGCAAGAGTTCTTTAGCAGAAGGATTAACAGTGCCTTGGACTTATAACAAATGTCCCTCAGGAATCAAAAAGTGCAAAGAAGTGTTAATAATTACTTGTGATTTTGGCGGAATAACTAATTTCTCAGGAGAAAAATAGGCATTGCCTCTTCAATATCAGCCGATGTAGGAGGTAATTTTACATGAGAATCTTCAACGTGATATTGAAGTGAATAAGACCTTTTTGTTCCCTCTAGCAGACATAACCAACATCAGGTAGAAGCATGATTGGATAAAATTAAGGGAGCTTTATACCCCAAGAGAGACAACAACGAGTCAGGGTATTTGATAATTCCATCAAATTATCATAAAAATTGAGTCCCTAAAGTAGGTCATAACTCAAGTTATCAAGTACAATGGCAGGGATTGTAAAAGTTAATTTCCCAATTTTCAGAGGAAGGGACAAAAAAGCTCAAATGACCAAGTAATATGAGGTCCGTCCATGCCATATTCTTAATAATGAGAAATATTGGGTGTTAATTTGATCCGTTTACCCCAATTTTTTATGAGACAACATTCACCGGGGATCCAGTATCTATGATAGCTTTGGCATTGACTTGATTCACTTGGAATTCAATACGGGTAATGGTGCTTCCAAAATGAGAGGATAATGCCAACAAGAAGGGCAAGGAATTAGAAGAATTTTCGGCTTTATTACACCCAATAAAACTTTGATGCTCTTGCTGCGCACTCATATCATTATCAAGGTGGAGAATCTTATTGGGCTTATCTCTTTTCTTCTTCTCATCTGCTTCCTTTTTTAAACAACAATCCTCAGTATGGAAATAGCGATGATAGTAGTTACACTGAATTACTCTAGTATTCTCAGGCACAGTGTAAACTCTAGAACGACTAGGTCTTGGAGAATCATAAGCTCAGGGTTTCTCCGAGAATTGAGGAGGCAATTCCAATAAGGCCTCCTTAATGTCCAGAATACATTGGAAATTATTTTTTACAATGATTAGATAAACTTGCATTTGAGTCCTGGAAGTAAAGGTGATAGAACTGCAGTAATTGAATCATCTATGTAAAACTGACCACAGGATACTAGAGTTTGAGCTTCCCAATAGAACCAATGAGCAAATTCTTTGATAGATTCATTTTGGCGGGGCTGTATACCAATAAAAGCCTGGTTTTGCGAGGATAAGGTTTGCTCACTCCCAAATGCTTTAGTCAACGCTTCTTTGACCTGAGACCAAGTAGAGAAAGTCATTAAGTGGGGAACCATAATATCCTGAGCCAATAGAGTAAGGCAATTAAGCAAGTAATTCATCTTTTGGTGATCTGTGGCCTCACTTAATGCCTTTTCATAAAGATAGAGAAAGGAGATAATGCTGCCTTCTCCCAGAGTGTATTTGTCCTTGAATACTGGCTTGAAACTCATGGGAGCATTGGTGGCCACATCACTCCAGGTTATTTTGATTGAATGAAAACATAAGAGGTGAAATCTGAAACTTGGGAAGAAAATTGAGGGTAAGGACCAACAGCTTCAGTGCAAACTTCACTAATCAGATGATTCAGATCAGTATGCCCTACTTTCTAATTTAAATGGCGAAATAGCTCGAAAATTTGTTCCTGCTGTGCATTGTATTTGAGTTCCAGCATATCAATTTTCGTTTGGAGCAGTTTCCCTTTTGATTCACAAGCATTTAGTAAGATATCAGTGTCCTTGGCCCATTTTCCCAGATTGATAAATTTGTCAGATAATGACTGAAGTGACAAGAGATGATCAATTGGTACCCCATTGGGGGTCGGGTTACACTCTTTGGCCAATTTAGAGAATTTTTCACTCAAGTGGTTCATCATGTTTAAGAGAGAGTCAATTTTCTGGAAAGATCCTGAATGTCCATCGGCACCTGGAGGTCCCCAAGGCCCTACACTCCCTGGGGGTCCATGGGGCCCATCAGCTCCAGGAGTTCCACGTGGTTCTACACCCCCAGGTGGGCCCTGAGGTCCTTCAACCCCAGGAGGACCCATATTTCCAGAGGCTTTCTCTACTTCATTAACCTGGAATTGGATTCCTTAGTAAATTTGTTCCAATTGGAAGAGACAGGTTCTAATTTTCTCCTCCATTGATTGACTACACTCAGAGAGTTGGGAAATACCCTCTCACCATTCTCTCTGAAACTCCTGAACTTGCTTGGGGAACTGTACATCAACAAAATTGGACATCCCATAATCGAGCTGAATGAGCTGCAGATGTACTTTGTTGAGGAAGGCCTGATCACTAATGATAGCATCACAAATTATCTCAGTTAAACTCAGAGGCCAACTTGAAAACATTTGGAATATAATTATTAAAGGATTGGAGTCCTTCTAGTAAATTTAGCATCCCTTGATGGTGCATGCCAACTACAGGTAGCAAATGGTACAAGGTAGGATGTACAAGTTGGTGCAAATATTGCTTTGGGCCAATTTCTGGCATCTGGGAGGTTTGAAACACTTCCTACAAAATAGAGGGTATGGCGCCAGATTGAGATTGGGTAGAATGGATTCCAGGGATTAGGGCCCCTTAAAGCAATTGATTGATAATATTTTGTAAAGCCTCGGGCAGTATTTGAAAGTCTGAGGTAAAACTTAAGTTAAGACCAAAAAACTTCCAAGTTGCCCAAAATTCCAATGTGGAGGGTAATCTTGGGATTTGGGCTCCAGTTGAACGGGCCCATCATAAAAAGCTGCCTTGCTTTTGGTCTTGAGCTTCATCAGGCAAAAAATGAGAATCCATAGTAGTGATAGACGTTGTCATTGGTGCACAACCCAGAGTGCCCCTGTAGTGAGCACCACTCTTGAAGTCTTGAATTACACTTCAAAAATGGCAGGTTTTCTCTCAAAGTTACGTTAAGTGGATTCTACAAAAAGCGATAATTTAAAGTAGAAGACAGATTATAATTCAACCTAATTTTTTTTGAAAAGAAGGAATATTTATAGGATTTCTTACGGTCCATAATCTATCAGAGCGAATTAATCTCTGCATGATCAAATCTTCAATCAATTGATCAGGATTAGATTGATCGTTAACCTTGATAGATTGAGATTTATTGCTTGTTACTTCTGATGATGTCAGGGGGAATTGATGAAGTGGACTTTTTGGAGATCTGAGAATTCAGTGAAATCCTGACAATGGGGTTCCATATTTACCATATAGGACCAGGGTAAAGACCATGCGCCTTTACATAGGCGCAAAAATTGTTGGCAAGGTCATGTTTGGCTTGAATACATGCGTCTATTAGCTTAACAAAGGTGGCAATGCTGTTGTATGTGATTTTGGCTTTAAAGTTTCTTGCTACTGTCATGACATGAAGGATAGAGTCATTGTCCAGTTTGTGTAATTTAATGAAGGTCCACTACCTGCAGCAGTAATGGAATCAAGGACATCAGGAGGGAGGAGACCCACCTCAAGTGATGCAAATGACTTAGCTGCAACTTTATGGAGAGTATGACAGTTTAGCAAAGCAGCCACATAAATAGTGAGTTTATGGTCAGAGCGGAGTGGAATGGCGCTTGTTTTGGTTGCAAAAAAACAAGGAGAGAATTTAGCGTCAAAGTCCAAATTCAAAAAATGTTTAATATCAGATCATTTGGTTCATTATGAATCTCCAGATTGTAAAACCTTAGCCAATGAGGCCCATGGGTTTTGGTTGAATAGGATTGGGGCATCTGCATATTCTTGAGATTTAGAGGGAGAATGGGAGGGAGAGGCAAAACAAATGGAATTTTAAGCTCAAGCCTGTTTGTCTGGAGGGCGAACAGATGGCAGAGGCTGGGCAGGGAGGCTGGAACAATGTTTGGGCTGAAAGATTGACAAATGAGCAGGTATGGAAAGGGCAGCAAAGTACCCAGGTATATTATGATGGAAGGTGTTTGATGTCAGTATTTGCGTCAGAAGTAATTGCAGTTGTGCGCTGACACTTTTTTAGAATGATCTAGTGCAAAAGAGAGAGGGCAAATTTAGAAAGAGTATCAATGCATGATCAGAAGGAATGGTTCAGTGCAGAGGACACATGGGACCACAGGGGTATTTGCAGGGCAATGTCTTTATCTAGAGGTTATGGTAATGGTAGCATGGGTGACCGCAAGGCGCTCAGCAACGCCAGGTTCAATGAAGTGGAGGATGGGGTCTGAGACATAGGCAAGAGCCCTGACATAAGCTTCCCATATAACACCTGAGGGTGGGAGTTGAGACGGGAGGTTGGCAAAACTTACCATCATTGTGGTAATGGTGAGATGGTGAATTCAAGTTGTGGGGATAGGAGTGTTTTTAAATATATTTTTGTTCTGCTAATGTGGCAACGCTATTCTCAGAGAGGATACCAACATCAAAACATATCTTAAAATGGAAGAAGTCAATGAACCCAGTTGAGATTTTGATATGACTAGACAATAAACCTCAAATAGCTGTGGCGGATTGGGTAATAGTGCCAAAACCAAGTAATACCATAATATTGGTGATTTGCCTCAAACTAAGGTGATAAGGAAATATCAAGATCAAGGCGAGTATTTATTGATTTAGCCTCCAGATAGAGTGATAAGGCAATATAAGCACATGACGAATATCTGGTAGATCGCCTCAAACTAAGGTGATAGCAAATTTAAGAATCATAGACTCTGCCGGAGCCTTTCAGTTACAAGGATGAACCAATGAGGATATAATGGAAAAGAATAGCCTAAGCAAAAGGGTCAGAATCAGCCAAAGTCAGGGATATAAGTATTATGAGAAGACTAGAAGGGAGAGGTCTTTTGGTAAGAAGAAGCGAAATTACAAGCAGACTGTATCTGATATTTATATTAACTTATATAAAGTGGTGTGGTCAAAACTATTGCTCAAATCATAATAAGTTATTCTGTTATTTCATGGACCAATGATATTCATATCATTTGTCTGTTGCTCAGTAAGCTTGACCCTGTGCAACAATTATGGCGGATATTCACCCTATCACCAATTTTGATTAGTCCCATTAATGAAGAAGTGAGGGTGGTGAGAGCGATGCTTGCCTTGTTGGCATATGGGAATAAAAACCTGTAGTTGACACTGAGGAAAAACCAGATGATGGAATGAGGGAGGGCAAGAGTTTGGGGGATCAGATGTGTGAGGTGGAGCGCCAGGTCCCTTAGAGGGACATACCAATAGTTTGTTTGAATAGGACTAGGTGACCTAGTCTGAACGCATTTTCTGAAAGGTGAGTAAACGTTAGAAGGAGTTTTGCCGCTGTCCCATACTGGAGCAGTGGGTGGTGGAGACATGGACATCAGGGTGGAAAGTTAGTTTGGGCTCAGAGTAGTTTTATTTGAACTTTTTAATTTTAAAATGCTTAAAAGTGAGATTAAGTGGAAAGAAAACTTTTTCTGCAATGATATTGTTTAACATCAAAGCATATGAGATAATTATGTGTTAAATATAAACCTTAGAATTTTTTTTACTATGTAAATATTGGTTGTAATAATTCACTACCTTTGTGAGTATGTGCACAACAAATCACTGAAGTTTTATCACAATGAGATAAATGGTGTAGGAACATGTATATTACAAACAAAGGAACATTAATTTTTTCCACCACCTAGTGTAGGAATCCATCTGAGTTCTTACTCGCTGATGCTTCTTGCTGTGGATCCTCAAGGGTTTATTAAATTTATATAATAAAATATTAATAAAAAGCTTGGTTTTTAAAGATTTATCTAGAAGTGTAGGAACAGAAAGAAAAATGACCCTCTCAATACCTAACTGATCAGTACTTAAACTATATTGAGAGTTGAATGGATTTAATAATATGTTCAGAACAAAGACTTTTCTTCAAGCTTTTCTTTCTTGTAACAATCACTTTAGTTACTACAATTCAATTCGAACAGCAAATTTGGATAATCACACACAGGAAAGATGAGCGACTTTAATAACAAAAATAATACAACATGGGCGAGTGTCGCAGCAAGCTGTGCACTTAATGGTGCAACTAAGGGCAAGAAACGCCCTGGAGAGGGGCCAGGAACCCAATCTGCAAAGAAATCACAAACTCAGACACCATCTGGGTTTATGATATTTACTGTAAAGCACGCGCAATACATGTACATTCAATTCAACCAACCTTTGTCAAAGGTGGAACATGGGATCAGACTCTTCCTTGGGGATGAGTCACCGACCCTGTGGGAGAAAGCATGTGAGGCACAGCCCTCACTTTTCCCTCACGCGGTGTATGTAGCCACCAACAATATGGGCTGCGGCTGGATTAATATTGGTTTCAAAACAGCCATTGAAGCCAATGCCGCAGCAAAAATCTGCGTGGAAATTGCCCTCCCTGAGGGCAAAAAAATTGTGCGCACCGCATGCATCAGATGGAACAAAGCGAAAACTTTGTTCATCTCCTTTGACTCGCTCCCCACCAACCTTCCTTATAAGGTAATCAAGGAGGAGCTCTGCAAAGGTCTTATGGCCTACGGAGAAATCCAACAACACAAATTACAGCGATTTTGCTTAATGCCCGACCTGTGCACGGGCAAAGCTATTTCTGTAATCAATCCCTTCCCAGAAGTGGAAGAGGATTTATCCAGAATTCCCCACGCAGCAAAATTTCACTTTGCAGATGAGGGGCCAGTTGGCTGCATTCTGAGTTACACCAGAACGTGCACCACCCATTTGCAACCACTGTGGCTCACTGGGCCACAAGGAACATGCATGCCCTGTAAAAGAGGGCTTAATGGAAAATAATTTTTGTGAAGAAGCTATGGACGAAGATAATGAAAACTTCGCCAAAATGACTGATGGCCACCACCCATTCCGCTGGGGTGAAGATGGACTATACTCCATCTTGGACCCAGTTACAAGTAAACAGCGTAAAGCAGCACAAAAAGCCCACAAGAGAGCAGCGGCTGAAGCGATGGCACACGCGGAATCTTCCATTAACCACGGACAAATTCAGGAGGTTATTTCAGATATTCACTGAACCAACCAATCAGAACAATATGCCCAGGTCGAAAATTTTCACAGTAACCAGACTGAGCCACATAGCGTCATCAGTCATGCAAATACTGAGGAACAATGCAATTGCAATTTGGGTGAAAATGCGGTGCACAATGCAACAAAGTTGAACCTCAAAAATATAAAATCCAATCAACAACCCGCATCAAATCAACATGAGACCTGTTCAGGAAAAGTTGATGCAAATGCAAAAAACTGCAATTCCCTTGAATCATTGGGTCAGATCAAGGGAACCAACATTGGCAGTGAAAGAGTTGGAGTACAGACGTGGAGTATGGCCAAAATGAGCCGTGGTGGGATAGGACCAAAGGGTCCTCCCAACCGCTCCTGGAGGCGCCGCGGGCACCCCAGTGTCAATAGGGACATTAAATATCGCGGGAGCCAGGGCTCATATGTACCAAGCCAAAAAGCTGGCATTCCTGAAAAAACCTCTTGTAGACATCTTGGCCATCTAAGAAACCCACTGCCTACAAGGGGAAGAAGAATCCTGGTCAACCAGGGTCGCACCATCACAATCAGTATGGACGTCTCACTGTGGGGTGATAGTCCAAAACAACAAAAAATTTAAAATTACAAATTCATCATCACACTTGCAGGTCGAGTCCTGGTAGCAACAATCACATGCCAAGATGAAATAATTTCGTTAGCATGTATCTACACACCATGCACTGCAACTGAGAGAAA
Source organism: Massospora cicadina (assembly GCA_022478985.1). Taxonomy (NCBI): domain Eukaryota; kingdom Fungi; phylum Entomophthoromycota; class Entomophthoromycetes; order Entomophthorales; family Entomophthoraceae; genus Massospora; species Massospora cicadina. The sequence goes on along the minus strand of JAKSZP010001422.1, from coordinate 96,455 downwards.
AAAAATTTTTGAAAAAATTTCTACCCTCACCCTCCCACCAGATATCATCATGTTAGGCGATTTCACCTGCTGGGATAACCCCAATACAGATTGATGGCCTAATCCCAGGGGATACCCACCTGGACACATTGATTATCGCACAATGAAGGCATCTCTTGGCTTACAGGATGCTCTTCCTCCCAATTCACCAATCCTTCCCCATATGACAAGACCCAACATACATGAGGGACTGCTCATATCAATGAGTCATATTGACCACATCCTCATCCCACAATCCCACCACTCAAGAATCTCCAAATTTATAACAAAAAAGATCAATTTTTCTGATCACCAATTGGTTACGGTGCATTTAGCGCCAACCCAATCCCACACACAGGTGTCGCCTTGGAGAAAGCTTCACCCAGAAAATATAAGATTGCCTGAGATATCTGACTGGGTTGAAAACAAGGCTACAAACCCAGAATTCACAGCCCCATTCACTTTGGATCCCATCAGAACATGGGAAAATTTCAAAAAAGATTTAATCAACAAAACCTAACATATTGCATCACGCAAGTACACCGCGGACACAGCCACAATCAAGCGTACCTTGGCAGAACTAGACCACCTGGAAATAAATACTCTGAGATCTGGCTATAGCCCTAATTGGGGACGCAAATGGGCAGAAATTTCAGCCCAACTTAACAATATCATCTTTGAACACCAACACAGAATCAAAGTATTGAACAAAGGTAAGTTCATAAAGGAAGGCGAAACCTGTTCAACATACTTTTTCCACCAATTCCACTCCCACGGAAACCAGCCCACGTGCACACAGGTCCGCAAGACCAACGGCACCGTGGCAACTGACCCTGAGGAGGTCAAGGCGGAAGTACACCGCTATTACACCGAATTATATCGCAATATGCCAACAGATCCACAAAAAATTAAAGAATTTATTCAAACTGCCAAGATACAAAGTACACCACCAAATTACAATATACTATCCCTTATCACATGGGAGGAGCTTTGGGAAACAATTCGCAGTGCACCACATAGGAAATGCCCAGGGCCTGATGGGATACCCTACGATTTTTACAAAAATATTTTCAACAAATCGCCCCCCTCCTATTGGCGTCAATGAACCAGAGTTTGTTGGAAACACGCCTATTACCAGGAGGCCATGAATCCTACGTTATAACCTTGTATAAAAAGGGTGACAAGTTGGACCTGGCCAACTGGCGCCCAATTGCACTCTCCAACACTGACACAAAAATTCTAACAAAAATTCTAGCAGCTAGATTAGGCGCAATTGCATCTGACGCCCTATCACCCAACCAGTTTGGGTTTATACCAGGGCGTTCAATCTGGAACAACATACACCCTGTTGCAAACATTTGCCAATCCAAAGCAACTGGTGCCCTGGTCTTCTTGGATCAGGAAAAGGCGTATGACCGTGTTAGCTGGCCATACCTAAAAGAATGTCTACATGCCTTCAAACTCCCACCAAGATTCATAAAATGGGCGATGCTCCTAACAGAATCTGCAACCATGGCTGTATGCGGCCCTGGATTCCTAACAAACAAGATTAAAACCACACAGAGGGCTCAAACAAGGGATCCCCTCAGCCCACTGCTATACAATTTCAGCTTTGACCTGCTCCTCCGAGTAACTGACTCACATCTCATGGGGATAACCGCACAAGGACAACCAACAGTCAAGATACTGGCCTTTGCAGATGACTGCGTAGCAGGTATAGCAAACAATGAAGATGCCTGACAGCTGGAACACACTCTAGAGGAATACTCCAAGGTGAGCAATGCATCGCTCAACAAAAGGAAGACAGAAATCATCCTCTTGGGCAAATACACAAACAATTGGGCCACAACATCAGAACCTCACACCAACACTCGAAGAAAAAACCCAATTATATTACCCTTTGCAACACCTCCCACCACCACTCCTGTCTGACACCTTGGAATCTGGCTAGAATCAGGGGGATATGATAATGAGACAATGAGAAAGTAACCTGTTATAACGGGTATCCAAACGCGTCGCCTCCCTCAAGGGAAGAACCCCAGGACTAACAGGACTAGTTACAGTTGCTAACTCGCTTATCCTCCCAATACTGTGGTACCAGGCCCATGCAATAGCCTTCTCACCTACCTTTATAACCTCAATTCGCGCGCTTATCCAGGGCTAGCTGTGGCCTGGCTCTCACCCTCCTATACGGATGGAAACACTATTTGGCCCACGCTCAAGCAGAGGCATGGGACTAATAGATTTTGAGAGCCATGTCAATCACATCATAGGTACCTGGATAAAGGATTCCTTGCTCCAGACCTCCTGCAACAACATTGGTCCAGAGCAGCAAGGACTAACTTTTCACAGGCGCTCAAATTAACCAACCTACATAGTCCACCCAGACTACTTTCATACCTTGCCAAGCACCCTACTGCAATGGGTCCGCATGGAACCTCCCCTCATTTCAAACATATCCTCTGAACTATCCGCCATATGGGATGGACCATAGAGAACATGGGTACTATACAGGGAAGGGGACGACCCAGCCCCCAATTCAAATTAAGAAACCCAGAAAACCACCCCCAGAGGGATATGCTCGCAACAACCCCAAGCATAGCTAGGATAGAATACCTAGATATGCTGGACATTCCCTATGATTTAACCACACAGAAAGCAATGTGGAAAATGACACACCACCCACTCCTACAACCAAGGATAAGAGCAAACGCCTGGCGCTGTTTGAGAAGGACCTATAGGATGGCGGACCGCTCCAACTCCCTCCATAAAACATGTGCAGTATGTGGAGGGGAGGGATCCCTACATCACCGCCTAGAAACATGCCCCCCAACCAAAGCTATATGGCAGGAAGTCGCACGCCTGCTCAAGTTTCAAAAAGAACAAAAATTCTCGATAGCAAAGAGTATCTTCGCGCTCCAGATTGAGTCACCAATCCCATCTACCCTCTTCTCTTTTATGATACTCATTGCAATGTGGACAATACACACAATTGCATTAGATGCGTTCAAGGGCACGGTCCCAACCATTCATGGGATTATTAACAGATTCCATGTCCACTTACTAGAGCACTTCCAAGCCTGGCTCTATAGATATATGAGACCAAGACAAAAAGCGCTCATAGAATCATGGTTCCCACTCTGGTTCCTCCACAGAGACCCTTTCCTTCACACCTGCTCATTAGCAGGGGAAACCCCCTCGGAGTAGTGCACCAACCCCCATACCTGGCAGTCTCGCTGGCAACAGGGGTAACTTGATTACCCTGGGGTGCCCAATTTTTATATTTCTTAGTTATTCTCTTAGTTTTACATATATTCAGTAATGTCTGTCCCCTGGTCAGCTTACCTCGGTTAAATAGAAAATAAAGATAAAGACTTGAATGCAAGAAGTGAAAATCTTTCATGATTTTATTGCTAGTTGATATATATTATATTGGCTGTGCAGTTTAAGATCTTGTTTATATAATATTTTAAATATTTTGCTAGCAGTTGGTGTTCACCAGGATGATTATCGAATTTATTTAAGTAAGTACTAAGTGAATGGCTGATTTTGATAGTTTAGATGGGTTTTTCAAGAGGTGGGTGATTTTTGTTGACTCATTAGGTAAAATTATTTTTGGGTGATGGGTAGTAATTTTTGTTTAAGGTATGTCAACTTCAAGAAATATCAATCTTTGAGGTACAAGGTTGTAAAAATTGAGAAAAGCAAGGCTAAAGGCCCAGAATAACCTTTTGATATAAATTAGTATTTATAGATTTAATATAGATAGATGATAACTTTTCTTTCACGTTGCAAACACTTTTGCAACCCATTCAATTCAAGACTAAATCTAGTTTGATAATCTCATAGAGGGGATTAGTCTGCGCCCATGTCTGGGAGCAGTTGGGCAAGCAAGGCAAGAGGAGCAGGCGGAAGGCCCGCGGCCTCTAACGTTCAAAAACGCCCCAGAGAATCCGGCGGAATAGAAAAAAATCTAAAACAACTGGCGGTCACAATTTCCCCGGAGATACTCACGTGGCAAGCACGATGCAACCAGTACATCAACACGCCACATTCCCAGCCACTTTCATCAGTGGAATTTGGGTCCGTGTGTATCTGGACATCCAAAAAACGGCCCTATGGGAAAAATTTTGTGAAGATGTACACAAAATTTTCCCGACCGCGGTGTATGTTGCACCTCACTCCATGTTGCACGGTTGGCTGGACCTAGGTTTTGAAAGCAAAATAGCAGCAGACAAGGCTGCAGCAGTGCGTGTAGTGGTCGACCTCCCGAAGGGCAACGGGTCATCAAAACTAAATGCACCAGATGGACAAAATCAAACCAAATTTTCCTCACGTTTGACTTTTTTGCCTACTACAGTAAAACGTGACATTTTGGAGCAACACCTGAAAGATGGTCTCGCCATATATGGTGAAATACAATCTTTTGAAATGCAACGTTTCACGCTGATGCCACACCTGTGCACTGGCAAAGCCATCGCAGTTCTGACCCCAACTGAGGAGATCATGAAGGACCTAACCCAGATCCTGCACTCCACCTTTATTGACATCGCAGGGCACACCACCCACCCATTCCAGGTAACCGTGGATAGCGCGCCCCCCATTTGCACCCACTGTGATGCATTCGGCCATAAGGCACACGCATGCCCCATCAAAGAGGGCGTTACATTCCAAGAGCACCCCTCAGCGGCCATGGCCAGCGGAGAGGTGCACTACGAACCAACTGCAAGCACCAAAGAGGCTTTCCCGTGGGGAGCACAAGGCTGCTACCTATTGGTAAAGCCCATCTCCCCGCAGGAGTGGAAGAAGGCCAAGCAGGCCCATAGGACCGTGGCCAAGGAAGCGGCCAAGGTCACCACCACCATCCCACACTCACAACGCCAGGAGGACATGGAGACCTTCGCGGTGGAAGCAACTCGGGAATCCATCACCCAATCAGATTGGGAGGCCCAAGCTGAATGGGCCACTCAATCTGAGGATCCGATGGGAGATTTGATCTCACCCAATTGCTGCACCCAAGCCCCAGTCGAAACTGATTTGGGACCTATCCCAACCAAAAAAATTTTTTTGCCCCACTCGATGGTGCACCGAACTTATCTGCACCGCAAAAAATTTGTCCGACGTCAGGAAAACAAAAAGCGAAGGCCAAAGCCAATGCGACTCTTTCCGCAAAAATTAACAAAAACCCTGATAGCGTTGCTGCTAATACCTGCACTGCTGTGAAAGCTCGTGGGGACCTGGAAGAGGCTGGGGGCCAGGGGGCCCTCCCCTCACACCTAAGGTGCGATGGGGGAAACCTTCACTCTAGGGATGCTGAATATCGCCGGACTCAAGGCCTCCCCATCCTGGGCTAGGAAACTGAGTTTTTTACAAAATAATTTACCCATGGATATCCTGGCCATCCAGGAAACCCACTGTCCACGAGGTTCTGAGGATGCTTGGAAAACAATGCTCCTACCATCCCTATCCTTTTGGTCGAAGCACTGTGGGGTGCTAATTCAGAAAAACAATTTTTTCAAATTTATATCTTCAGAAACATTCCTAAATGACTGAGTGCTCGTTGTCACCTTCTCATGGGCTGATGTTGCACACACAATTGTCAACATTTATGCCCCAAACGGTGCACAAGAGCGTTGGGAATTTTTCTCGTCAGTCAAATCCCTCCCACTACCCCCCAATTCTTTCCTAATTGGCGACATGAACTGTTGGCTAACCTCACCAATGGACCAGTGGCCACCCTCACCCCACGCCCCACAGGGTCACGTAGAACTACGCATTCTAAAAGCCACCCTTGGGTTAATGGATGCACTGCCGCGACATGCCCCACTGCTCGAAAACATGATGTGTCCCCATGTCCACAACGGCCAATTAAGGTCCATGACCCGCATTGACCTTATTCTAGTGCTGGCGAAATTCCAACCCCACATCTCCCACTTCAAAACAACAAAAATGGAATTCTCCGACCACCGACTGGTCTCGATAACATACCACTTACCCGTCACAGTTGCAAAGGCCCCACATTGGTGCAAAATCCGCCCCCCAGAGCTTGCGTCGCCAGGATTTTCCACATGGGTGGAAGAGGCAACTTTGGCAAAATTGTTTGTTGCACCGTTTTGCGTGGACCCCATTTCCACATGGGCAACTTTCAAAGAAGACACCATCCGCCACTATCACCATCTCTCATCCAGATGCTCATGAGCCACATCGGCGGTTATATCGCGTGCGCTGGCAGAATTGGCCCACTTGGAGTCCAACATTCCAGCCTCAGGATATAGCCCTGCATGGGGCCAGAAGTGGGCGGAGGCAGCAGCCCACCTCAACGCACTTGAAAGGCAACACAAACATCAGGTTTGTGTTCAATACAGGGCCACACGCATCACTAAAGGTGACAAGTGCACCGCATACTTCTTCAAAAAAATTTTGCACCACGCCAGAGCGTGGCCTGCACACAGGTGCGAAGATTGGATAATTCTATTGTGGACACACTGGCTGAAGTGGCAATCAAAACGCAAAGATATTACTCCAAGTTATACCGAGCTGAAGCAATTCAGCCAGCTGAAATGGCGGAATTTCTCGACAGAGCTCATATCTGCACCGTTTTCTGATACCCAGAAATAATGAATTTAATTACTCCGAACGAATTATGGACTACCATTCGCGGTGCGCCAAACCAAAAATGCCCAGGCCCAGATGGCATTCCATATGAGTTCTACAAAAAATATTTTAAATATATATCCCCATTGCTGCTAGCCTCACTCAACCAAAGCCTGTTGGAAACGCGCCTCCTACCAGGAGGACATGAGGCCTCCACAGTCACACTCTTCAAGAAAGGGGATAGGCTAGACTTAGCCAACTGGCGCCCCATTTCTCTAACAAACACAGACACCAAAATTATAACAAAAATCATGGCTAACCATTTAGGGACTGTAGCATCTGCCACCATCTCTCCAGAACAATTCGGTTTCATCCCCAGAAGGTCAATTTGGGATAACGTGCACTCTGTGGCTAATGTGTGTCAGTCCACAGCCTCTGGGGCACTTGTATTCTTGGACCAACAAAAGGCCTATGATAGAGTAAACTGGGAATACCTTAGGGCCTGCCTCCAACAATTCCGCCTACCTCCCCGCTTCATTAACTGGGTGATGCTGCTCACGGAATCTGCAACAATGGCTGTGCGCGGCCCAGGTTTCCTAACGGAAGTAGTCCGTCCTCAAAGGGGCCTGCGACAAGGGGACCCCTGAGTCCACTCTTATACAACTTCAGCCTTGACCCACTACTGCAAAATGTGAATGTCCAACTCACTGGGGTCCATGTGCCAGGCCAAACCCCAGTCAAGATAATGGCATTTGCAGATGATTGCGTGGTGGGGGTGTCTGTTAACAAAGATGCACGCGCGCTTGAAGCCCTCATCCAGGAATATTCCCGGGTAAGCAACGTGGCACTGAACGCCTCCAAAACCGAAATCATCCTCCTTGGTCAGTTTCAGAACTACTGGGCCCTAGCAAGTAGTTCCCAACCCAGCCCATCTGCTCGACCAAGTCCACGCCTTACTAACTCAAAACACACCACTCCACTGGTGCTCCCTTTGTGCCGCGACCTACCATAGGACCGGTACGCCATCTGGGCGTGTGGTTGGAGGCAGGAGGATACGCGTCAGCAGTAGTGAAGTGCCATATACTGGACAACGTGACGAAGCGACTCGCCTCTCTCAGAGCCCACCCTACTACCCTCACTGTCAGGGTTGTTCTTGCCAACTCTATGCTCCTATCCAAAGTCTGGTTTGGAGCCCACGCCATCCCCTTCTCCCCAAGCTTCTTCAAATCCCTGTATGCTTTGCTACAAGGTTGGCTTTGGTCAGGCCGCCCTCCACCAGTACGGCTAGAGGTCATGTTTGGCCCTCATCATCATGGTGGCATGGGCCTACTTGACTTCAAAGCCCATGCCGCCAAGATCCTTGGCACCTGGATTGCGGCTGTCACTGCTCCGACACTCCCATTCCAACACTGGTCCCGCGCGGCCCGCTCCAACTTCTCCCGAGCCTTGGGCCTCAACAATCCATCAAACCCCCACTCCCTGATGAAATACCTCGCATCACACACATCAGCCACAGGTCCTCACGGGACCAAAACCCACTACAAACGAATCCTACTCTCCATGCGAAGCGCAGAGTGGAGAATTCGTATTAGTGGACATACAACCCGAAGAGGCCGCCCCTCTCCTCAGTTCACACAAGAGGTACAGGGGCTACCCATCCATGATGGCGTGATCCCCATTTGACCCCAAGTCCTATCCAGGGTGGACTACCTGGACATGATGGACATCCCATATTCCACTGAGACCCAAAAGACTATCTGGAAATACGCACACCATCCTCTGTTGCAGCCTCAAGTCCGCTCCCATGTGTGCGCTGCCTGAGGCGGGTGTACCGTACAGCTGAGCGCTCTAATGCTTTACACTCATCCTGTGTCGTGTGTGGCCAGTATGGAACGCTGTTTCACCGCCTGGAGAAGTGCCCCACCTCTGAAGTAATATGGCGCGAAGTCCAACGTCTGCTAGGCCAGGATCAAACACATCCCTTCAGTCTGTCAAGAGATATGTTTGCTTCATCAATGGCCTCCCCCTCCCACCCTCCCTTCGTGCTCTGGTGGTTGCAATCGCCATGTGGACTATCCACACGATTGTCTTGGATGCCATCGCCGGATCCATCCCCACCCTCCCTGAAGCTGTCCACAGATTCCGGTCTCATTTGGTGGATCACTTTCAAGCGTGGATGTTTGGATATCTCCCACCACGTCGCCGGCAGCTGGTCTCCTCCTGGTTCCCAGTCTGGTTCATCAAATCAGACCCCTTCCTCCACACGTGCTCAATAGTGGCTACGACCCCTACACACGTTCCCTCCCCTTCCCATAAGTGGCGTTCCCGCTGGCAACAAGAGATAGCATCGCTTCTCTGGGGTGCCTCACCTGGTACTAAGTTTTGTCTCGTCTGAGTCATATTCAGAAGTGACCATCCCATGGTCGGCCTTCCCCACAATAAATTTAAAATTTAAGATAGATAGATGATATTTATACTTATGAGCTAGTATAAGGATAAAAGTAATATTATCTTATATAATGTAATCATTGATAATGGTTAAATTATTTATTTAACAGAGGCAAGCCGACCAGGAGATGGGCATTACCGAGTATGTGTGGAAAACAAAGATAGATAAAATTGGGCACCCCAGGGTAATCAGGCTACCCCTATTGCCAGCGGGACTGCCAGGTATGGGGGGTTGGTGCGCTACTCTGAGGGGTTTCCCCCACTATGGAGCAGGTGTGAAGGAAGGGGTCTGTGTGGAGGACTTAGAGTGTGAACCACGATTTTATGAAGGCCTGTTGCCTTGGCCTCATATATCCATAGAGCCAGGCATGAAAGTTCTTCAGTAAGTGGACGTGAAACTGTTGATAACCCCATGGATGGTTGGGACCGTGCCCCTGAACGCATCTAAGGCAATGGCGTGGATTGTCCACATTGCAATGAGTATCATTAAGGAGCGGAGGGTAGATGGATTAGTGATTCGATCTGGAGCACAAGGAGGCTCTTTGATATAGATAATTCCTGCTCATTTTGGATCTTAAGCAGGCGCGCGACTTCCTGCCATATGGCTTTGGTTGGGGGACATGTTTTTAGGCGGTGATTTAGGGAGCCCTCCCCTCCACATACTGCGCATGTTGCATGGAGGGAATTGGAGCAGTCCGCCATCCTATATGTCCTTCTCAGACAGCGCCAGGCGTTGGCTCTTACCCTCGGCTGTAGGAGTGGGTGGTGCGTCATTCTCCACGCTGCCTTCTGTGTGGTTAAATCGTAGGGGATGTCCAACGCATCTAGGTATCTGATTCTAGCAATGGTTGGGATCATAGCAAGCATGTCTCTCTGGGGGTGGTTTTCTAGATTTCTTAATTTAAAGTGTGGGTTGGGTCATCCCCTTCCCTTCATGGTGCCAGTGTTCTCTACAGCCCATCCCATGCATCGGATGGTTTGGAGGATGCGTTTGAAGTGAGGGGGGTTCCATGCAGGCCCGTTGCAATAGGGTGTTTAGCAAGGTATGATAGTAGTCTGGGTGGGCTATGTGGTTTGGTTAATTTGAGCGCCTGTGCAAAGTTAATTCTCGCTGCCCTGGACCAGTGTTATTGTGGGAGGTCTGGGGCAAGGACTTCCTTTATCCAGGTACCCAGGATGCAGTTGGAGTGGCTCTCAAAATCTATTAGTCCCATGCATTACTTGAGCGTGGGCCAAAGAGTGTTTCCATCCATATGGGAGGATGGGATCCGGGCTACAGACAGCCCTGGATGAGCGCGTGGATTGAAGTTATAAAGGCGGGTGAGAAGGTGATTGTGTGGGCAGGGTACCATAGTATTGGGAGGATGAGTGAGTTAGCAACTGTTAATCGCCCCGTTAGTCCTAGGGATCTTCCCTTGAGGGAGGCGAAGCGTTTGGATACCTGCTGTAGTAGGTTGATTCCCAATGTCTCCTTGGAATATTCCCCTGTTTCCAGCCATATCCCAAGGTGGCGGACAGGAGTGGTGGTGGGAGGTGATGCAATGGGTAAGATGAGTGGGTCTTTCCTTCATATGGGGATATGAGGTTCTGGTGTTGCAGCCCAGTTGTTAGTGTACTTGCCTAAGAGAATGACTTCTGTTTTCTTTTTGCTGAGAGATGCGTTGCTCACCATGGAGTATTCCTCTAGGGTGCGTTCCAGATGTCGGGCATCATTGTTGTTAGCTATACCTGCCATGCAGTCATCCACAAAGGCCAGTTTCTTGACTGTTGGCTGGCCTTGTGCAGTTATGTCCATGAGGCGTGAGTCAGTTACGCGGAGGAGTGATCAAAACTGGAATTATAAAGTAGTGGGCTGAGGGGGTCCCTTTGTTTGAGCCCACTGTGTGGTGTGATCTTGTTTTTTTAGGAAGCCAGGGCTGCATACAGCCATGGTTGCAGATTCTGTGAGGAGCATAGCCCAGTTTATGAATCTGGGTGGGAGTTTGAAAGCGTGTAGGCATTCCTTTAGGTATGACCAGCTAACGCGGTCATATGCCTTTTCCTGGTCTATGAAGACTAGGGGTCCATTGGCTTTTGACATGTTTTCAACAGGGTGTATGTTGTTTCAGATTGAGCGCCCTGGTATAAACCCAAACTGGTTGGGTGATAGGACGTCAGAGGCAATTGCGCCTAATATGGCTGCTAAAATTTTTGTCAAAATCTTTGCATCAGTATTAGATAGTATGATTGGACGCCAGTTGGACAGGTCCTATCTGTCACCCTTTTTATATAAGGTTATGACATATGATTCATGGCCACCAGGTAAGAGGCGTGTTTCCAGCAAGAACTGGTTCATAGACGCCAATAGGAGGAGGGAAATTTGTTGAAATTTTTTTTTTAAAATTTGTAGGGTATCCCATCAGGCCCTGGGCATTTCCTACGTGGTACACCGCAAATTGTATCCCAAAGCTCCTCCCATGTAATTAGATTTAGAATATTGTAGTTTGGCGGTGTGCTTTATATTCTGGCGGTTTGTATAAATTTCTGAGATTTTGTGGGTCTGTCAGCATATCGCAGTATAATTTGGTGTAATAGAGGTGTACTTCTGCCTTGACCTCCTCAGGGGCAGTTGCCACGGTGCCATCAGTCTTGCGGAACTGTGTGCACATGGGCTGGTTGCCACGGGAGGGAATTGGTGGAAGAATTTTGTCAAACATGTTTCTTCCTCCTTTATGAACTTACCTTTGTTTGATACTTTGATTCTGTGTGGTGCTCAAAGATGAGGGTGTTTAGTTGGGCGGATATTTCCGCCCATTTGCATCCCCAGTTGAGGATATAACCAGAGCTCAGGGTATTAAGCTTGAGGTGGTCCAGTTCTGCCAAGATACGCCTGATTGTGGCTGTATCAGTGGTGTACTTACATGATGTGATATGTCAGGTTTTGTTGATTAGTTCCTTTTTAAAATTTGCCCATGTTTCAATGGGATCCAAAGTGAATGGGGCTATGAATTCTTGGTTCATGGCCTTGTGTTCAACCCATTCAGTTATTTACGGGTAATTTTATGTTCTCTGGGTATAACTTTCTCTAGGGTGACACCTGTGCGTGGGTTTGGGTTGGTGATAACTGCACCAAAACAAGTCAGTGGTCAGAAAAATTGACTTTTTTTGTTGTAAATTTGGAAATTCTTGATCATTGGGATTGTGGAACAAGGATGTGATTGATGCGGCTCATTGATATGAGCGTTCCCTTGCATATATTGGGCCATGTCATGTGGGGAAGGAGTGGTGATCCAGGGGGAAGGCATCCTGTAGGCCAAGGGATGCCTTCATTGTGCAGAATTCGATGTGTCCTAGTAGGTATCCCCTGGGGTTTGGCCATTGGTTCATGTCGGGGTTATCCCAGCAGTAAAGTCACCCAACAAAATGGTATCTGGTGGGAGGTTGAGTGTTGGAATGGTTTCAAGAAATTGTTTTCTTCTGGCTGAGGTGCACGGTGCATAGATGCATGCTATCGAGATTGTTTCCTCTTGGCATGTGATCATTGCTACCAGGATGTGGCCATGAAGGTATGAAGAGGAGTTTGTAATTTTTAATTTTTTGTTATGTTGGACAATCAACCCACAGTGAGACGTCCATACCAATTGTGATGGTGAGACCTTGGCTGACCAGGATCCTTCTTCCCCTTGTAGACAGTGGATTTCTTGGATAGCCAAGATGTTTACAAGGGGTTTTTGCAGGAAGTCCAGCTTTTTGGCTTGGAACGTTTGAGCCCTGGCTCCTGCGATGTTTAGCATCACTATTGACACAGAGGTGCCCACAGCGCCTCAGGAGCAGTAGGGAGGGCCCTCTGGCCCTAACCCACCGAGGCTCATTTTTGCCATGCTCCGCATCTGTACTCCAACTCTCTCAGTGACAATGTCAGTTCCCTTAATCTGACTCAATTTTTCACAGGAATTGCAGTTTTTGGAATTTGCATTATCTTTCTCTGCACATATCTCATGATGGTTCAATGCGGGGTGCTGATTGGGTTCTGTAATTTTGGGGTTAGAATTTGGAGAATTGTGCACCGCATTTTTGCCCATATTGCAGTTGAATTGTTCCTCAAAGTGTGCATGATTGAGGTCACTTGGTGACTCAGTCAAATTGCTGTGAAAATTTTTAACCTGGGCATATTTTCTGATTGGTTGGCTCAGTGAATATCTGAAATATCCTCCTGAATTTGTCCTGGGTCAATGGATGATTCCACTTATGCTGCTGCCTTAGCCGCTGCCCGCTTGCAGGCTTTTTGTGCCACTTTGCATTGTTTATGTGTAACTGGGTCCACGATGGAGTAAAGTTCACCTTCACCCCAGCGGAATGGGTGGTGACTGTCAGTCATTCTGGCGAAGTTTTTATTACTTTCATCCATGGCTTCCTCACAGTAGTCTGCTTCCATTAAGCCTTCCTTCATGGGGCATGCATGTTCCTTGTGTCCCAATGAACCACAGTGGTTGCATATAGGCGGTGCACGTTCTGGTGTAACTCAAAATGTGGATAACTGTTCCCCATCCACAAAGTGAAACTCTGCTGTGAAGGGAATTCTAGATAAGTCATCTTCCACTTTGGGGAATGGGTTGATCATGGCAATAGCTTTGCCTGTGCACAGGGTTTGCATCAGGCGAAATCTTTGTAATTTGACTTGCATAAAGTCTCCATAGGCTATGAGCCCTTTGCAGAGCTCTTCCTCAATTACCTTATAAGGAAGGTTTGTAGGGAGTGAGTCAAATGAGATAAACAAAGTTTTTGCTTTGTTCCATCTGATGTGTGCGGTGCGCACAATTTTTTTACCCTCAGGGAGGGCAATTTTCATGCAGATTTTTGCTGCAGAATCAGCTTTATCAGCTGTTTTGAAACCAATATTGATCCAGCCGTGGCCCATGTTGTTGGTGGCAATATATACCCCATGTGGAAAAGGGAGGGCTGTGCCTCGCATGTTTTCTCCCACAGGGTTGGGGACTCATCCCCAAGGTAGAGTGGGAGCCCGTGCTCCACCTTTGAAAGGGTTGGTTACATTGGATATACATGTATTGATCTTGTTTTATAGTAAACACCATAATCTAGACGGTGTCTGAGTTTGTGGTTTCTTGGCGGCTTGGGTTCCTGGTCACCCTCCAGGGCGTTTCTTGCCCTTGGGTGCACCGATTTGCATCCTCTTGATGTGATGCTCGCCCAGGTTGTATTAGATTATTATTCTAATCGCCCATCTCTCTGGTGTGATTATCAAAAATTGCTGTTTGAATTGAATTATAGTAACTAAGTGATTGTTACAGGAAATAAAAGTGATAATGGTTACTTTATTAATAATATTATTAACTGGAGAAAACTAAACATAATTTATTTTATTACCAATCTATCATTGTCTAATAAGCAATCAAATATATTATATTATAGTTGATGAAGTAGAAAAAGATATAAACTTACCTTTCAAAAGATATCAGAAAATGTTTAGGATGATAATAGTTTAGAGTTAAAAAATCAATAAACTTCAACTTTATATTAGAAAAATACAATAATAAGCCTACCCTTATAATGTTAGTAAACATAAGCAATTACAATTGTTTATGGTGATAACAAATCAATAAATTAATATTAAATATTATTAATTAAGAAGTAAAACTTACTTTAAAAATGTAAGCAACCATTTCAGATGATCACAGATTATCATAATGCAAACACACATCTAGTGAAAAAAGTATCTACTGTCATGATTCTGATATGACTGGATGATAAGCCCAAGGTCATTATGGCGGAATGGATGAAATTTGCTGAAATTTGGTATGAGTAATAGTAAATTTGAGTGCCTTGAAATGAGGCGATATAGGGTTGTTGGGAAATCATCTTGGATTAGGCAATCAGGAAATTAACAAATAAAGAATTGACATAACCAATGAAATGTGGTGAATTAAATTACTAAGCCATAGAAGCGATAGCATCCAAAGTTGCTACATATAGGTGAGACAAGACGATTAAGAGAATAAGGTTAGTAGTTTAGAGAAAGTGGAAACAGGAAGGGTCTACTATATTAAGTATATTAAATAATGAAAGTTGTGGGAGCGAGGCTCCATATTTAGTTGAAAGTTTATTTTGTTGTTTCAAGGACAACAATCATCATATTGTTGGTCCTAATTGCTCAGTGGGGTGAACCCTATGCAAAATCCGTCAGTGTACCTCTTGAATACTGCCAATTTTAAAACAAAAATCAAAAAGATTACCTTGAAAAAATACTGATAAACAAATTAGATCTCAGATGATCATACTGGAATGAAATTTATTTACCTTAAAGAAATAATAATTAGAGGTAGTAAGAAAATAAGTAAATCACTAGAAAGCTTACCTTAAAATGATCTCAATTATATACTTAAAATTTAAAAAAATGTCCTCTGGGATCAAACATATTATGATATAATTTACATAGTCTACTTTTTACTGTTAAGCTGATAAAAACGAAATTTTTAATGAATGTTTATTCTAAATAACCAAAGACAATTAAAGTGCTTGCCTTTACATTGATATTATAATTTATAATTTGGGTGGGGATAATGAAAACAAGTATCTAGTCTGTGTCATTTTAAACCTCAAATAACCTTAAACTCTAAATGTGCTTAGCCTTGCATTTATATTATAATTCTGCAATTTAAGCAAAGATATCAAAAACATCTATTTATTGAATATTTTCCTTGATCCTAAATAACCAAAAACTAGAATGTGCTTACCTTTGCGTTGATATACAATTTCTTTAATTTAAATGGGGATAATAAAAAACAATTTACAAAGTGTTATCCTAGATACTAGATAACCAAAATCTTCTAAATTGCTTAAATTTGCTTAGAGTTTATTATTCTGGAGTTTAAAAAACTTTTCTTTCTTGTTGCAATCACTTTTGCAACCTATTCAATACAAGTCTGAATCTAGTTTGATAATCTCACAGAGGAGATTAGTCTACGCCCATGTCAGGGAGCAGTTGGGCAAGTAAAGTAAGAGGAGCAGGTGGAAGGTCCGCGGCCTCAAACATTCAAAAATGCCCCTAGAGAAACTGGAGGAATAGACAAAAATTTTAAAAAACTGGCGGTCATTATTTCCCCAAAAATCCTTGCATGGCAAGCACAATGCAACCAGTACATCAACACGCCACACTCTCAGCCACTTTCATCGGTGGAATTTGGAGTCTGCATGTTTCTGGACATCCAACAAACAGCCTTATGGGAGAAATTTTGTGAAGATGTGCACACCTTTTTCCTGACCGCAGTGTACATCGCACCTCACTCCATATCACGCAGTTGGCTGGACCTAGGTTTTGAAAGCAAAATAGCAGCAGACGAGGCTGCAGCAGTGCGTGTAGTGGTCGACCTCCCTGAAGGGCAACGGGTTGTCAAAACCAAATGCACTAGATGTACAAAATCCAACCAAATTTTCCTCACGTTTGACTTTTTGCCTACTACGGTAAAATGTGACATTTTGGAACAACACCTGAAAGATGGTCCCACCATATATGGCAAAATACAATCTTTTGAAATGCAATGCTTCACGCTGATGCCACACCTGTGCACTGGCAAAGCCATTGCAGTTCTGACCCTGACTGAGGAGATTGCGAAGGACCTAACCCAGATCCTGCAATCCACTTTTATTGACATCGCAGGGCATACCACCCACCCATTCTGGGTGACCGTGGACAGCACACCCCACATCTGCACCCACTGTGACGTTTTCAGCCATAAGGCGCACGCATGCCCCACCAAGGAGGGCGTCACATTCCAAGAGCACCCCTCAGCAGCCATGGCCAGCGGAGAGGCGCACTATGAACCAACCGCAAGCACCAAAGAGGCTTTCCCATGGGGAGCACAAGGCTGCTACCTACTGGTAAAGCCTATCTCCCCGCAAGAGTGGAAGAAGGCCAAGCAGGTCCACAGGGCCGCGGCCAAGGAAGCGGCCAAAGCCACCACCGCTATCCCACTTTCCCAATGCCATGAGGACATTGAAACCTTCATGGCAGAAGCAACTTGGGAATCCATCAACCAATCAGATTGGGAAGCCCATGCCAATTGGGCCACTCAATTGAGGATCCAAAGGGGGATTCAATTTCACCCAATTGTTGCACCCAAGCTCCAGTAAAAACTGACTTGGGACCCATCCCAACTGATAAAAAAATTTTGACCCACTCAATGGTGCACCAAACTCATCCGCACCGCAAAAAATTTGTATAATCTCAGGGAAACAAAAAGCAAAGGCTAAAGTCAATGCAACTCTTTCCACAAAAATTAACAAAAATCCTGATAGCATTGCTGCTAACACCCGTGCTGCTGTGAAGGCCCATGGGGATCTAGAGGAGGCTAGTGGGCCCAGGTGCCCGCCCCCTCACACCTAATGTGCGAGGGGAAAAACCTTCATTTTAGGGACATTGAATATTGCCGGACTCAAGGCCTCTCCATCCCAGGCTAGGAAACTGAGTTTCTTACAACAAAATTTACCCGTGGATATCCTGGCCATCCAGGAGTCCCACAGTCCATGAAGTTCCAAGGAAGCTTGGAAAACAATGCTCCTCCCATCCCTATCCTTTTGGTCAGAGCACTGTGGGGTGCTAATTCAGAAAAATAATTTTTAAATTCACATCCTCAGAAACATTCCTAAATGGCTGAGTGCTCATCGTCACCTTCTCATGGCCTGATGTAGCGCATGCAATCGTCAACATCTATGCCCCAAACGGTGCATGAGAGCGTCAGGAATTTTTCTTGTTGTAAAATCCCTCCTGCTACCCCTCAGACCTTTTCATAGTTGGTGACACGAACTGTTGGCTAAATACTCCAACGGACCAGTGGCCTTCCTCCTCCCACGCCCCCCAGGGCCACATTTAACTTCGCGTTCTAAAGGCCCCCCTTGGGCTAATGAATGTGCTGCCACGGCAAGTCTAGCTGCTTGAAGACATGACGTGCCCCCACGTCCACAACAGCCAATTAAGGTCCATAACCCGCATAGACCTTATCCTTATGCCGGCGAAATTCCAACCCCACATATCCCACTTTAAAACAACAAAAATGGAATTCTCCGACCATTGACTGGTCTCAATAACCTACCACCTACCTGTCACAGCTGCTAAGGCCCCACATTGGTGCAAAATCTGCCCCCCCAAGCTCACATCACCAGGATTTTCCACGTGGGTGGAATCATCAACTTTGGCAGCAAAGTTTGTTGCACCATTATGCGCGGACCCCATTTCCACATGGGCAACTTTCAAAGAAGATACTATCCGCCACTCTTGCCACCTCTCTTCCAGATGCTCACGAGCCACATCAACTGTCATTTTGCACGCTCTGGCAGAGTTGGCGCACCTGGAGTCCAACATCCCATCTACTGGATACAGCTCTGCATGGGGCTGGAAGTGGGCGGAGGCAGACACCCACCTCAACGCGCTCAAAAGGCAACACAAACATCAGGTTTGTATTCAGTACAGGGCCAAACGCATCACAAAAGGTGACAAGTGCACTGCATATTTTTTTAAAAGAATTTGCACCACGCCAGAGCATGGCCTGCACACAGGTGCAAAGATCGGATGATTCCATTGCAGATATGCCAGCTGAAGTGTCTATCGAAACATAAAAGCATTACTCTGAGTTGTACCAATCTGATCCAATTCAGCCAGCCAAAATGGCAGAATTTCTCAACTGAGCCCACATCCACACCATTTTCTGATACCCGGAAATAATGAATTTGATTACTCTAAACTAATTATGGACAGCCATTCGCGGTGCACCAAACCAAAAATGTCCAGGCCTGGATGGCATTCAATATGAATTCTACAAAAAGTACTTCAAATATATATCCCCACTACTGCTGGCCTCACTTAACAATAGCCTTTTGGAAACGCGCCTCCTGTCAGGAGGACAAGAGGCCTTCACCATCACACTCTTCAAGAAAGGGGACAAGCTAGACTTAGCCAACTGGTGCCCCATTTCTTTAACCAACACGGATACAAAAATTTTAACAAAAATAATAGCTAACTGTTTAGGGATTGTAGCATCTGCCATCATCTCCCCAGAACAATTCGGTTTCATACCCAGAAGGTCAATTTGGGACAATGTGCACTCAGTGGCCAACGAGTGCCAGTCCACAGCCTCTGGGGCACTGAAATTATTGGACCAACAGAAGGCCTATGATAGAGTAAACTGGGAATAACTCAGGGCCTGCCTCCATCAATTCCGCTAACCCCTCGCTTCATCAACTGGGTGATGCTGCTCACAGAATCTGCAACAATGGCAGTACGGGGACCTGGCTTCCTAATGGAAGTAGTCCGCCCTCAAAGGGGATTGCGACAAGGGGACCCCCTTAGCCCACTCTTATACAACTTCAGCCTTGACCCACTACTTCAAAACGCGAATGCCCAACTCACTGGGGTCCATGTGCCAGGCCAAGCCCCAGTCAAGATGATGGCGTTTGCAGATGACTGCGTGGTTGGGGTGTCTAATAATAAAGATGCACGCACACTTGAAGCTCTCATCCAGGAGTATCCCCGGGTAAGTAACGCTGCACTGAACGCCTCCAAAACCGAAATCATCCTCCTTTGTCAGTATCATAACTGCTGGGCCCCTGCAACAAGCGCCCAGCCCAGCCCATCTGCTCACACACGCGCTCGCCCTCCCAGCTCACCCCACACCGCCCCACTGGTGCTCCCCTTTGTGCTAGCCCTACCATAGGGCCAGTCCGCCATCTGGGCGTGTGGGTGGAGGCAGGCGGATGCGCATCAGCAGTAATGGAGAGTCATATTCTAGACAATGTGACGAAGCGCATCACCTCCCTCAGAGCCCACCCTACTTCCCTTACAGGCAGGGTCGTTTTGGACAACTCTATGCTTCTCTCCAAAGTCTGGTCCGGAGCCCACGCCATCCCCTTCTCCCCAAGCTTCTTCAAATCCTTGCATGTCCTGCTGCAAGGATGGCTATGGTCAGGCCGCCCTCCACAAGTATGGTTAGAGGTCATGTTTGGCCCTCATCAGCATGGAGGCTGGGCCTGCTTGACTTCAGAGCCCATGCGGCCAAGATCTTGGGTACCTAGATTGCGGCTGTCACCACCCCTACACTACCCTCCCAACACTGGTCCTGTGTGGCCCGCTCCAACTTCTCCCGTGCCTTGGGCCTCAAAAATACATCAAACCCCCACTCTCTGATGAAATACCTGGCTTCACACCCATTGGCCACAGGTCCTCACGGGACTAAAACCCACTACAAACGAATCCTACTCTCCATGCGGAGCGCTGAGTGGAGAATTCAAATTAGCGGACATACAACCAGAAGAGGCCGCCCCTCTCCTAAGTTCACACAGGAGGTACAGGGGCTACCAATCAATGATGGCGTGATCCCCATACGGCCCCATGTCCTATCCTGGGTGGACTACCTGGACATAATGGACATCCCTTACTCCATTGAGACCCAAAAAACCATCTGGAAATACGCTCACCATCCTCTGTTGCAGCCTCAAATCCGCTCCCATGTGTGGCGCATCCTGAGGCGGGTGTACCATACAGCTGAGCGCTCTAACGCTTTACACTCATCCTGCGTTGTGTGTGGCCAGTATGGAACGCTGTTCCACCGCCTGGAGAAGTGTCCTACCTCTAAAGTGATATGGCGCGAAGTTCAACGTCTGCTGGGCTCGGATTAAATACATCCCTTCAGTCTGTCAAGAGATATGTTTGCTTTATCAATGGCCTCCCCCTTCCACCCTCCCTCCATGCTCTGGTGGTTGCAATAGCCATGTGGACCATCCGCACGATTGTCTTGGATGCCATCGCAGGCTCCATCCCCACCCTCCCAGAAGCAGTCCACAGATTCTGGTCTCACTTGGTGGACCACTTTCAAGCGTGGATGTTTGGATACCTCCCACCACGCCACCGACAGCTGGTATCCTCCTGGTTCCCAGTTTGGTTCATCAAATCAGACCCATTCCTCCACACGTGTTCAATTGTGGCTACGGCCCCTTCACGCGTTCCCTCCCCTTCCCCATAAGTGGCGTTCCCACTGGCAACAAGAGATAGCATTGTTTTCTGGGGTGCCTTCCCCGTTACTAAGTGTTGTCTCAGTTGAGTCAATTTTGGAAGTGTCCATCCCATGGTCAGCCTTCCCCACAATAAATTTTAAATTTAAAATAAACCCATTATTCCCAATATCGCCTCTCATCAAAGCGCTTGAATTACCATTACCAGTTCGATTCCCATAAATTCCATTCATTTTGCCATATTGACTTAGGGCTTATCATTTAGTCATATTGAAATCGCGACATTACCCCCTCTTTAACTGGATGATAAGGCTCTTATTTTTTGTATGGTTGGAGGAACTTCACGTGCACCCAGTTAATGATTTGACCCCCTACAGGTTTCTTAATGGTGTAGGCATTAAACCCACCTTCTTGATGATCTTAAATGGTCCACTCCATATGCTGGCAAGCTTGTTCCTTCTTCTGAACCCATGTTGGTCATGAAACAGGACCAATTCTCCTACCCCAAACTTTGGAAGACTGCTGCATCTACATTGATCAGCCGCATGATCCTGAATCTACTTGGCCACTCTAGTGGAATATGCCTCAGTTTGGAGCTTAATTAGCATATTTGTTAAGGTAGCTAAAAGCGGTGTGGCTCGACTCAGCCAGTATCCTCTACACAGGAGTAAAGCAATGCCAGTAGTGCTGGATGTCGTCCATAGAGCAATTGAAATAGACTCTTACCAGTTGTGGAGTGGTAGCTGATATTTTACGCAAAGCAGCGGTGGATAAAAGGGTGCTCCAGTCTGACAGCCGCTCATTTACAAGTTTGAGTAGAATATTTACTAAGGTCCCATTGACCCATTCCATCATACCGTTAGATTCAGGGTGGTAGGGGGTGGTTAAAACCCCGCGGATGGCCATGAGCTCATTCAACTTTGGCAAAATATGTGATGTGAAATTGGTTCCATTGTCTGTTAATATAAATTGCAGACAACCATGGCGCTGGATAACACACTCAGGATGAACTTGGTGGTAGTGACAGCCCCTAAAGCCTTGATAGCCCTTGCTTCCACCCATCTTGTCAAATGGTCAATGGCAACTATTATATATTTGGAGCGGTTTGCGCCAGTTGGCAGAGGACCCACCACGTTTAATGAATTGGTATGCCATGAGAACCGAGGCTTAACTAGCTGGTAGGTGGTTTTTCAATGGAATGGTTTCTCCACTTGGCACTGATGACAACAACCAACCGTCTCAAGAACATTGTAATGAATACTCTTCCAATAGTAGCAGGGTTGCAAGAACTCCAGAATATTTTTCAACCCTCTATGACCTACTGCTCTATGGGCATTAATAATAATTGCAGGCCTGGCAGAGGGTTTTGGGAAACTCAGCGTTGATTCCCCCATCCGCTTATATAGCTCCCCCATTGCGCAAGAAGGTATTTTGCATAAGCCCATCCAACACTTTGATCACAGGTGGTGGCTCGTCGTGATATTTGCCCGCAATCATTTTTTTGTACATGATGTCTGCCACATCTGCTGTAATAGCAACCGTGGGTAGTTGGGAAAGACAGTCAGCATTCTGATGCTTTGCCCCAGGCAATGCATGATCTCAAAATCGTATGCTTGGAGCTTCAAAGCCAATCGCGCAAGCTGCCCTTCAGGTTCCCACATATTCTGTAGCTTGTGCAAGGAGGCATGATCCATTACCACTTTGAATTTCACCCCATGAAGTAGACCCAGAATTGTTTATATGCATAGATTACCGCTAAACACTCCTATATGGTCACAGTGTAATTCCGTTCAGGGCCAGTTAAACTGCAGCTGCAATATGCAATGGGGTGTTCCACAACTTCATCATCTTTTTGGGACAACACAGCCCCTACAGCGGAAAGTGAGGCGTCCGTTTGCACAATGAATTCTCATTTGAAATTGGGGTATTGCAAAACAGGTGCGCTAGCTAACATGGTTCATAATACATTAAAATTGGTTTGACATTGATCCATCCAGTTAAAGACAGAATTTCTCTTAAGTAGCTCAAAGAGTGGAGCCCCAATACAGCTGAAGTTGGGAATGAGCCGCCGGTAGTAACCAACCATCCCCAAGAACACCTGGATATCCCGCTTGTTACTTGGATGAGTGTAAAAATTTTACTCTTAGGAGTTTATTTATCGGAGGTCAACCCTAGTAATCTTTCTACTGCACAAGTTTGGTTTCCTCGTGCACCTCACGTTGTAAGAATATATATACTCTAATAATAGTATGACAACTAATATCCGTAGTCAAGTTAGAATTATCTTCAGGCCCAACGCTTTGGCCGGTATTTCCAATAGTACTGAAAATTGCACTCTTAGGGATTCGTTCCCTAAATCCTGTCCACTTGATCTTTGTTAAGATCCTCTGATGACAGTCCCTTCAGCCCAACACACAGTCAGCAGCAATCCCTTAGCCATGGTCCAGTTCATCTTTAGATCCTCGCTTGGATCTCTGCTCTTCTCTGAGAGTCTACCAATTATTGCCTTCTGCAATAATATCCTTGAGATGGAATCTTCACGCTAGATGCTGATAGTCTAACTATCACCGAATCTTTATTCAAATTAATAAGGTTCTTTATTAGTTCTTTCCCAACCATAAACTTGTGTCAATCATTGATTATTTTTCAGTGTATTAATGTTTTCTACTTGAGTTTACTTGAGTTTTTTACTGTACTTTATTATAGTGAACTCTTGGGGAATTTATAAGGGATTCAGCTGTCTAACCCTCAGTCGACACCTCTTTGATGAAACGGCAGCTGTTGCCATTAAATCACCCTTCCTCGTCTCAGCAGAAATTGTCTTCCCCATCCTGACTAGCATTCTGACATTAGACATCCTCGAGACCTCAAATGAAAGAGTCAGAAATGTATCCTTAACGTTTTCCTCTCAATCCAAGCGAATCATCCATAATTAGCTAACAACCAATTGATTCACTAGTTGCAGGTGGCATCACTCGCCTCGCAACTCATTAAACATTCCCAATCAGTCAGTGATAAAACTGGACCGATCCTAATCAGTACACCTGATAGTTAGTACTATCAGATGCCTTATTTTGTCATCCGCTCCACCCAACGAGATATTAGGTATTCATCCAGATCAATCCACGATGGATACAACCAGATAAATATCCTATGTCCCCCAAATTTAGTTCCTCCAAAATTTGGGTCAACCAATTTTTAATTTACTTCACCTTAGGGAATTTTTCCCCTAGCAATACCAGGTAATCTAGCAGACTGGGAATATGGGCAAAAATCCCAACACATCCCCCTCTTGCAGAGATTTCAAGCGAGAAAAGGACTGGGCATGGAAACACTGCTTCAGACACCTGGTCAAATACTTCATTGGTTCAAGCGGAGTACTTCATCAATACTCAACGCTGCTCAGGACGACCTTCGGCATATGGCATTCCTCCTCTTCCTCCTTGCTACCGCCTACTCAGAGCGCGATCCCCATGACCTCTTGTTGTGCCGGGCTGATCAATTTACTCATGAAATTATTTTTCCCAGGATCCAGTTTTCCCCCATCAGGGTATATGAACTGCTGTCATATTCAGGTTTCTTGGTCTGGCGTCCTCAAATTCCTGATTCTCTCCTCATCCTAGACAGGAAACTCTTACCATCGATGTTCATTTTTGTATCTTGATTAAGAATACTTATTTATATCCGCCTTCATTATTTCGTTTATAACCTCTTGGCTGTAAGTCATTCTTCCCTCAGAAAGTTTATTTCATTAATTTTATGAAATTAATTTCCTGAAATTGGAGCCTAATGGAGTGTAGGGTGCATAATATCAACATCTATATCAGTCTGACATCCCCCTATAGTCCTGCTCATATGTCAAACTCTGAGTCTCGTTACCAACAGCTTCTTAACAGTCTGTCCAATTCGGACCTCCGCCTCTTCCAGAAAATGAGTCAGGATGCTTGACAGACCCTCTTCTATGGTCCTTCCAGGACTCATACGCCTAGCCTGCGCAAGCAGCTAGTCCTTTCATTGAGTTACTAGAAACGGTATCCAATACCATCAAAACTAGGCGTGCCATCATTTTGAATAACTCTTGGCTGACTCTTCCCATGCAGTGGATCCTCGAGTTGGACTTTGAAACCCTTTTGGATTTGGCTCCTTTCACTGAGGCTCCAAACATCATTGTCGATGCTCCAGAGGTTATGCTGACTGCTCTAGATTGTTCATTCCTGGCTGGGTCAGATTTGCTCCCTGAGTTTCTCTTCCAACTCAGTCAATTCTACAAACCCGCTGTACTAGTTTCTGAGCTTACAATTGGGAACAGCATTCATACCAAGCTCCCCTATGATGAACTTCAAGCGCAAGTCACCAAGGCATTGTCATTAGTGCTGAATCCCTCAGATCTGGACAACCTTCTGGATCAGGATACTGCCACTTATGCTCTCCGCTTTGCTGGCCAAATTCTTTGAAGTTGGTCAATGAAGCTCTCAGCCTCGCATGACTTTTATCAGTCATTCAGCTTCAGCTTCCGCAAAGCCCATAGTCGTCATTTACAGGATGCAATCCATTTGTTACATGACTACCTCTTCTCTGGAGCTTCCCATCGCTATCTTCCATTGATGGCGCTAATTGGGGATATGATTTGACAATCTCCTTCGAGTATTCCTTCTTTGCTGTCAGCTCACATGTCTGGTGTTCTTGATGAGGCCTGTCAGCAGGCACTCAAGACAAATCTATCGGCGCCAATGCCTTATCAGGATTACTTGGGGTTATTTGCCAATTGCCTCTTCCTTTATTGCTGTTTTCCACCCTGCTCCAGGGTTTCATGATTGGCATCCTCCAACATATCTATTTCTCTTCCCCTAGTCGCGTTCTCTCAGGGCTCAGCGTCAGCTCAACAAATGTGGTTTTAAGTAGGACTCGCCATTTCAAGTGTCTGATAGCATATCAATTTTGACAGACTATTCCTCCCTACTGTGATCCATCCTCCCTCCCCCAAGAGGCGACATAGGTGGAATCATCCCCTCACTGAGGATAATCAATAAAAATAAATATTTTGAAAATATATCAGCTTATCTACACTTTATATATATATATATATTTTCCCAATATCTTTTATCAAAAAAATATTTCTTTTTTCTATGAGACTTGACCTTGTTTCAGTTTAAAGGTCCATCTTTTCCCCCAAACTGGATCCTGGGCACATAAACCTACCAGTTTTCTATGGTTCAGAGGTCCTTTTACAGACTTAACCATCTAGATTGGTTCAGAGGTCCTTTTTCAGACTTGACCTAATCACTAGGACATGACCAACTTAATGATTCAATGGATTCTTCAGGAACTCTTTATTTATTTTTTTCAATCCATCACTTTAAATATTTAGCGTGGACTTGATTTACTACTCTTCCATCCAAGAGATTCTTGATGGAATAAGCATCAGTCGCCGTCTTGGTGACTACTTTGAATGGACCTGACCATAACGCATCCAACTTGTTTCTTCGTCCAAAACCATGCATATCACAATAGGCAACTCTTTCTCCTATTCGATATTCTTCTAATGGCGGTCAGTTTTTATCATCCGTCAATTTCTTTTATCCTTTTCTTTAAGATAGTATCAAATGCTTGCAATTGCACATCGATCAGGATACTCATCAGTCAGTTCAGGTATTGTTCAGTACTCATCCCCAAAGTAGGTTCTACTACCAAAATATAATATCAGCGATAATACGGCCTTCCTCCCATAAAGTAATTCAAACGGCATCTTTCCTATCGCTGTATGATGACTGATGTTGTAGGCAAACGTCACCAAACTCAGGTAAATTCCCCACATGGAAGTTCTACCTGCAACTAGCTTCCTCAGTGTCGTGGCCAGTGTCCCATTGACCCATTCTACCAGTCTGTTTGTCTCCAGCTGATATGGTACTGACACAACTCCCCGGATCCCCATTATTTCATTTAGCCTTGGGATCACATGGGACATGAAGTTGGTCCCATTATCGCTCAGTATAACTTGTGGACACCCATGTCAGTATACTACTTGATCCAGGATGAATCTCGCAGTACTGGTAGCATCTACTCTGGTTAATGCCTTTGTTTTGACCCATCTTGTCAGATGGTCAATGGCTACTATGATGTACTTGATTCCTCCTGTGCTCATCACCAACGGTCCCATCACATCAATAGACACCATGTGCCATGCAAATCCAGGTCATACTAGTCAGTATCCAGTTGTATTCTTGTGTGGTTTATGCAGTTGGCATGCCACACAACAAGCCAGATGGTCTGCAACATCATAGTTAATCAATTCTTAGTAATAATACTGGCAAATATGGTCAGTTGTTTTTCTTAGGCCTCCATGCCCGACAACCTTATGAGTGTCTAGAATGATTGCTGCTCTCTCCAACGGTTTTGGGAATAATAGCCAATTCCCATTTATCATCTTAAATACTTGTCCATCCATGGTCTCAGTGTTTTCCATCGCTTTTCAAAGCGCACATTAGATTTCTGAGGCTTGTCCTCAATTCTTCCTTCAACCATTCTCTGGAATAGCTCATCCACCTGCGGATATACCAACTGGACCATTGGTAACCACGATAAGTCATCCGCGTTCTGATGAGAAGCCCCCGCTTGGTGGACTATCTCATAATCATAAGCCTGAAGTTTGAGTGCCCATCGGGCAAGTCATCCTTCAGGTTCCCTCAGATTGTGCAGCCAACGCAACAAAGAGTGTTCAGTCACTACCTTAAAGTGCATTCCATGGACATACACCCAAAACTGTTTACAGGTGTAAATGACTGCAAGGCATTCATGCTCAGTTACGGTGTAATTCCTCTCTGCGGCAGAGAGTGTCCAGCTCACATATGTCACCGGATGTTCATCCCCAAGTTCATCTACTTGGCTCAGTATGGCGCCAATGACCATCAATGAAGCATCAGTTTGAATGATAAACTCCCGATTGAAATTCAGATATTTCAGAATTGGCAAATTTATCAGATACCGGCGTAACTCATCAAAGGAGTCCTGAGCCTCTTCTTTCCATATAAATCCTTTTTTCGGATCCTTTAATAAATGAAATAAGGGCTCAGCTATTCGGGAAAAGTCCCAAATAGATCTTCTATAGTATTCTGACCATCCCAAGGAATACTTGGATGTCTCAGACACTCTTTGGCACAGCCATCTTTTCAATAGCTGCTATCTTCTGGGGTTGCGGCTGCAATCCATTTGCATTGATCACAAATCCCAGGTATTCAAGCTCCTTCTTGAAGAAGTGACACTTCCAAGGCTTGATCTTCAGGTTAGCCGTGGACAGTCTCTTAAACACTTCCTCCAAGTGCTGAAGGTGATCAGTAAACATCCTACTGAACACGTTTATATCATCCAGATATACCAAGATGCACGACAACTTCAGGTCGCTTAATACTTCATCCATGGCCCTCTGGAACGTAGCAGGCGCATTACAAAGACCCTGGGGAACCCTAGACGGCTGGTATAACCCCTGTGCGGTGATAATAGCACTAATTTCCTGGTCTTCTCCTAGCAAGTCAATCTGCCTGTATCCTGAGATTAGTTCCATAGTGGAGAAATACTTCTCTTCTCCTAATTGGTCTAGCGCATCATCAATCCTTGGTAGGGGATATGAATCCCTCTTCTTAATTTATTCAGCCTCCAATAGTCAATAACTACCCAATTTGATCCATCTTTTTCTTTATGATCAAAATTTGGCTTGCCCAGGGACTTGACAATGGAACTAGAAGCCCATGCTTTACTAGTTTGTTGATCTCATCTATCACTACCACTTTGGTGGCTTTCAATCTTCAGATTGGTCTCATTCCTATTGGTAAATTTTCTCCGGTGTTGACTTTGTGAATTATGCCTTGCGCGCATCCCAAATTGTGATCATCCTGTGCAAATATTTCCTGATATCTCTCGAATAATTTGAGCACCTCCTCCTTCTACCCTTCCAGTAGATCTGCGAGCTGCTCTCAATCAATTAATAAGTTGATACTCTCAGTTACCCTGGACAGTAATTCATCTTATCAAGAGTCCCAAAGTCATGGAATCTCTTCAATTTAGCCATCAGGATTAGATGACCAAACACAATGATTTTATTCTCTCTATCTTCATTGGTTTTTCACTCAGATTCTCCAGAAGAACTCTTATTTCTCCATGGCCTGGCATAATTATCCCAGGAGCCACCCAAGGCTCCACTATGGACTTCTTCCAGGGGCTTCCAACCTCTTAATACAACAACTCCAGAATCTCTAGAGTCAACCCTGTGTTGACTATCATCTGCAATCTGGCCAAAATGGTTTCTTCTTTCTTGAACTGCAAAGGAATTCCCCAGTTCTCTAGGATCTCAGCCGGCATCTCCCGTCGCTTCCTACCAACTAATTGGTACTGAATTAGTACAATGCCATAATTGTATATCAAGTTGATGAAATTATTTCTCCAGTAAAATGGAACTTCACCATTATTTTGATATACCAATGATAACGTCTGACCCAGAATGGTCAACATATTATTCTTGAAGGTACATTTAACTCCATATTTATGCAGAAACTCCGTTTCAATCAGGATATCATAGTTTTGATTCGCCAAAACTATTGCTGGCGCAGATACCACCAACAACCCAAATCGTAGTGGCAGCACACTATACGCTCCACAGGAAACGGTGGTGTTCAGCCCAGCTGTTCCATATTCCTTTTTGTGTTCCAAGTCCAGAGAGATCTTCATCTTCTTCACCATCTTGGTCAACGCAATGTTGATGGGCGCTCCGCTGTCAACTATTACCCATACCCTCACTCAATTCACCTGAATATCTATATACATATACTCAGAGTATTGTAATAGGGTATTTACTAAGTGAATTGTGGCGTTATTAGCTGAATCTAGGGTATTAATTATCTGCACCGATAATTCAGGAAATGATTCCTTAATTGTGCCAAGGGGAATCGACAGGTTGGCCTCAATAACTGAATATCAGTTAACTCATCAGGATTTTCAGCGGTCTGAATCTTCTCCGCCAGTTGTTGGGCATATGGCTGGGCAACCTCCTGAACTATCTCGGGGTCGATCTTCTTCACCTCAGCTCTGGTCACGGCATTTATGTCCATGCTGACCACTTGATATATTGGATCTTGTTCATCATCCACAAACAATTCGCTAATATCTATTTCTTCATTTATAACATCGGGAGGAACAGGTTTCTCCACCGTCCTAGACTGTTTCTTTTCTAGACAGTGGGACCTTATCCCAAATCTTTTGTGGCTGCTATTTCCTTAGCCTGGACCATATTAACTTGATCCTTCAGCTTTTTGCAGTGTGCGGTGAAATGCCCTTTCCCACCACACTGAAAGCAGACCTTTTCCTTCTTGTTTAACTGATTGTAATCCTTGGGCTTATTCCCTGGCACAGTTCAGTTAAAAGTCTCCTTTGCTCTTTCACCTCCCTTCATGGGATTCAAACTTTGGACCAGATTTGACTTGAAGCTTCTATTAGGAGCATCAAACGTTGCTCCCAAAATCTTCAAATTGTCTGCCATTTGTGAGGTAGTTATCTAAGTTGAAAATACAGTAGACATCATTTGATGCAAATTGTTATAGGGCTGAAGGGCCGCTTGCAATGCGATTCTTGCATCAAAGTCATCCAACACCTTCACTACAGCCAGGATCTGTGATTCCTGGTAGAATTGATCTGCGAAGCTTGTAAGAGACTTGTCTTTACAGAATAGAATTCTCATAAAGTCTTGCTTGCGTTTTGACATGCAGGTTGGACTGCCAAATTCCTTCATCTGTTGCCTTACCCTCAGCATAAGACCAACTGTCCCCTCCAGGTGGGGTAACATTAGATTCTGACAATCTGTGTTTAAGCAGTTCATGAATGTCAATGCCTTCTGATGATCCCCATATCCATTCATGGTCATGTCAAATAGTCATAAAAATGCTGGGGCGTTATCCCGATGGAATGTAAGCAATTTAGGGGCTGCCCTAAATTCCTCTGAGTCAGTTCGGGCCAACTCCCTCAGTTCAGCTATTTAGTTTACTTGCGGAGTATCATTGGGCGTCATCTCTGAAATAGCATTGAATGGGGGTGGCATATTTCTTGGGGTATTCGTTTTCCCAATTATTGTTTAAAGACTTCCTTCTTCAACATCATTGGCCACATCCGACTCACTTGCACTTCTGTGTGCTTTAAATTTCTCTACTTCTTTTAATAACTTCTCAATGTCCGCACCAAATTTTCCCAAATGAATGCAATCCGATTCATATTCTATTTTCAGAAATAGGACCTCTTGGATAAGATCTCCTTCTTTCTTCTTTAACGAGTTCACTTTGCCAAGTAACTCATTCCTGAAGTTGGCTACATTGTCAACTCCTTCTTCCACCTTGGTTACTCATTCCTCCAAGGCTGAAAACTGCCAGTGATCCACAGAGTTTAAAGCGTTCTGGTTCACTGTGACAATCTCAGTCCACAACCTACGCATTTTTTCTTTGTACGACATTCTGGATTAATTCTTCTACTCATATACCCCTGTAGTGAGCACCAACTTGTAAAATTTTTACTCTTATGAGTTGGTTTATTGGAGGTCAACCCTAGTAATCTTTCTACTGCACAGGTTTGGTTTCCTCATGCACCTCGCGTTGTAAGAATATATATAATCTGGTAATAGTATGATGACTATTATCCATAGTCAAGTTAGAATTATCTTCAGGCCCAATGCTTCAGCCAGTATTTCTGATAATACTGAATATTGCACTCTTAGGGATTCGTTCCCTAAATCCTGTCCACTCAATCTTTGTTAAGATCCTCTGATGACAGTCCCTTCAGCCCAACACACAGTCAGCAGCAATCCCTTAGCCATGGTTCGCTTCATCTCTAGATCCCCGCTTGGATCTCTACTCTTCTCTGAGAGTCTATCAATTACTGCCTTCTGCAATAATATCCTTGAGATGGAATCTTCATGCTAGATGATGATAGTCTAACTATTACCGAATCTACAGCCAAACTAATAAGGTTCTTTATTGGTTACTTCCCAACTGTAAACTTGTGTCAATCAGTGAGTATTTTCAGTGTATTACTGTTTTCTACTTGAGTGTACTTAAGTGTTTTACTGTTTTTTATTATAGTGAATCTAGGGAATTTATAGGGGATTCAGCTGTCTAACCCTCGGTTGACACCTCTTTGATGAAATGGCAGCTGTTGCCATTGAATCACCCTTCCTCGTCTTGGCAGCAATGGTCTTCCACATCCTGACTAGGATTATGATGTTAGACATCCTTGAGACCTCAAATGAAAGAGTCAGAAACATATCCTTAACATTTTCCTCTTGATCCAAGTGAATCATCCATAATTAGCTAACAACCAATTGATTCACTAGTTGCAGGTGGCATCACTTGCCTCGCAACTTATTAAACATTCTTAATCAGTCAGTGAAGAAACCTGACCAATCCCAATTGGTACACCTGATAGTTAAATACTATCAGATGCCTTATTTCGTCAGCCGCTCCACCCGATGAGATATTAGGTGTTCATCTGGATTGAACCCCAATGGATATTACCAGATAAATATCCTAAAATCCCCAAAACATAGTTTCTCTTAAATTTGGGTCAACTGATTTCCAATTCACTTCACCTTAGGGAATTTTTCCCCTAGCGATACCAGGTAATCTAGCAGGCTAGGAATATGGTCGAAAATCCCAACGCTGAGTCATCTGAGGGATGGTTTCCACTTTGGCCAGCTGTGGACTAGGCCCTTTGGAGTCTACCACAAAGCTGAGGTATTCCAATTTTTCCTTGAAAAAATGACACTTTTGGGGCTTAATCTTAATATTAGCTTCAGCTAGGCGGCGGAATACTTGCTCCAGGTGTCCAAGATGCTCTGTGAATGTCCGCGAAAATATGTTGATATTTTCAAGGTAGACAAGAACACAAGACAGCTTTAAGTCACCCAAAATAGTGTCCATAGCCCACTGGAATGTAGCTGGGGCGTTGCACAAACCATGTGGCATACATGTAGGCTGGAATAATCCCTTTGAGGTAATTATATCGCACTTTTCTTGTTCCACTGCTGGCAACTCGATCTGCCAGTACCCTGATATCAAGCCCATGGCTGAGAAATACTTGGCCCCACCTAACTGATCTAAAGCATCATCGATATGTGGAAGCAGGTATGAATCCTTTTTTGTAATACTATTAAGCTTCTGATAACCAATTACTACCCAATTGGAGCCATCTTTCTTTTTTACAATGAGCACCAGAGATTCCCAAAGACTCTTCGATGGTTCCAACATTCCCTGTTCACCAAGGCATTTATTTCTGCAGATACAACTTCTTCTGCTGCCTTTGAGCGTCAGATAGGTTGTGACCTGATAGGGTGGTGGTCTCCTGTGTCCACCCAATGCACGACCCCCAAAAAGCAATCCAAGTTGTGGTCATTGGTTGCAAAAATACTGCGATATTTCACAAACAGATCCATCACCCAGTCCTTCTGATCCTCCGATAAACCAGTTAATGCCTCACTGGAAACACCATCATTGCACTGAGGGAGGTTTTTAGAGGCAAGCCAAGATCTTCCCACAAACCAAAGTCATGTACCTGGTGGACCTCATTAATAGGGATCAGGTGCAGGTAAGCCACCACTTGGTACCGCCAAAACTTCATCACCTCCTTCTGCAGATTCGCTATCAACACCTTCACTTCCCCTGCTCTGGTAACAGTAACCCAGGAGCCACATGTGGTTTGAGCTGCAATTGGTGATAAGGCCCCACAACCACTCCATACAGACTTTCTGGAAATATCAATTTCGAGCTCTGTCCCAAATATGACCTGGTGCCCAGAAGGAATAGTACAAGCATTTGCAGCTCGTAGAGGAATCCCTTTGTACTCATAAATCTAGTTTGGAAGCAGTTGGGGCCTCTGCTTCATCCGTCGATATTTTACAGAGTTTACACCATCACTATAAGCAAGATTAATTTGCCCAGAGCGGATTGGGTCTTCTGGAACTCTGTGGGAAGTAAAATAGATAGGGATCTGTTGTCCCAGTATACTGATGGTTTCATCCACCATATTAACCACAGCCCCAAAGTGCCGCACAAATGCAGCCTTGATCAACATGTCATAATAGTTATTATGCAATACCACAGCTGGAGCGGATACACCAACAGAACCAAACCTCAAGGGCAATGAGCTATATGCACCTTCTGACACAGTACTATGGGCCCCGCAGTTCCATACACTACTCGGTGGTCCACATCTGGCTTCAGCGGAAGCTTAGCCACAAGCTTGGTGGATAATATATTGACAGGAGCACCTTTATCAATTATTGCCCGAATTTTGGTATTCTGTACAAATATGTCACAGTAGGTGCATTCCAAATAAGAAGAACCCTTGGTGTTTGATACATAAACATTCAAGGGCGTTTGATTATCCAGAAAAGTGTTCATATCAGCCCCAACATGAGGATAATCTTGGGCCAATTTTTTCTACAATATCGCCACCTCCACTCCCTTCAAAGCTGCTACATATGCAGAGGGGTCACCACCAATTGTACCATTCCGCTCAAGGATCTGCCAAACATATGGCTTATACACATCTTGGCGAAACTCCATGTCTGCATTATTGGGGTCTTTTCCTCAACTTGAGGCCAAAAGTAGTAAGGAATTTGTTGATATAGTAATTCCGAAGATTGGGCCTCTGAGGTGAAACAAGGTGATTCATGATGTACATCAGGGATAATTACAATTAAATCAGTGGAAGCAGAGCGTCCTGTCTCTACTCCACTTGCCCTTTTCCCTGATAGCCTAGATCCTGTCATATGTGAGGGATCTGTCAATCAGAACACCATTGTCCCATGTGCCTGGTGCAAACGCAGTTAAAGCAACTTACTCCATAGGGCCTACGTCTGTGCTTAATTTAAGTTGCCCACTTGGAAAGTTATTACTAAAGATGATTGGTGTAACCAGACCCAAGTTAGTAAACTGCCAGCTGTTGATAAGCATATTTAGGGTCAAAGTGGTAGTTGGTCAGTTGTTGCTCAGCAGTTATGGGACAGATGGTGAGCTGCGGTGAGTAGCCTGGCATGATTTGCATTGACAGGTTGCTTTCCTCCCATGGTTAGGGTAGGCCTAGATGACAGTGGGAACCCACTTTATATTGGGTGAAGGGAAATTTACAGCTAACCAATATACAAACTAAACAAGTTTAAGAAGAGGTACATCATCCTCTAACAATGAGGCCATAACATTGTACAGCTCAGGATATGGCTTCACCGCAGAGGCCATTGCAATGCATACATCAGCTTCAGCTACAATCCCAGCCCCAATCAACACATGTGCTTCCAATGTAAACTGCTCAGCAAATGCGGTGAGACTCTCATTTTGTTGAAACCCAATGGTCAAGAACTCAACCTTTCCGCTGAGACATCTTTGCAGTTCTGCTGAACAACCATATCACTGTCTCCTTGACTTCTTGTTAAGTAACAGAACTGTCTGGAAGGTAACAAACAACTTGATCAGCACTTCTGACATCCAAGGTGGAGATTAACAATTTTGCCCTGCGCCAGTCTGAGGCACCCTTAGTTATAAACTCAAATCGTCAAAGGAATCCATGAATATTGCCATCACAATCAAAGGCTGGCACTTAGCACAGCATACTTCCTGGAGCAGCTCATCTTGTTTTTTGAGCACAGTGTCCAATGCAAGTTTCAACTCCTCATATGCAATAGTCCTATTGTGTCATGAAGATTTCTTTTCAAAGCAACCTTGGCGAGACATAGCAGGCAACTTGAATTTTATTATTTTATTACTGAACAATGGGCCCCCTGTAGTGAGCATCACCGTTGTAATTTGGCGGAAACCTGGAGATACGCCATAAGAGGTTTTCACAGGGTTTAGCCCACTGAGCAATAAGACCAATGATATGACAATCGTGGCCTTTGGTAACAACAAAATAAACATATTAATAATAAAAACGATGGGGCACTTGCTCCCATTATAATACTTTATTTAAATCTAAAAACTTTCCTTTTATCCTCTTCTATCTTCCCTACTCTTCCTATTTAACCAAGAACCTCCTCTTGATCACCCATCTCGCTTATATTATGGCAGCTTGGATGATACCTCTCATAGCTTGGACTATTTGGTTCCTCTGACACTTGTTTCAGCAGGTTATACTCAAATTTGCTATCGCCTTAATTGTAGGCAGTTTAAATTATAACGTCAAATGTCAACATCACCTTATTTAGAGGTGAACCAATAAATTGTTATATCCAATAAACCCGTTAATCCCAATATCGCCTCGCTACAAAGCGCTTGAACTACCATAACCAGTTAATTCCCACAGATTCCATTCATTTCACCATATTGACTTAGGGCTTATTGTCCAGTCATATTGGAACCACAACATCATCATATCAAAATCTTGGCAATACATACACTGACTGACTGAAAGAATAAATAAATGAATGACATTTGAAACCATCAAGTCTGATAGGTTCAACATATTTGTTTAAGCGGTTGAGAATGGGAAATATATCAAATATTTCACCAAATTGCTCACATGGAACTAAACAAAAAGCAATATATTTAATAAAACACTAACATTGACAGATTGACCTTTATAGCCTTTATCTGATAGTCTCTTTATATTTGTCTGAATAGTTGAGAATTGTAAATATCAGAGAATTCATCAAGTGATTCACCCAAAAACTAAACAATTGCTTACCTAAAACTAAACAAAAATCTTTGTAATAAAACTCTAACTTTATTAGACTGACATTGATAGTTTTAATTTATTTGGCTGAGTGGTTGTGAATTGCTGATTAAAATAAGTAATTTACCAATTTGATTACCCAGAACTAAACAAAAATTAGTATTAGAGTTTTAAGTAGATTAATAAGTTGATTTAGGATAACCAGCTCACAACCACAAGGGAAACAGCGAGGGTGTTGGTCTGAGTGGCTCCAGTGTAGTGGTGGCACATAGCTCACCAGCTACAAGGGCAACAGTGAAGCTGTTGGTCCAATTGAGTCAAGCTTAGTGCTGTCACAGCCTTTAAGCTATATCAGTGTGATCTCATAAGTAAACCCAAGCAACGCTGGGTAACTCCGCTAGTATATCATAGATTTTATGCATATGGGTATGAGCTACATTATATCATGAAAAATGAGCTAAAAATTAAAACTTGTCCTAGGTACTATATAATGTTTTTGGTAATAGGAAAATCTATTTTTAAAATTGTAATAGTTTTTAATAATTTTAAATAAAAGGTATATATAAGTTTAAACAAATATGAGTTTAAAATGGTAATTGTATAATTTTTGGCGGATTGTTT
Source organism: Massospora cicadina (assembly GCA_022478985.1). Classification (NCBI taxonomy): domain Eukaryota; kingdom Fungi; phylum Entomophthoromycota; class Entomophthoromycetes; order Entomophthorales; family Entomophthoraceae; genus Massospora; species Massospora cicadina. The sequence continues at coordinate 59,084 of JAKSZP010001422.1, read as the reverse complement.
TGGTTTTATTCATTTAATATGATAGGGTTATAAAATTTGATAAGCGGTTAATAGTTATTGGCTGTTTTTGTTCAATAATTGGTTTTGGCTGAGTGGGTTGGTGATTTTTGATTAATTTGATATCTTCAGTTGGTTTTAGGTAATTGGGTGGCATTTTAATTGATCCTATAAAGTTATATTGTGTTTGACTGAGTGGTTATAATTTTTTTGTTGATTTTATAGATGCAACAATTGGTTTAATTAAATGAGGCAGGCTGACCAGGGGATGTACAATACCAAGCTCAGAGGAGAAAGTCTTATATTAAACTAAAATTGAACGAACAGAAAGAGATGAATGTATCACTTAAACCAAAACAAAAAAATAAAATAAAATGATCCAACCAGGTTGAAGGCAGTAAATTGCTATGCATCCATGGTGAGGGGTGAGCGGGAATTTGGAGGCCCATCTCCTCTTCTGTGTCAGACAGTGTACAGCAAAGTGCTGAGAGCACAGGCGTGGGTGCATCCTCAAAATGGGGGTTGAGGTAGCTGAGTGGAGCTTACAGCTCGAATTTTGCTATGAGGAGGGTGGTGATATATTCAGATAGAGCTTTGTCAGCCTTGAGGCAAACTTTGGGAATGGTGGTGTTAAAATCTTGGGCTTTGTGGCTCGCTTTTAGCCTTGGATTTCAACTGCATAGATTCGTGGATCCTGGCGTTGATTATTTGAATAATTTTGAAAGACTGGGGCAATAATAGGATGAATACTATTATGGTTGATTGCCCAAAAGCCACTTTGAGATTATTGGCTAACGCTAAACTGGTGCTTCTTCCTCTTGAAAATATTTTGATACTGGTAGGGAACACTTTCCCTATTTCCTTCTTGCAGAGCCAAGCAAAGATTTTGATATTGATAACCTAAGGATATCTGATCCTTACACTCTTCTCTTAAGAGTAATGTTTAAAACCAATGAACAAACAACTAAGCTAATATCAGTTTGAATCTATTTTATTAGGGAATAATTTGGGGTTTTTATAGTAGGAATTGGCACACAACTTTTCAGCTGTCCGCTGAGAATATTTGTGCTCCTATTTTGGTTATTTCTAAGTGTTGGGCACCAAATCTCATCAGGTACATTGCCTTAGGTTTTTAGGCAGTGTAATCCTTGGGCGTTTGGCAGACCAAACAATTGGTATTAGATACTTTAAACCAATTGTTTCAGCCAATGACAATTCTAATCTTCCTCCAGCGTTTGAACATTTGGATATTTTCTGATGACTCCAATCCATTCCACTCTGGATGATTCCCTATAATTCAAATATTGTGTATTATCCCAATATCAAATTATTGCTTAATTTCAATGGGATAATGCCCAACAAAATTACCATCTAGGGTGGCCTCAAATATCATCAGGGATGATGCCTGACAATAAATTGTTAGTCAGCGGCTTCTAATATCATCTGGGATTCTGCCCAACGATATTCTCATCAATTGACCACTATTGCCAACCCTCTATTTTTATAACCTAATCATCGAATCTCATATTGGTCAAAGGGTTGGTGTTGGAATTTTTGCCCATATTCCCAGCCTGCTAGATTACCTGGTGTCACTAGGAGAAAATTCCCTGAAGTGAAGTGAATCAGAAATTGGTTGACCTGAATTTTGGAGGATTAACGTTCTGGAGATTTTGGGATATTCGCCTGGTTATATCCATTGGGGATCAATCCAGATGAATACCTAATATTTCATTGGGCGGAGCGGCTGACATAATAGGGGCATCTGATAGTGATTAACTATGAGGTGTACCAATTGGGATAGGTCAGGTTTCATCACTGACTGATTGGGAATGTATGATGAGTTGCGAGGCTAGTGATGCTGCCTGCAACTAGCAAACCAATCAGTTGGTGAAGTGACCTGCCATAATGGGTAAAAAGTCCCATTACCTAAGCAGGTCGCAAGCCAATTATGGTTAATTTGCTTGGATCAAGAGGAAAATGTTAGGGACATATTTCTGACTCTTTCTGTTTGAGTTCTCGAGGATTTCCAATGACATAATCTTAGTCAGGATGGGGAAGACCATTGCTGCCGAGATGAGGAAAGTTGATTTAATGGCAATGGCTGCCGTTTCATTGAAGAGGTGTCAACCGAGGGTTAGACAGCTGAATCCTCTATAAATTACCTAGGATTCAACATAAATAAAAGATAGATAGAAACAGATACAAATTAATACATTAGAACTTTATTAGTTTTATTGTAGATTCAGTTATAGTTGGACTATCAGCATCCAGTGTGAAGTTCCATCTCAAGGATATTATTGCAGAAGGCAATAATTGGTAGACTCTCAGAGAGAAGAATAGAGATCCAAGCAGAGATTTAGAGCTGAAGGGAACCACGACTAAAGGATTGCTGCCAACTGTGTGTTGGGCCAAAGGAGACTGTCATCAGAGGATCTTGACAAAGATTGGGTGGACAGTATTGCAGGGAATGAATCCCTATGAGTATGACTATCAAGTATTTAATCGAAAACACCAGCTGAAGCATTTAACTGATAATAGTTCTAACTCAACTACAGATAATAGTCTCCATACTATTATCGGATCATATATTCTTACAACGAGGTGCACAAGGAAACTGAACCTGTGCAGTAAAAAGATTACAAGGGTTGTTAGCCAATAAGAACAAACCAGTAAATTTTTACAGTTGGATTATGTGGTCATCTGCAATTCTGACAGGTGGTGAAAGTGACAATGTTGTTGCTGGTAATGCTCATCTTGGGGTAAAATTTTATGACAATCACAACATTTTGTATTGCTTTGTTGGCAACTTAGTGGAATCAGAGGAATTCTTTTATATGAACTTTTGCATGGGGGAAGGACAGAGATGGGTATCCCTATCAGACAATTGCAAGTCCATTTATTTAATGATAGTGTTTTAGATAAAAATATGGAGGAAAATAGGATGAAATTGGCCAAAAGACCCTGTCTAATCCTTGGTGGAATCTTTTATATTGGGGCAATAAATTTAGCAAATATACTTGACCCAGTACCCCAAAGTCAGGTAATTGAATAGCACCAACTATGCGGTGAATTCAGGAGAGCCCATTTGAGGCTCCTCCCTAAGCTACCACTAATTCAGCACAACCTACCCCACAAAATCTGGTCCCTTTATAGGGTCAGAAGGGGTCCTTCAAGGTAAAAATATTTCTCATGCTCACTGAGGGTAAAATTTATTAAATCATTACCTCACGGTCATATCCTATCAACAATCAAATTTCCATTGGTCATTTCATCAAAATGAGGCGAGTTTTCCAAGATCTGATAGGTCAGATCACAATATTTTATAATTTGGATTTTACTAATCAATCTGAATTTAAGCCTCAAGAGCTTAAATTTTAAATATCAATCTATTAAAGAATTTTTTCTAATTTCCTCACCACCACTTAATAAACAAGCCGATAAGACCCAACTTTATTATAACTTTTAAGTAGTAGTAATTATTTATTGGTAAACAAGCCCCCCATTAGTTTTAATCTGGCAGTTGAGATAATCCTTCACCTGCAATATTGTTGAAATAAGGGGTGAAATAGCACCTGCAAGCACATAAAACACATTGATTCCAACAAATGGTGCTCACTATTGGACATTTGCCCTCACAGCTGAAAAATAAGAATGAATTAGGTCAAATTCAGCTGAAAAGGGGAAATGTTAACCATTTGTGATTTTCCAATGACATTAAGTGCGATTCAAATTATAAGGGAAATGATGCTAATGAGGAATCAGCCAAAAGACCCAGGACAATTCTCAGTGGAACCCTATTAATTGGGGTAACATCAGTTTGAAACCTGCACGGGCACCAAATGTAAAAGTGAACAGTTGGATTATTCTGACCACCTAACCGACCTAGGGGCAACCTTTGGAAGGCATGTCTCCAGTCACAAACAGGTCCTTCCAAACACCTACATGGGGACCACTTCCTTTTATAGGCATGGAAGAGGTCCCCATAAGTGAAAGTATTTTAGCAAGCGGTCATTGATTGAAGTACATCATGACATTACCACATGGGTACATCATGCCCCAAAACCAACCTCGTTTCACCAAAAAGTACTTCAAAATTTCCAAGATCTTATATGGGCATAACCTATATTTCCTAATTTAAAATGTGCCTAAACTATTCTGAACCTATCCTCAAATTCCTACAACCCTCAAAATAGTTTAAATACTAATTGGTTGGATTTCAAAGGGTATTGACTCTCTTTTACCCCCGCGTGGTACTAATAAAAACTATAAAAGACCCCATATCTTTATTAAATTTTTAAGTTTACATATTTTATTATTTTTTGTGGTATCCACCCTCATTGTTGGATTTCGGAGGATTAAGCATCAAGCGGGCATCACCAAACCCAAAATCCAAAACTCACTACAGGGAGGAGTACACCACAAACAATAATTGAAAATGGAGTGTGTTGGGGTGAATAACCCTTGCAACCTCCTCTCTCCTTCAAAACCCAGAAAGAAAGTTGCCCTTGAACATAAACTAGATAGTGCTTTATCAAGACTTAAAAAGCTTAAACTGCACCCATTAAAATTTCCTTTGAAGTACAAGTTCACCCTGGCAAGGGTAGCATTGCTTAGTTCTTATAAGTTTATGAAGCAGCCATGGAAGAGGCGACTGATAACCAGAAGGTCAAGAAAATCCTTCCTCATTTAAGTCACTTGCACAAGAAATGATGTTCCCTTATATAGATACTCTACACACTTGGCTGAGGTTAAAGAAGCTCATATAGCGGAAATTAGCTCTAAATTGAGTTTAACCAGGGAAAAATAGGCCTTTATGCGCTTTAGTATGTATGAAGGTGAACGGATAACTGCTTTTGCTGAGTGTCAGGATTCTCCCTTAATTGGGGGAAGCCCCAACTAGTGATCACAACCTCCTATGGGCGGATACCAGATTGGGCTCCCCATTAGCTTGGGGTAAGCCCAATCTGAAGTATTGGGGATTGGCCCTGATAATTAAATTATAACTTATTCAAATTTGGCACCAACAACTAATTATGAGGATGCTGAACGCTCAAGCAGGTCATGGCAAAATTCCTTTCTGCACTTGCACCCAATCAAATTACCCTTTTGGGTGAAACAGTGACTTATGATGAGGATGCGCCCAATACCCATGTACTATTTGTTTCCCTTGGCTTTGGCAATCAATGCTGAATTCACCCATATCCAATCCATTGAGGTTCTTTAAATACCTCGAAGACTATTTTAATAAATTCACCATTTCTTCCAATTCCCTTTCCATTTTTAGCTTTACTTTGGGCATTGATGGCCTCTTAACTCAGTGGGGGCTTGGGGCCCTAATCAATGGGGGCTGGGTTGAAGTTCCTCCCCCGAAGTCCTGACAGTGGTGCTCACTACAAAGGGCACCTGAGCTCTCAGCAAGAGCTAAAAGTGGAAGGAGGAGGGTAGTTCCTGGACTCTAACCCAAGAGGGCAGGACAGGTTACCGGGGTGTCATCCCCAATGCTGGCCTCAGCACTGATGCCAGCTCCCACACTGATGCTGGCCCCCACACCAATGCTGGGTGCCAACCCTTATGCCAGGACCTCCTCCTGATGCCAGCTCCCACACCGATGCCAGCCCTTGTACTGATGCCAGGTGCCAACCCCAATGCCAGGACTTCCTCCCAATGCCAGCCCCAGCGCTGATGCCAGGTGCTAATTCTGATGCTGACCCCAGCACTAATGCCGGCTCTTATGCCAATGCTGGGGCCACTCCCTGATGACACTCACCAGATCCCTCCATTGTGTCCATGCCAGCTACCTTGGCTGTTCCACCCTGCCACCCATATCCGGTGCCCCCGCCTTGGCTTTGACCTCTGGTTGAGGCTTGGATGGGGCTCTGTCAGTATTCTCCCTTAATTGGGGGAAGCCCCAATTAGGGGTCACAACTCACCTATGGGCAGACGCTGGATTGGGCTCCCCATTATCTTGGGGTAAGCCCAATCTGAATTACTGGGGATCAGCCCCAATATTTAAAATTATCACTTATTCAAATTAAACACTGGCGACTAATGCTGAGGATGCTGAACGCTCAATCAGGTTATGGTAAAATCCATTTTGGCGCTTGCACCCAAGCAAAATACCCTTTTGGGCACACTGGTTACTTTTGCTGAGGATACACCCAATCCCATGACCTATTTGTTTCCCTTGGCTTTAGCAAACAATGCTGAACCCACCCATTCCCAATCCATCGAGGTTCTATAAATACCTCAAGGATCATTTTAATAAATTCACCATTTCTTCCAATTCCCTTTCCGTTTTTAGCCTTACTTTGGGCCTTGATGGCCTCTTAACTCTCTAGGGGCTTTGAGGCCCTAATTAATAGGGTCTGGGTTGGAGTTCCTCCCCTGAAGTCCTGACACTGAGCGATTCTACCTTGCTGCTCAGAGGTTGTCAGCATCTAACATGCTAAACCTGGATGATGCCATTGCGGCCATGTTAACTGTGTTAGTTTCCCAACCTTCTTTAGCTAGCATATCATCTCCATAAAGCAAACTTTTAAAACATTCCATGACATAAAAGAGGCCTTGTTAGACGTTGCTAATTTTCACACCTGTACAACAGCAAATTAAGCTGTGATGAACCCCCAGGTTTGGACTATTAAGGAGTGCTCAACTAAAGCCCAAACGAAGGAGGCTATGTTGACCCCCAGGCTAATTAATACTTTGAGACCAGCACTTGTGGTTCAGCTCAAACCTGATCTTCTTTTGCTCAGCCAACCTGAGGTTCTCAAGCTAGTAAGTTAGCTTGCATCATCATCAATGGGCCAGCGCTTCTGCCCCATCTTACCAACAAGATCAGCTTGTGACTTCTAATAGACCTCTCCAAGTGGTCCCAAAGCCTGCTCCAAAGCCTAAACCCCTTTTTCAGGTGACATTCACCCCATCAACAATGAGTTTAAGGACCAGGTCGCTAAAGCTAAACCACCTGTTTCTCCAAAGCACACAGCCTCTTATCAACCCAAAGCTGGCGTAGTTAAAACATCCCCCTCTACGATTCCATCTCCCTCAGCCAACCTTAATCCAAAGCTTGTAACCATGAGGAAGCCCAAACCTCTCTCTCCGGTGACAATTGCTCCCAACAACCATGGACTCAAGGACAAGGATGCTCAAGCTAAGTCTCCTGCTCCTCCAATGATCATCACTGCAGATGCCCCCCATACACTAAAGTTATGGCCTTCACCTCTTACAGCTCTTCTAGCATTCACCCAATGTATGTGGACAACCCTTCAGATGCTGAGTCTGAGGGGGGCTATGAGGACGTTGGATAATATGTTCTAGGAGCCCCTGTTGAAGTAGGTATACCAGATCAGCTGAACCCTGTAGGAGTAGATAAAGACCTTATCCCTTAAGAAACCTACCTTAATCTAGTGCTGGGGTGCCCTGAGGTTATTAATACCACTAGCGATGCTGATCAGATTATTACTTCACTGATCCGACCAATTCATTATTTTCACATCCTACAGTCCATTAAAGATAACTACCCTGAGACAGATAAAATTCTTGCCTCTACTCTTCGTCTTAAGGAATTATTATCTCTCCCCTAACTTGCCGGGACCATAACTAAGGTAGAGGTTGTTATTCAAAAAGTCCAGGTTAAATATATCTTGGACACTGGAACTCCTGTGAACGTTCGCTCTTCCAAGATGATCAAGAGGATTAAGCTGGCTCCTGATCTTGAGTGTATGCAGGAGTTTGGAACGGCAGGTCCCAACAACACCTGTGCTATTGGATTCTATTCCTCCTTGAATAATCAGATTAGAAAACTCAACTTGTCATCTCCCGCCATGGCTTTGGACAATAATGCTTATGACATGCTTATTGGCACACAGTTTATGATTGAGTATTATGGTATAATCAACATAAACAAGGTTACCTCTCTCTACTAGAATATTAAGTCCCTCTACTCTTTACTAATGAAGTTCCAGTAAAAAAGGCTGCTCCTGCTTATTTATATATCTTCCTCTGCTTTTATCTTTTTCTTTACAACCTCTAGATGCAACACAAAAAAGTTGCCTAAATTAGTGGATGCTTCAGAGGGCATTTTTTTATGCTTTAGAGGAAACAGTAATCAAGGCTGGTGAACAACGGGTAGTCACTACCAAAATTAGTCTACAAATCCCCTGAGCCTGTCTGCTGCACATAACAAGCATTGATGGAGTAAGCTCTTTAGAACCCCGGGTTTTGCCAGGTATACTAGACCCTGCCTATCAAAGACCCATTAATATCCTATTAGTGAACCTTTCTAATAAACCCATTATTGCCAAAAAACATCAAGAGATAGAGTGATCTGCTAATTCCCAACAATGAGATTAACAGTGTCCACTTTATTTTTTAATGTTGGATATGGGTTTACACACCAATCACATGTTATGTTTTCTGCCTAACGTCCACATGTCAAATTACCTACCTCTGGATGAGCTTAAATATGTTCATTCTCTATTTGATACATATAGTGATATTTTTCCAAGACCAACACGGATTATGGTAAATATGAAGGAGTGGAGCCACTCCATTGATGTTGATGATGGTTAGTCATTAGATCTAATTTTACCATAAGTCCAAGGTTAAAGAGCATCAGATGAGGATTAACTCAAGCAGGTATCAGTTGCTGGGAAATAAATACCGCTTTAAAGCCCTTGGGCGTCTACTCTCTTGCTGATCAAAAAGAAGAATGGAGGTCCTCGGGTAGTGATGGACTACCATAAACTAAACAACCTCACTAAATAAGAAAGCTATCCTATCCCCGTATAGATGATGCCCTTGCCCAACTCTCCGGCTCAAAATTCTTCTCAGCAATGAATTTGGCCAGAGGATATTGGCAAATGGATCTTCCTCAAGATCAGTAAAAATTTGCTCTCATTTGTAGTATTGGCTTATTTCAGACTACCCATCTACCTAAGGGATTTGCAATGAGCCGGCATCCTTCCAACGTACAATAGATCACATTCTGTGGGACCTTAAGTTAAGCAGCGTGATTGTCTATCTTGATGATATCACTGTCTTTTTGGCAACGTTCACCAATAATATCGCTCATTTAAAAGAAGACTTTCAACGCCTGTGGGCTTCTAACATCAAGTTGAAACCATCAAAATGAGCCTTCTTCCAAAAGAAGCTAGATTTCCTTGGACATGCTACATCCCAAGAAGGGATCCACCTTTACAAGATAAAATCAAAGCTAGCTCTAAAATTTCTGCCCCTAAGAATATCCGGGACATTCAGGTATTTCTGGGTATGATGGAGTATTACCATCAGTTCATCCCCAAGAACACACAGCTCAGTGAGCTTCTCGTTTGACTATTGGCTAAAAATCCCTCTTTATTTGGATACAGAACAAGCAGCCGCCTTTGAAACGCTGAAGCAACTGCCTAACAACGTTCTATCCTATGGCACCCAGATTATAATAAATCTTTTATCTTGTTTACCGATGCCTTGGACTATGCTGTTGACCCATCTTATCCCAACTGTATGAAAGCGGTGTAGATCATCCTATATCCTCTTACATTAAGATGCTATTAAAGGCGGAACGCAATTACAGCGTCACAGAGAAGGAGTGCCTTGCTGTTTTGTTAGCTGTAAAATATTACCGTCCTTTCTTGTATGGCACTATTTTCACTGTGGTTACTGACCACGCTTCCTTAAAATGGTTATAGAGTATGAAGGATCCTATTGGGCGGTTAGCGCGCTGGGCTCTAAAGCTCTATCATTATGACATGAAGGTTGAACATCGTGCAGGAACCCACCACATGAATGTTGATAGGTTAACTCAGCTGCCCATCCTACACCTGGATAATAGTGAGGCGGAGAGGTTATACGACCTCTTAATGACCCCCAATGACTGGGATGATGAGGATGAACCTGTCCATAAAATATTAGCCTAGAACTTCTGCAACACCAAAGTTGAGAGTGGGTAGTTATTTAAGCAGGTGGGAACAAAGTGGTTGTCTTATCTATTGCCTTCAAAAAGTTTGCCTATTATCAAGGAGGCTCACTCAACCCTAGGTCATGGGGGAGTGAAGAAAACCTATGAGTGGATTATGGGAGCGGAACTATTGGTAAGAAATCATGAAAAACTATTGTCAAATTCTTGGATGCCTGCCTCACATGTAAGAAGCAATCCAGTTTCAAGACTAAATATCACTATCAACCAACTAACCCTCAACAACGTTCCACACCATCAGTTTAGACGTAGTAGGTCCCTTCCCGCAGACTACCAGTGAAAAAAAATTTATCTTAGTAGGCATTGACCACTTTACTAAGTGGGTTGAAGCCGTGGCTCTCCCTGCTCGAATGGCCAAGGCCCCGCAACATTCCTACATCAAAATATACTCACGCACCATGGCTGTCTCCAAAACCTACTCTTCGATAATGGTAAGAACTCCACCTCCAGAGTAGTCAATATCCTGGCTACGTCTATAGTGACCCAACAACTCTTCTCGGCCTCATATAATCCATCTGCTAGTGGAACTGGATAGAGCATATGAAACTTGGCTTCTATCCTGCAGAAAATGGCCTCCTCTGATCCACTTCACTTGGATTAATTCCTACTCAGTGCTCTTATGGCATATCAAATTAGTTATCACCAGATCTTGAAAAGGTCCTCATTCCGTGTTTTGTATGTGCAGGAACCAGGAATAACCGCCCTTTTAGCTAAAGATGTTTTCTCCTCTAATATTGAGGAACCTGAAAAGCCATGAGAAGTTTGGCTTAACGTATCATTCAGCTTCAATCTGAGGCTATGACGAACTTAGCTGAAAACAGTTGCAAAAGAGGGACAAGCGGCCAATGAGTTTTAGGCTCCCCTATCTTCCTTCAAAGTGTCTCTTGGTCCTGTACTATCATAGCAGCATCAAACCTAGAAACGGCAAGCTTGGATCTATTTTAGAGGGTCCCTTAAATGTCAATTACAAGAGAAGTGAAAAGTATTATATAAAATCTTTGGCCATGGGTATCACCATAAACAGAGTACATGACCGTTTCCTGCGCCCTTATTTTCCCCCTAACACTCTTAAAGGGGATAATATTAGACAATTACAAGTCCAATTATTTAATAAGAGTGTTTCATATCGAAATAAGAAATAAAATGAGGATAAATTTTTCCAAAAGACCCTGGCTGATTTTCTTTAGAATCCTTTAAAATGTGGCAATAGATTCGCAATGATACTCAGCCTAATACCACAAAGTCAGGTAATTGAAATGTGTGACTATGAAGAAAATTCAGGAGATCCCATCAGAGTAACTCCTAAGCCACCACTAAATTTAGTACAACCTACCACACGGTGTTGTACAATTGCCATCTTGACTTTGGCAACAGAATGTTTTGGTAAGAATAGTCCCGTTTTAACAAATATGATTGTCCAATTATACGTCCTATCTCATAATAATATTGCTTTTAATGAAAATAAAGACAATATCGGCCAAAAGACCCTGGTTAATTCTAGGTGGAACCCTGAAAATTGGGTATCACTTTTTCAAGTACCATATGGGCAATTAACTAGAGAATTGCTTTAAGATTGCTCTGACCATGTGGTGGACTCTGGGACATCCATCGGATAGTTCTCCCCCATCCACGTCCAGTTCCACACAAACACCTTAGTGGGGACCATCCCCTTTTAAAGGCTTAGCGAGGTCCCTCAAGGTGCAATTATTTTATCTAACGGTGATTGGTGAAATATATCAAATTGTTACCACACAGGTACATTCTGCTTTAAAATAACCTCCCCAGCAGTTGTCTCACCAAAATAAACTGACTTTCTCAAGCTCCAATATGACGAATTTCCATATGACCTAATTCAGATGCTACTTAGATATTCTGAACATTAACATTGAGTCCCTTTGACCCTCAATACACAATATAGTTAAACACTGAGCATAAATATCAAGAAGACTCACTTTTTGCTTCCTTTCCTGCGCCCAATAAAATCTTCATAAAACCTACCTTTACTTTTATTTATAAAAGTAATATTTTCATTATATAAAGTGTTTTTGTGGAAACTGGCTGTTATCAGCACCAGAGAGCCTAAAAACTTGCTGGATCCCACACGCAGAGGCTGGCTCCTTCTATAGGGTTGGGAGGTGTCCTTCAAGGTATAAATATTTTCATGCCCACTGTTTGAGGTAAATTTATTAAATCATTACATCATAGTAGTATCCTACTAACATTCGACTTTCCATTGGTCATTTCATCAAAATGAGGTGAGTTTTCCAATATCTGATAGGTCAAATCTCAATATCTCCTAATTTGAATTTTACTAAGAAATTTAAACTTTGTTTTTTGAAAGCTTAGATAATAAATATCGATTTTTGAGATAATTCTTTTTCTAATCCCCTCACCGCCACTTATTTAAAAAGCTGATAAACCCCAACTTTTATTATAGCTTTTAAGTGGTATTAAATATTTATTGGTGAACAAACCCCCCTGTAGTTTTATTCTGGAAGTTGAGATAATCCTCCTCCTGCCATATTGTTAAAAGAAGGGGCGAATTAACACCTGTAAGCACACAAAACACCATGACTCCAACAATCCCCTTGGCCAAGGCTGCAACTGATTTTTCTGCAGCCTTTTGGAGGGAGTGACAATCAGGGGAAGCAGCAGTTTCTTTGATGAGTTGGTGGTCACTTCAGAATTTATCAACATTGGAGTGTAGAGCATAGTGACAAGTTAAAATTAAGCTGCATATTCTGCGTTTAGGTAAATTTTGAAGCCTGGGGCCTTGACCAAGTCAGAGATGGTGTTTCTCAAATCATCAACATCCTCCAAAAATCCTAGGGATTTTGGTTGATAACTATAGATTGATTGGCATATGGGTGGGCTAGGTTGGGTGGCTAAGTGTATTTTTTGAATTTAACTGAGTCCATGCTAGCTTCTGATTAGTTGAAGTGGAAGTGGGGGTTTGACAAGTAGGTTGCTTATTGTCTGAATCAGTGGCAGTTGCATCTATCATTCTGGGTGGAGAGGGAGGTAGGATTGTGCCCCATAAAAAGGTTTTTGTATTTGCAATGGGGGCAGCATGGGGGGAATTTGAGCATGTTGGATTTAGCTCAGGCTATTTTGAAGCAGCGCCGCTTCAAGTAGTTCATGTCTAAATAAATGTAGCAGATCGTGCGCCCTTTGTCTACTCTGGCCAGAAAGGGTGGTTGGGGGCAGAGGGGAAAACAGTGTGAGGGGGAATCAAAATGCAATTTCGGTTAATATTGTGAATACAGTTGCAAAGGTGCAAGGGACCACAAGTCAGTTGACTTTATTGGGAACCACAAACTGTAGATTATGCTCAGCGACATTGTAAGTCCAGGTGAACATCCCCTTTGCATGGATTGGGCGATTTTCCCATTTCCAAATAAGAAGGGTCTGAAGAGGGTGGCTGTACCCCTCATCACCCAGGGTGACCTCGCCCACATGGTATATGAGTGCTGGGTAACAGCACTCCCTCTAAAGATCTCTCCCATGGTACCCATGCTCACCTCTGCCAAACTTGTCCGCTGAATTGAGAAATTCTGCCCTAAAATTACCAAATCAAAGACAAAAGATCTGATACCAATGGGAATAAAGCCCAGACATTCAAAAAAATAACAGTCAAGAAGGGATAAGTATTGAATTATTGGCCGAAATTGCTGACAGTTTTGACTCAGCTAGCAGTATAATTGCTGACACCAAGTACCCCTCAAAATGTCGGGGATGATCCCCAATGAGCAGATGGTACCTTAGGGGACTATCGCAGATAATTCAAAACCCTTATCTAATGAATCAGGATTTGCAGCTGACATAACTAATTTAGTCAAATGAAAGCCCCAGCAATTGAGCATGGGTGTTGGGAATCCTGAACTCATTTCCAACCAATTTGGACTGCCCTATGTGAGGTGGCCCTGGGAAATTCCTTTGCTTGCTGGGCCAGATGCCATTATGCCAACTGAAAAACTGCATTCAAGCCTCAGACCAGGCATTTGCGGCTGAACTCATAGTGACTCAGACTGCCACCAAATCATTAAATTCAATTTTAATTAAATTTAATTTCCCTCTCCCCAAAAATTCGTAAGTTTAGGTCAAATTTGAGGGCCCCAATCCCTGCTTGGATCCACTACCAAATCATACACTATTTAATCAGATACATTGCACTGAGGAAATTTTTGGTCAATTTTCTTAATTTTTTTTCCAATAAAATTCCAACTAGTACCCAAATTTTTTATTTTTACTTAAATTCTTCTTGCTGAAGTCCTGATGGCACTAAACCTGGTGGCCTACCAGTCCCTACACTGGACAGGATTTACCAGCTTTAATGATTACAATCACTCCCACTATAGTCACTGGATCTAACGTGCAAGAAACTCCTGGAATTTGGCCCCATTATTGAAGCTATAACTAACATATAACAGAATTCTCTGGCCTTATATCTCACTTTCAAGCAAGGATCTTCCCCTTTTCTCTACGTTAGTGATAAACCCTTCCATCAGCAACCCCAAAGTAGTAAATCCAGTAGTACGATCCCCTGCAGCAAGACCCGCAGTGTCTGGGGTTGTTTCTACTTAGTTCATTAATGGGTTTCTTTTCGCGTCATCCTACATCAATGAGTCATAGTTACCCAATTTTCAGCTCCATACAATGTCATATGAGTGGCAATGCCATTGACATTCTGGCTTTCTTTTTGGGTGCCCATGCATCCTTACAGCAGGCTGGTCTAAACTTCTTCTGCCATTTTCCTGGCAGCCATATACTGACAATCCAGCTTTTAGTTCGCTATATAAAGTATCAGGGGGAGGTGGGTGGTGAGGCCTGTAAATTGAGCCACAAGAGTGATGTCATCAGGCAACTAGGTGCAAGTGGTTGTGATGAGGGTTCCCTGGAACAACAGGGGAATGTTGGCTGTAATTTCAGCATTGGCTTCACAGGTGAAGCTGAGGTCAAAGTATTCCTTATAGGGGCAGAAATTGATGAATCCTGCAGGCTGCATAAGCGCCTGAGATAAATCTATTATTTATTTATCATTGTAGGAAAATAATTTGCCATATTCAACCTGGAAACCAAATTGCATCTTTCTTTGGGGGAGCACAATGGGGCTACAAGGCATCGCTTGGGAATGTGCAAGGTGGAGGGTGAGATCCTTGGGGAGAACATTGACCCAAGGCGTTGGGGGCTGGTTGACCCAGCTAAAAAAGCGTTAACCGCTGGGCAGAATATGCTAGGGGGTGTTTCACCGCTGCCTCATTTTGGAATGTGGGTGGTGGGGCTGAGGACATTGGGGTTTTTCTGTGTGTCAGTTTTTTAAAGTTGTTTGGTTCCGCTGTAATTTCTTTAAATTTGCTCAAAAGTGATATGAGCATAAAAACAAGGCAGTTAAATGCAGCAATTAGTTTTCAATTGAATAGTTGATGCATTTAGTTTGTTTTTGAAGAATTTAAATGGGTCGTTTAAGTTGTTAGCATTATACAGTTAATTTTTTTAATTTACGTTACAACTTTACTAAAAGTATCTACCTGTATAAAACCATAATAAATTAGAACCATTTGGTAAATTATATAAGCAACGCTATATAAGCAGCTATGCAATAAAAAACTCATTACCTAGTAAAAAGAGAATATTCAACTAATCATTATATGGCCTTAAATCAAGAGCTTATGAATTAAGAACCTCAATACTAATTAGTAAATCTTTAGGTAAGGGTCACTTCTGGTCATCTTGCCTCAAACAATATTATAATTGTAAATTTCTAGCTTATATGGTTTAGGAGATATGATGATAAAGATGGCTTACATATGGATACCCAGTTTTATTTTAAATTTTGTAATTACAAATTAGAATTAAAAACCATTACTTACCTGAGATATTAACAACCAAGTGGCATATACCTACCAAATTTCACATATATAGGTATTTTATTATTGGAAAAATAATTTCCATATGAATTATATATATATATATTGAAAATTTTGTTACTGAATTAAAATTAAAAAAGCGCTTACATGCTTGATATTATGACACCCAAGCATAATATATATAAAGATGTCATTATAAAGATATAATGTTGGTTTTTTAGAATACTTTACTAATACTTTCTTATATCAGAATTATAATTATAATGATCAATTATTAAGGTAACTTTTGACTGCTTTTTCAAATATATATATTACTTAAGTAATTTCTAGAAATACTTGGTTTCTTGTGTAACTATTAACTTTGTGCAGAACCTACATGCCAAATTCTCAATTTTTATCATTTTGTAGTTCAGGAACCTTGACTGATAGTATCTTTTATATAACATTAATTAATGAGCTTTAAAACTTTTCTCTCTTGTTGGAATCACTTTTGCAACCCATTCAATTCAAGTCTGAATCTAGTTTAATAAATCTCATAGAGGAGATTAGTCTGCGCCCATGTCAGGGAGCAGTTGGGCAAGTAAGGTAAGAGGAGCAGGTGGGAGGCCCGCGGCCTCTAACATTCAAAAATGCCCCGGAGAAACTGGTGGAATAGAAAAAAATTTCAAAAAACTGGTGGTCACTATTTCCTAAGAAATCCTCACTTGGCAAGCACGATGCAACCAGTACATCAATACGCCACACTCCCAGCCACTTTTGTCAGTGAGGATATGGAGTCCGCGTGTTTCTGGACATCCAACAAATGGCTTTATGGGAAAAATTTTGTGGGGATGTGCACACTTTTTTCCCAACTGCGGTGTACATTGCACCTCATTCCATGTCACATGGTTGGCTGGACCTAGGTTTCGAGAGCAAAAAAGCAGCAGATGAGGCTGCAGTGGTGCGCATAGTGGTTGACCTCCCCAAAGGGCAATGGGTTATCAAAACCAAATGCACCAGATGGACAAAATCAAACCAAATTTTCCTCACGTTCAACTTCTTACCTAATATGGTAAAACGTGACATTTTGGAGCAACACCTGAAAGATGGTCTCACCATCTACGGCGAAATACAATCTTTCAAAATGCAATGCTTTACACTGATGACACACTTGTGCACCGGCAAAGCCATCGCAGTTCTGACCCAAACTGAGGAGATCACAAAGGACCTAACCCAGATCCCGCACTATACTTTTATTAACATCAAAGGGCATACCACCCACCCTTTCTGGGTAACCGTGGACAGCGCGCCCCCCATCTGCACCCACTGTGACACATTTGGTCATAAGGCACATGCGTGCCCCACCAAGGAGGGCGTCACATTCCAAGAGCACCCCTCAGTGGCCATGGCCAGTGGAGAGGCGCACTATGAACCAACTGTAAGCACCAAAGAGGCTTTCCTGTGGGGAGCACAAGGCTGCTACCTTCTGGTAGAACCTATTTCCCCGCAAGAGTGGAAGAAGGCCAAGCAGGCCCGCAGGGACGCGGCCAAAGTCACCACCACTATCCCATACTCCCAACGCTAGGAGGACATCAAAACCTTCACAGCGGAAGCAAATTGAGAATCCACCAACCAATCATATTGGGAAGCCCATACTCATTGGGCCACCTGATCTGAGGATCTGATGGGTGACTCAAATTCTCCTGATCTTTGCAACCAAGCTCCAGTTGAAACTGACTTGGCCTTCAACCTACTTATAAATTTTTTTGCCCCGCTTGATGGTGCACTGAACTCATCTGCACCGCAAAAAAATTCGTCTGACATTGGGGGACAAAAAGTGAAGGCAAGAGCCAATGCAAACCTTTCTGCAAAAATTAACAAAAATACTGATAGCATTGCTGAAAACACCCGCGCTGCCATGAAGGCCCGTGGGGATCTAGAGGAGGCTAGTGGGCCTGGGTGCCCACCCCCTCGCACCTAAGGTGTGAAGGGGGAAACCTTCACTTTAGGGATGTTGAACATCGCCAGACTCAAGGCCTCACCATCCTGGGCTAGGAAACTGAGCTTTTTACAACAAAATTTACCCGTGGATATCCTGGCCATCCAGGAGTCTCACTATCCACGAGGTTCTGAGGAGGCTTGGAAAACAATGCTCCTCCCATCCCTATCCTTTTGGTCAAAGCACTGTGGGGTGCTAATTCAGAAAAATAATTTTTTCAAATTTTATCATCAGATACCTTCCTCAATGGCCAAGTCCTCATTGTCACCTTTTTGTGGGCCAATGTGGTACATGCTATTGTCAACATCTACACCCCAAATGGTGCATGAGAGCATCAGGAATCTTTCTTGTCAGTCAAATCCCTCCCGCTACCCTCAGACCCTTTCATAGTCAGCAACATGAACTGTTGGCTAAACACTCCAACGGACCAGTGGCCTTCCTCCTCCCATGCTCCCAGGGCCACATTGAACTACGTGTTCTAAATGCCACCCTTGGGTTAATGGATGCACTGCCATGGCAAGCCCCGCTGCTCAAGAACATGATGCACCCCCACATCCACAATGGCCAATTAAGGTCCATCTCCCGCATTGACCTTATCCTTACGCCAGTGAAATTCCAACCCCACATATCCCACTTTAAAACAACAAAAATAGAATTCTCTGACCATCGGCTGGTCTCGCTAACCTACCACCTACCTGTCACAGCTGCTAAGGCCCCACATTGGTGCAAAATCTGCTCCACCCAAGCTCGCGTCACCAGGATTTTCCACTTGGGTGGAATCAGCAACTTTGGCAAAAGAGTTTGTTGCACCATTTTGCACGGACCCCATTTCTACATGGGCAACTTTCAAAGAGGACACCATCCGCCACTCTCGCCATCTCTCCTCCAGACGATCATGAGCCATGTCAGCTGTCATTTCGCGCGCTCTGGCAGAGTTGGCACACCTGGAGTCCAACATCCTGGCTACAGGATATAGCTCTTCATGGGGCTGGAAGTGGGCGGAGGCAGCTGCCCACCTCAACATTTGAAAGGCAACACAAACATCAGGTTTGTGTTCAGTACAGGGCCAAATGCATCACAAAAGGCAACAAGTGCACCGCATATTTTTTTAAAAAATTTCGCACCACGCCAGAGCGTGGCCTGCACACAGGTGCAAAGATCAGATGATTCCATTGCGGATACACCAGCTGAAGTGGCAATCAAAACACAAAAGTATTACTCCGAGTTGTACCAATCTGATCCAATTCAGCCAGCTTAAGTGGCAGAATTTCTCAGCGGGCCCACATCCGCACCATTTCCCAATACCCAGAAATAATGAATTTGATTACTCCAAATGAATTATAAACAGCCATTCGCGGTGCACCAAACCAAAAATGATCAAGTCCAGATGACATTCCATATGAATTCTATAAAAAGTATCTCAAATATATATCCCTACTACCGCTTGCCTCACTTAACCAGAGCCTTCTGGAAATGCGCCTCCTACCAGGAGGACAAGAGTCCTTCACCATCACACTCTTCAAGAAAGGGGACAAGCTAGAATTAGCCAACTGGCGCCCCATTTCCTTAACTAACATGGATACAAAAATTTTAACAAAAATCATGGCTAAACATTTAGGGATTGTAGCATCTGCCACCAACTACCCAGAACAATTTGGTTTCACATCCAGAAGGTCGATTTGGGACAACGTGCACTTGGTGGCCAACGCGTGCCAGTCCACAGCCTCTGGGGCACTGGCATTCTTGGACTAACAGAAGGCCTATGATAGAGTAAACTGGGAATACCTCAGGGCCTGCCTCCATCAATTCCGCTTACCTCCTTGCTTCATCAACTGGGTAATGCTGCTCACAGAATCTGCAACAATGTCAGTACGTGGCCCTGGCTTCCTAACAGATGTAGTCCGCCCTCAGAGGGGCTTGCAACAATGGGACCCCCTTAGCCTACTATTATACAACTTCAGCCTTGACCCACTACTTCGAAACATGAATGCCCAACTCACTGGGGTCCATGTGCCAGGCCAAGCCCCAGTCAAGATGATGGAATTTGCAGATGAATGTGTGGTGGGGGTGTCTATTAATAAAGATGCACGCGCACTTGAAGCTCTCACCCAGGAGTATTCCCGGGTAAGTAACGCTGCACTGAACGCCTCCAAAACCGAAATCATCCTCCTTGGTCGGTATCAAAACTGCTGGGCCCCTGCAACCAGTGCCCAGCCCGGCCCATCTGCTCACAAACGCGCTCGCCCTCTCAGCTCACTCCACACCGCCCCACTGGTGCTCCCCTTTATGCCACGCCCTACCATAGGGCCAGTCCACCATCTGGGCGTGTGGGTGGAGGCAGGTGGATATGCATCAGCAGTAATGGAGAGTCGTATATTAGACAATGTGATAAAGCGCGTCACTTACTCAGAGCCCACCCTACTTCCCTTACTGGTAGGGTCATTTTGGCCAACTCTATGCTCCTCTCCAAAGTCTGGTTTAGAGCCCACGACATCCCCTTCTCCCCAGGCTTCTTCAAATCCTTGCATGCACTGCTGCAAGGATGTCTATGGTCAGGCCGCCCTCCACCAGTATGGTTAGAAGTCATGTTTGGCCCTCATCAACACGGTGGCATGGGCCTGCTTGACTTCAGAGCCCATGCGGCCAAGATCTTGGGTACCTGGATTGCGGCCATCACCGCCCCTAAACTCCCCTCCCAACACTGGTCCCGCGCAGCCCGCTTCAACTTCTCCCGCGCCTTGGGCCTCAACAATCCATCAAACCCCCACTCCCTGATGAAATACCTGGCTTTACACCCATCGGCCACAGGTCCTCACGGTACTAAAACCCACTACAAACGAATCCTACTCTCCATGTGGAGCGCTGACTGGAGAATTTGTATCAGCGGACATACAACCAGAAGAGGCCGCCCCTCTCCTCAGTTCACACAAGAGGTACAGGGGCTATCCATCCATGATGGCGTGATCCCCATACGGCCCCATGTCCTGTCCAGGGTGGACTACCTGGACATGATGGACATCCCTTACTCCATTGAGACCCAAAAAACCATCTGGAAATACGCTCACCATCCCCTGTTGCAGCCTCAAATCCGCTCCCATGTGTGGCGCTGCCTGAGGCGGGTGTACCGTACAGCTGAGCGCTCCAACACTTTACACTCATCCTGCGTCGTGTGTGGCCAGTATGGAACGCTGTTCCACTGCCTGGAGAAGTGTCCTAACTCTAAAGTGATATGGCGCGAAGTTCAACGTTTACTTGGCCAGAATCAAACACATCCCTCCAATCTGTCAAGAGATATGATTGCTTTATCAATGGCCTCCCCCTTCCACCCTCCCACCGTACTCTGGTGGTTGCAATCGCCATGTGGACCATCCACACGATTGTCTTGGATTCCATCACAGGCTCCACCCCCCCCCTCCCAGAAGCTGTCCACAGATTCTGGTCTCATTTGGTGGACCACTTTCAAGCTTGGATGTTTGGATACCTCCCACCGCGCCGCCAACAGCTGGTATCCTCCTGGTTCCCAGTTTAGTTCATCAAATCAGACCCCTTCCTACACATGTGTTCAATTGTGGCTACGGCCCCTTCACGCATTCCCTCCCCTTCCCCATAAGTGGCGTTCCTGCTGGCAACAAGAGATAGCATTGCTTTTCTGGGGTGCCTTCCCTGTTACTAAGTGTTGTCTCAGTTGAGTCAATTTTGGAAGTGTCCATCCCATGGTCAGCCTTCCCCGCAATAAATTTAAAATTTGAAATTAATGAGTTTTTAACTAAAATTGATATAGGACTTGATCACTTATTGAGTTTTATAGCACTCAGACCCCTACTTCTTAGGGAGTTGCCAAGATGTATTAAGTTATGTTGGTGATTTTTCCTTAGCACTTTAGTTATATTTATTATATAAGATTAAATACTTAACTATTCCAGTGCAAAATTCACTATTTGATGCGAAGATCACCTTGGCTTATGCCTGTGAATTCTATACACTACAATTTATCTATTATTCAAAAATTTTATCTTACCCCACCAGCATATTATATTTGGTATGATACCTCTTATCCCTTTTGGCCATCAGCCAGTACCTTAATTGCAATTGGTTGATTGTGACTATATTGGAATTTTTGAGCCCTATTGATTTGCTACCGTAGCATAGTTTAGATAATTACTTCACTAGTCTACCACTTTAAGTACTGCAGTAAGTATAAAATGAACCAAGAAGTAATGCTAGTGGAATAGGGCATATCACAGAATTACTCCAATGTTAAGGAAAAATTTCTATGTTGCTGGAGAAAACCTAACACTAAGATAGGATATTGAGAGCGATCCAAAGAGCCTTTTGCAGTGATAGATAATACATTGTGCTCTTTATATCTTAATAAACATTTCTCTTTATATTAAAGTGTTCTTTTTGCAAGTTCTAAGGTTACTATCATCTAACAGTACCTTATAGTATTGAGCAGATAAACCTATCCAGTTGAAATCTGATGGCTAAGCGCCAATTTCAAAAAAGAATATCACTTTTGACACAGTTAATCTACTTTTTTCAAGGTTTCTTAATTATATAGAAATAAACCTTTATTGGTAGAAATTAGCCTTCTAGCTAAAACAACTGTTTTTAGTTCTTGTCATTTGATAATTAAGAAGAAAGAAACCTTCCGTAATATGCTACTTAGCTTAAAAATTTTACATTTATAAAATTTGTAGACTTTTTTTTGCAGAGCAAATCTCTCAATTAAATTAGTTTTGCCATTATAGACTTTATTGCCTTTTAAATCTGGCAAAAAACCTTATACAGCTAGCATATGTAACTACAAACAATTTAAACATTTTATGATGTACATGTATATAAAATATTCTATCACTATATACATAATAAACAAACTTTAGCTATATGGTTATAAATTACTATATCACTATTGAACAAAAATGCTAGATTATAAGTCATCTGTATATTTTTAATTACTGTAGCTTTTAATTTATATGAAATTTTATATGCTTTAATTTGTTTTTATATAATTTCTAATAAAGCAATGATTTAGATATTGTCACAGATGAGCCACAACTGTTACTTTTTGTCAGTCCTTGACAAGTAGAATGGGTGCAACCACATTTATAAACTGGTGGCAGTACAGGTGACCAGCCCGCCGCAGATGGGGGTGAAAGAAGCCTTTTTATAGGTGAGATTGATTCAAAAAGATTCGGTCAGTCAGAGCTAGGTCATTGAAATAATTTTCAGCAAGGAACAAGTGACGAAATATATATTTTTGCCCTGCACCCTTGAAGGATTTATTATATGATGAGCTGCTGCTGCCCAAATTTCATATGAAAAAACACCTCCTTTTATACCTTCAGGAGTCTAAATAAATTGAGTTCTGCTGATGATGATATGATGAATGAACCAAATTATGCCAATGAGGGCATCTGAGGCTTGATATCAATCATTACCAAGTCAGGTCAACATCCAATTTTAATAGTGACTCAAAGTTAAAATGTGAGGCACATTGTAGGAGCACCATTTCTTGAACCCAAAGTTGAGATATATTACTTAATTAGGTAGTTAACTAACTTCATCTGAAGCAACTTTAGCCAAGACCCAGAAGTGGGAAATAGCACAAAGGCCCCTAAACATCCAGTTTCATGGGTAACCACCAAGAGACTAAGCTTGTGCATATAGGGATTGTCTCAAATGAGTGAAGAGACAAAAGCAACAGTCAGATGCCATCTAGTTAAAGGATCTTGAAAACTCTCTTATCAAAACCCTAAATTCCAAAGTATTTCTTAATATTCCATTCAATTCATATTGCTAGATTAATGGTTGGGGAAAGGCTCTCTGGTGCTTTTTTTACCTTAAATCCAACAATATAATGAAGGGCTTTTCTCACCACTTATATATATAAATAACAGAAATAAATAAATGCTAACAAGGTTTAGATTTATAAATTTTATTAGGCGCTGCATGGGGGTAAAAGAGAGAACCCTTTAATAAATTCAATAGTAACATTTAAAATAGCAAGGCTCAAAGTTCAGATAGCTTAGTAAAGTCTGAATTAGATAATATGAGCTGTCAACCTATCAAATTTCTTAAACTCATCTCATCTGGGCGGAATGTCCAATTGAGGTTCAGGGGCAGGAAGAATTAGTCCATGAGGTAATGTTTTTATAAATTTGACCCAATCAATGAGCTGGAAAATTTTTGCACTTGGTTGGACCCCTTCCAAACCTATAAATGTGGCTAGTTTCCACATTGTAATCTGTGTTAAACTAGACGAGGCTGGGGAAAGAGGCTCTGATGAACTACCCAAATTCAGCTGATGGTTTGGTGCAATCTGACTGCCTGAACTCAATATGTTTGCACAATCCTTATTAGAAGTGTTACCCTAACTTTGTGGTTCCACTGAAATTGTTTGGGGTCTTTTGGCTGATATTCATGTCATTTTCCTCCAAACCACTCTTGCTAATATATATGACTTGTAATTATCTGACACGTATCTTTAATTCTCCTCTTAGAGTTTAAATAACTCTATCTCTATTTTAATAAAGTTAACTTTTCTTCAGAATCTTAAGTTATATTATTTCTTGTTTTTATTTTGCTTTATTAAATTAGTGATCCCAGTAGCCAGTCTGAGATTGACTAGTCTGAAGTAATCGCCAGTAGCCAGTCTGGGATTAACCTGTTTGGAAAAAGACACTATATTGAGGGTATTTTGGTGCTGATAACACCAAGGAAGAAAATTGGTAAGGTTCCTGTTGAGTCATGAAGGCAACATATGTCAAAAATGTCTAAGAGTGTCAAGATGTTTGCTCAGAGTGTGAGCGAGTTAACCAAGTGATTGATGCACTTGAAGGTAGCATTTGAGGAGGATTTGCTTATTGAGAGCGATTGTAATTTTAGCGAAGGTTGTCTGGTGCCTAATTTGTGTGGAGTAAACCCCATGAGCAGTGAGCTGGCTTATAAAGTTAAGCGATCCAAGTTGGTGCACTGAAATTGGTGCTCACTACAAGGGTGACACTATCAGGCCCTAACGATGATCAAGATAGTTCTTCTTAGCAAATTGATGATGATGCTGATATAGAAGTATATCAAAGAGAGGGTGGTGAAAATTCCTTTGACTCCTGGTGATGGAGGAGAATTTTATTTGTACTAGACTCTATACCCTGGACTTTGAAGTGCATGATTTGCATATTGAACTCGAGCGTGTCAAGAAGACCTCTAGAAGATTTTATATTGTCTCAATATATATAGTGAGAGGAACCTCACCAATTTTTAGACTGGAATTTTCTCAAGAAACATTGAGGTGAGACTTTTATTCCTTGAGAAAGAGAATGCTATATCACCGCTCTTAATGAGTATGGAGAGTACTTGAAGCTTCATAACAACACGCTGTTCGTTATGGACAAGAGTATTGAAGATTTGAAGGCATTAATGCACACTTTACTGGAGCCTAGATCTACTTGATTTATCACTTGAATGGAGGCACCTGTGTGAAATAATAAAAGTGTGCAACACAACTGGTCAAACCTTGTACTCAGATGGCTGTTATGCACGCTAATCTTGTTGAGGGAATCCCAAAATTAAACTATATTCAAGATCATGCACAAACCCAGAGTCAGGACAATTTCTGGTTTCCTCCAAAAGTATGAAGTTAGCATTGATGGTGCTAGAAATTACCAGAAGGCTCGCCACGTACAAAAATTTATAAACCACAAGGCTCAGGTGATCCTCAGCGCAAGCTTGAGACCTGGATTATCTTAAACCAAAGTCAAGAGCACATTACTCTCCAAGTTTGGCGGTTAACAGGATGTCCAAAATATGAAGCAAGTGTTCCTGTTGATGAAGATGGGTAAAAACAAGTTAGTAGCAACTTACGCTTCTTGTTTATACCCTAAAGCCCAGAAGTTATGGACCAAAGGATCAATGGATCCACCTACTGCCTAAACCGTTTTGTTAAGCTCCCTGTTGAAGCATCTTATTATGAAGATGCGCATAATTTTGGCGGTCAAGAGCGCAATGTTCCTTAAAGCACTTAAGGAGGTGTTACTCAACATGCAAAGGACGTACAAATCTGAGTTTAAGGGCATGGTACCTACATCACCACCTTGATGAGTCAATAACGCTATATATGTCACCAGTAATAAGATTTAAAAGCCCAAGGAGAAGAGCAACAAACTTGAACGCTTGCCAAATCTAGAATTTGAGTGCCCTAAGTGTCACCAAACTAGAGACTTTGCTTGATATTACCCATTAGTCACTGCTGAAAACAAGGAGCAAAAACCTAAAGAGGACATACCTAATACCATAAATTGGGTTGATATCCATACCAAGGATGAGGATGACCATGAAGACAAAGACTTAGCTAGTGCGAGTTACCATGTGTTAGGGGCTCCTAGCACAATGGCTGTACTGGCTAGGTTGAGATTTAATGGTGCTAATGGATCTGTATCAAATGATAACTATTAGGACCAAGCAAATAAGCCTTACCAACTGATCAATTCCATCAAAATAAGGAGAGCAGTTGGTCACGTTTAACTTAAAGAATGTGGTACCTGGTGGTGAAGACACTACCAAAGCCAAATAATAGCGCTGTTACTTTAAAGCAATTTGAGGACTCTGATACCAACGCCCTGCCACTGATAACCCCTTTAGCAAGAGTGAACAAAGGTGGAAGTTATCATATAGAAGTGCGCATACTGGCAGTATTGGGAATTGGGGGTCCAGTGAATATTATCTCCTTCAAACTTATGGAGAAAATTATGTTTATGCTCAAAATTGATTACAATGTGAAATACTGTACCACAGGACCTGACATCACCCGCGCCTTAGGAGCTTATTCTGCTTTACCTTTATGATTTTGGCGCATGGTCCTAATGGCACCTACAGTAGGGTTGGACGATGACCACAACAATTTCCTAATTGAGTCAATTTTCTTCTGTAGTTTGTGGCGAATATTGAATTTATTACAAGCACGGTTGGAATTCTGAGTTAACAACACCTCCTAGTTCAAGGATGAGGATTTTAAACCTCAAAAACAGCGTACTTACTTGGTCAAAACAGACAATCAATCTATTAATCCATTACACCTTAATGGAGAAGGGTGTAAAATAAATTATTGTCTAAGGAGCGCTGAAGAAAGACTCATCCTGAGTGCAAGTGAAAGAACATAAATTCGACCAAAGGACCAAAAATAATGACCAAGTCCTTCAGCGTTTAGATTTCTTCTGCCATACTTTTGGAAGTGTACAGTCAAGACAGAACTTGAGAGCAGGAGCCCACAGTGTTACCAAGATTCTATGACGCCATCTACTCTGGGGATCTAATCCTTGTTCTGGGAAACATTACTATCCAACCAATTAGAGCTAAAAATGAACAAGTTATAGCACTAGACAACCTGACTAATTACCAAGATATTGAGTCCATACAAGTAGTTGAAAGTTACAATGAGCTCAGTTTTGGGATGATAAAATTTATAGGGTTCTTGATTATTCTCAGCTGATAACCCCTAAATCAATTAATTGCACAGGTTCGTTATTGTGCAATTCACAACGTTGTATGATAGTAAGATGTATTCGTTTGATATAGAATGGAGACTATTATCCATAGTTGAATAAAGTACTAGTATTGGGCTCATCTCTTGGCCAGTCTTTCCTCTCAAAATACTTAAGATGTCCTCAATAGGGATTCATTCCCTGGTACCACCTAACTAGATTCACGCTCAGATCCTCTTTTACAGCTTCTCTCTGGTGACACACAGTCAGCAGTAATCCCCAATTAAGTTCAGGTTCTCTTCTCTGGATCCACGCTCAGATGCTTACTCTTTATCTTAAAGAGTCTCCCAATCAAATCATATAAAAATTTCCTTGAGAAAAAAATAAAGCTCAAAATGGATTCTGGTACGATACTAATTACTGGTAAAAGTCTAAAGTACCTCAGTGTATATCTGCATAAATACTTTTAGTTTTTTATTAGTGATTTCTTAAGGGAATTTATAGTGGGAATTTGGCGCCCAACTCTTGGTTGGCACCTCTTCGATAAAATGGCAGATGTTGCCATTGAATTACCCATCCTCCTCTCATCAGCTATGGTCTTCCACATCCTGGCTAGAATTTCATCATTGAACATTCTCAAGACCTAAAATGGAAAGAGTTGGAAAACGTGTCCATAACATTTTACACTGATCCCAGTAAACCAACCATATTTGGCAAGCGAACTGCTTAGGTAATGGGACTTGTTATCCATTAAGGCAGGTCTGAACCAACTGATCACTTTTCTTGTTGCAGGTGACATCACTCGCCTCATAACTTGATCCTTAACTTCTCAATCAGTCAGTGATGAAACCTGACTGATCCCAATTGGTACAACTGATAGTTAATCCTTGATCAACTATCAGATGCCCCTATTTTGTTGGCAACTCAACCCAACGAAATCTTAAGCATTCATCTGGATTGATCCCCGATGAATCTAAACCAGGAAAATAACCTAAAATCCCCCAAACGTTGTTACCCAAAATCAGGGTCAACTATTATCCAATTAACTTTGCTTTAAGGTATTATACCCTAGTGACACCTGGTAATCTAGTCAGCTGGGAATATGGGCAAAGAATCCAAAACAATTCCCCTCTTGCTTAAATTTCCAGCGAGAAAAAGGATTGGGGCAGGAGAACACCGCTTTGGACACTCAGTAAAATACTTTATTTGTATAAGTGGAGTATGATCAATCATTACCTAACGCTGCTTGGGACAGCATTCAGCATACAGCTCTCTTCTTTTTCTACCTCGCTACCACCTATTCAAAGTGCAGTTCCCATGACCTTCTATCATGCTGGGATGATTGATTTACTCATGAAGATGTTATTCCAAGGATTCAGTTTTCTCCCCATCAGGGCATATGACCCACTGTCATATTCAGGATTCTTGGTTTGGCGTCCTTGATTTCATGTTTTTTCTCATGCTCAACTGGAGATTCTTGCCAACAATATTCATCTCAGGAAAATAAGAACGCTCATTTATGTTCGTCTTTGTTACTTTCTTGTAATAATCTCTTAGCTCATATCATTCTTAATTCTTTTCTGGAGAGCTTATACCATTAATTTTGAAATTAATTTCTCCAAAATAAGAGCTTAATTGATCGCATAGTGCACAATGTTAACTATCATATAAGTCTGACTCTCCCCTCTTTTCCATCATATACGTCAAATTCTGAGTCTTGGTAACAACAGCTGCTTAATAACATGTCTGATAAATCATTCAGCTCTTCCAGCTGATGGTTCAATCTGCACGCTGGAACCTCTTTTATGGTCCTTTCAGGTACCATACTACCAGTAAAGTACCCATAGCCAGTTCTTCCATGGAATTACTGGAAATGGTAACCTACCCTGATGAAACCAGGTTAGCAATTATCTTGAATGACTTATGACCAATCCTTCCTCTGTCATCAATTACTGAGTTAGATTTCAAAAATCTCCTGGATTTGGCTCCATTTGTAAATCATCCTACCATCATCATTGAACCTCCTGAAGCAATGCCCTCCACCCTTGGTTGTTTGTTCCTTGCCAGATCAGACTTGCTTCCAGAGTTCCTTTTCTGACTCAGTCAATATTACAAGCCAGCTGTTTTGGACACCAAACTAGCCATCAGAAACAGCGTACATTTTGAACTCCCTATGCATAATTAAGAGCCCAAGTAACCAAGGATTTGCCCATAGCTCTGAACTCATCCAACCTTGAAACCATCCTAGATTGAGATGTTGCAGCCTATGCTCTTCGCTTTGACAGCTAAGTTCTTTGAAGTTGGGCTTGAAGCTTACAGCCTCTCCTGGCTTTCATTTCTCATTCTGCTTTAGCTTCTGAGAAGCTCTTAGTCATTGTCTGCAGGATGCCATTTGCTCCTTGTATGACTATCTCACTCTGGTGCATCCCATTGGTATCTTCTACTGATGGCTTTAGTAGGGCTTGATTCAACAACCCCCACCTAATATCCCTTGCTCGATGCCAGCCCATATTTCTAGTGTTCTTGATGAAGACTGTTGGAAAGCGCTCAAGACCAATCTTATAGCTCCAGTGCCATATTGGGATTACTTAGGGTTATTAGCTGACTGCCTCTTCTTGTACTGTTGCTTCCCTCCCCAATCTGGGGTATCACGTTTGGCATCTTCCAACATTTAATTTCTCTTCCCCTAGTCACTTTTTCACAAGGATCTGCATACAGTCAACAAACTTGGTTTTGAGTAGGTCTAGTCCTCACTAGCATCCGATCTCACATAGATTTTAACGGTTATTTACTCTACTTTAATCCATCCTCCCTCCCCCAAGAGGTGACATAGGCGACTCATCCCCAATTTGAGGATAAATAATAAAAAATTATAAAAATAAATCTTTATGCTATGCATTTTTTAATCTTTTTTTCATATTTTTCATTATTTTTTATTTTTTTCCCTTCTTTTTTCTATAGGACTTGACTTTTTCGTTCAGCGGTCCATCTTTTATTTTTATTCCCCCAAACTGGTTCATAGGTATACTTAGACCTAACAGTTTTCTATGTTTCAGAGGTCTTCCTTTTTTAAAGACTTGACCATCTAGTTTGGTTCAGTTGGCCTTTTTAGAACTTAACCAAATCATTGGGACATAATCAACTTAATGGTTCAGAGGTCCTTTGGGAACTCTTCTTTTATCATTTTTATATCAATCCATTGATTTAAATATTTATCATGGATTCAATTTACTATTTTTCCATCCAAGAAGTTCTTGATGTAGTAGGTGTTTGTCGCTGCCTTAGAAATAATCTCAAACAGACCTGACTACAATGCATCCAACTTATTTCTTCTTCCAAAACCACTTATATCACAATAGGCCACTCTTTAAATACTCTATATTCTGATATGGCCAGTCAATTCTTATCATCCATTATCTTATTTATATACTTTTCTTCAAAGTCATAAAAATGCTTGCATTTGCATTCTAATCAGGTTATTCAGCAATTGTTTAAGGTATTACTTGCACTTATCCCCAATGTTGGTTCCACCACCAAATATAAAATTGGTGGCAACGCGGCCTTTCTTCCATATAGCCACTCAGTTGGCGTTTTTCCCTTCACCATATGATAACTGATAATGTAAGCGAATGTCACCAAACTGAGGTACATTACCCACGCAGAAGTTCTTCCTGTGACCAGCTTCCTCAGTATTGTGGCTACGTCCCATTGACTCGCTCTACCATTCTGTTTGTCTATGGATGGTAGGGTACATACATGACTCCTCAAATCCCCATTATCTCATTTAACCGCAAGATCACATGAGATGTGAAGTTTGTCCCAATGTCGCTCAGCAAGACCTGTGGGCATCCATGTTGGTATACTACTTGATCTAGGATGAACTTTGCGTTGTTGATAGCATCTACTTTTTCCAGGGCCTTCATCTTGGACCATCTTGTCAGATGGTCAATTGCAACTATGATGTACTTGACTCCACATGTGCTCATCATCAGCGTTCCAATCACATTGATGGACACCATATGCCAAGTAAATCCAGGGCGGACAAGTTAGTACCCAATCATATTCTCATGAAGCTTATGCAACTGGCACTCCACACAGCAAGCCAGATAGTCCGCGAGATCATAGTTGATGGACTACCAGTAGTAGTACTGGCAAAATAACTTAAGTCATTTATCTCAGGCCTCCATGCCTGACAACCTTATGAGCGGCTTGAACAATAGCCACTTGTTCCAATGGCTCTAGGAGTAGTAATCGCTTCCCATTGATCATTTTGAAAACTTTCCCATCAATAGTATCAGTGTTTTCCATTGCTTTTCAAAGTACACCTTGGATTTCTCAGGGATTATTCCCAATTTCTCTATCGACCATTCTCTGAGATAAACCATCTACCTGCTGGTATACCATCTGGACCATTGGTAACCACAATAAGCCATCCGCATTCTGGTGAGAAGCCCCCACATAGTGGACTATCTCATAATTGTAAGCCTGTAACTTTAGTGCCCATTGGGCCAGTCATCCTTATGATTCTCATAAACTGTGCAGCCAAAGTAATGCGGAATGGTCCATCACCACTGTGAAGTGCATTCCATGGATATACACCCAAAACTGTTTACAGGAATAAATGACTGCAAGGCATTCATGCTCAGTTACAGTGTAATTCCTCTCGGCAGCTGAGAGTTTCTGGCTCACATATGCCATTGGATGTTCATCCCCAAGTTCATCTACTTGGCTCAATATGGCGCCAATTGCCATCAATGAAGCATCAGTTTATATTAGAAATTCTCAATTAGAATTTAAATATTTTAAAATTGGAGAATCTATCAGGTACTGGAATAACTCATTGAAGGATTTCTGTGCTTCTTTATTCCAAATAAATCCTTTTTTGGATCCTTCAAGAAATGGAAGAGAGACTCAGTGATTCTTGCAAAATCTCGAATGAATCTTATATAGTATCTGGTCATTCCAAGGAACACTTGGATATCTTGGATACTCTTTGGCACAGCCATTCTGGTAAAATCATATCATTGTAGGTCCTAAAAATCATGGACCAATAAACTCAATTCGCATATTTTATCTATTTTATCTATTTTTATATTTTTCTTTTGTATGGAACTTTTACCCTACAATTAGGTTCAGAGGTCCTTCTTTTTCACTTCAACCAAACTGGTTCTTAGGTATACTCTGACCTACCATTTTTCATGGTTCAAAATCTTATTATATTAAGATTTAACCATCTATTTGATTCAGTGGTCCTCTTAGAGGACTTGACCAAAATCTTAAGACATGACTATTCTAATGGTTCAGTGGTCCTCTAGGAACATTGAAATTATTTTCTAGGTACAATACTTCTAATTTTGTAGTATTGACCTTTTTCACTACATTACTAGTAGTGATGTTTCTTGACGTATAGGCAAAATTTGCCAACTTTGGAAATACTCATAAATGTTTTCATTCATTAAGCCTTCAATCCTGACTTGTCATGCGTTCAACAGGTCTTAATCTCATTTCATATATTGCCAACTGATGCGTGAGTCTTCATATCTCTCAAAACTTGGAATTCCTTATTATTCAACAGTCACGTTTGATTGTTCTGATTGTTTTTCTCCTAAAAACTATTTTTGGCATTCGTTGCCATTCAAAACGTTGGAAGTTAATTCTACTGGTGGACAGGAAATGATCCCTTAATCACACGGATTGATCTAGCCTTATTAGCTTCATCCAATTTTGTCTTGAATTGATGAATCTCGTCTTTAGCAATTTCTGCCTCGTTGTTTGAATATATTTAGGTCAGGCAATTTTCTCCACTTTCTTGGATTAATCACTTCCTTTTTTGATTGCGTACACTTCATTGGTAATGTAATCCAATACTCTTAATTGATTGCTCTTCAGATCACTCATTCAATTTCTCATATATTGTCTCTTCTAACACCTTGCTCCTCAGGACTATTTAAAGCGGATCCAATTTCAACCTGAGTTGGCTCTGCTGCTCCTCGGGACTATTTTGAGTGGACACATTTTCATCCTGAGTTGGCCCTGTTGTTAGTCTTCATCTTGAGTAGATATCTGGTGGAACAGGTTTTCTTGCAGCATTAGACAGTTCCATAACTAGGCTGCAAGTCCTTTTCCCAAATCTTGATTATCTTCTGTGATTGGCTTCACTAGTCACTCCAATTCTAAGCTGGGTGAACGCAATTCAACGTGATCCACTTCATGTTCAGTCTTCAACTATGTTACTTTCCCTAGTAACTTGTTGCCAAAATTGGAAACATCTTCATAAGACATTATGTCTTAAACCTTCTACTCAACTATGCCCTGTAGCGAGCACCAATTGTTAAAATTTTTCAGTTTCTTGATTATTCTCAGCTGATAACCCCTAAATTAATTAACTGCACAGGTTCGTTGTTGTGATTGCACCACATTGTCTGATAGTAAGATTTATTCGTTTGATAGAAGTGTGGATACTATTATCCATAGTTGAATAAAGTACTAGTATTGGGCTTAACGCTTGGCCAGTATTTCCTCTCAAAATACTTAGGATATCCTCAATAGAGATTTGTTCCCTGGTACCACCTAACTAGATCCACGCTCAGATCCTCGCTTAAAGCTTCTC
Source organism: Massospora cicadina (assembly GCA_022478985.1). NCBI lineage: Eukaryota > Fungi > Entomophthoromycota > Entomophthoromycetes > Entomophthorales > Entomophthoraceae > Massospora > Massospora cicadina. Next base: position 25,177 of record JAKSZP010001422.1, on the reverse strand, counting down.
TCTGGTGACACAGTTAGCAGCAATCCCCAATTCAGTTCAGATTCTCTTCTCTGGATCCACGCTCAGATGCTTACTCTTTATCTTAAAGAGTCTCCCAATCAAATCATATAATAATTTCCTTAAGAAAGAATAGAGCTCAAAATGGATTATGGTATGATACTAATTACTGGTAAAAGTCTAAAGTACCTCAGTGTATATCTGCATAAATACTTTTAGTAATTTTATTAGTATATTCTCAAGGTGATTTTATAGTGTAATTTTGGCGCCCAACCCTTGGTTGGCACCTCCTCGATGAAGTGCAGATGTTGCCATTGAACTACCCATCTTCCTCTCATCAGCAATGGTCTTCCCCATCCTGGCTAGAATTTCATCATTGAACATCCTCAAGACCTAAAAATGGAAAGAGTTGGTAAACGTGTCCCAAACATTTTCTACTGATCCCAGCAAACCAACCATATTTGGCAAGCGAACTGTTTTAGGTAATGGGACTTGCTACCCATTAAGGCAGGGTTCAAGTCAACTGATTGATTCGCTAGTTTCAGGTGGCATCACTCACCTCACAAATGCTAATTAAATTTCTAATTGTCAGTGATGAAAACTGACCAATCCAAATCAGTACACCTGATAGTTAATCATTGATCAACTATCAGATGCCCCTATCTCGTTGGCAACTTAACCCAACGAGATCTTAAGTATTCATCTGGATTGGTCCCCTATGAATCTAAACCAGGAAAATAACCTAAAATCCCCCAAACGATGTTACCCAAAATCAGGGTCAACTAATATCCAATTCACTTTGCTATATGGAATTATCTCCTAGTGACACCTGGTAATCTAGTCAGCTGAGAATATGAGCAAAAACACAAACATGAGATATGACCCCTAGTCAGCAAAAAGACTTAGATGAACCTTTATTAAGTTCATTGACATCTTCAGCACTGGCCCCAGCGACTATGACCTGTTCAAAGGAAAGTCCATACTGCACACTAATTCAGATATCCCTCAAGTCCAAAACTTACTTCCAATCAAAGACAGAGGATGCAGTCATATCACAAGAGCTCAATAAGTTAGTTTAAGCCAGGGTAATATCCCATTTAAAGGGCCCATAGGTATCTCCTTTGTTGCTATTGCACAAGAAGGATGGGACCCAAAGGGTTGTCATTAAATACTTCTTCTTAAAAGAGATTACCAAGAAGGACTCATAAAATGCTGCCATGCATTGATGACACTTTGAAGCGCATGGGAGGCTCAAAGCACGTTTTGACCATGGACCTAGCCAGCGGCTACTGGCAAATGGAGCTCTCTCTAAGGACCAATATAAATGCCCTTAATCAGCAGCCAAGGGTTGTTTGAACCCACAAGGTTGCCGCAGGGTCTCTGTAGTGCCCCTGAAACCTTTCAATGAGCAGTGAATTGCATCTTTGGTGATCTTAAGATACCAAGTGTGTTAAGACCTTGACGACATCATGGTTCAGCCTCATGTTTCAAAAAAATTGCAGTACCTCTTGGAGGCCTTCAAGTGGCTGCGCGCTTCCAACTTGAAACTGAAGAGAAGCAAACTTACTTTCCTTAAATGACAACTAGAATCCCTGGAGCACAATATTATCTTAGACAGGTTTAAGCCTCAGGACGGAAAAGTGTGTGCGATTATGGCAATGGAGCCACACAAGAGTATGAGGGACGTTCATTTTCTTAGGAATGGTGGGGTACTACAGGCATTTGTTAAAATAAGCGCCGCTTAGATGATAGCTCGCTTCTGCTCCTTAATCTTAGCTTCCAGATTCTTGACCACTTGCGTTACTAACTGAAATTGATAAACTGGGGCAATAATAGTATGAAGCCTATTATTAAAGTTGATTTCACTAAAAGGCAAGTTGTTAAAAGGTCCAATGTTAACCAGGTGCTTATTACTTTTTGGGGATATATATAAACTAGTAGAGAACACTTCCCTATTCTCTTCATGCAATGCCAAGCGGAGATTTGATAATAACAATCTAAGGATATCTGATCCTTACACTCCTATCCCAAGAGTAAACTATACAAACTATGTATAAACAACTAATTTAATATCAGTATATATCTCCTTTTATTACTAAATTTTTTTTTTTGGGGGGGGGTTATAGTATAATTGGCGCACAGCTTTTCAGCTGTCCACTGGTAATCAATTAATTGCTCCCCTCATGTTTGACTCTTGAGTTTTAGGCTCCAAATCTTGGTGGGTATATTTGCCTTGATTTTCTATGATAACGTAATCCTTGGTGTTTGGTGACTAATTTATTGGTGTTGGGAACTCAATAACAGTTGATTCAGGTCATGTTGCCTGATGACGATTCTACCTATTAATGCAAATTTTGAACGCTAATGTAGTTTCTGATGACACCTCATCCGTTTGCTCTGAACAACGTCCCATAATAACTTGACTTTTGGGTTTTCATCTCATCAAATTCTCTCTCACTACCGTTGGGGATTATCCCTAACAAAAATAATAATTGAATTAATCATTGGATCTCTTCAATTGATTAATTACAACTAACACTTTAGTTGGAAAATATCACTAAGATATCAGATTGTAACCACCAAATGTCAAATTAATTAATCAGTTAATAGGTTGGATAATTTATCAACGGAAAATTCAACATGTCCCCTACTTGACCAGATTATTTAGCAGAAGATAGAACCTTTAGAGATGGAAGCCGCTAAAGCTCATGATTATGTTTAGCTGTCATATCTCTATGACCTCAGCGGAGTTTGGCTCTGTCTACACTCAACGCCCATATGCTCTGCTCAGCTTAGCAACTTATTGTCATTGATCACTAACCACTGCCACCTCTTCTTGAGCATAGTTCTTGCGACATCGTGCCACGCCAATCCCATATTGGACAGCCTTGTCAAGAGATGAACTGGTCCACCTTTACAAACATAGGATCTGTTCCCAATAACAGCTTGCTAATCAACCTGTACCAACCCAGGGTAGGTTTCAGTGACTTCCTCAGACAACCTGTGCTAACCCCAGGATAGTTTCAACAACTCCTCATTTTCAAGATCTTCTCAGCTGGCCTTGCTGAGTCCTGCACTATTGCCTCAGGACTAGTCATGGAAGGCTGTTTCACCTCATGCTGGTTCTCCTGATGACTTGTCAATAGTGACTATTCCAGCGGATCTAGTTCATCCCATCCTGATCCTGCCAACATTTGGGACTTGTTCCCGTCATGGACTTCTCCTTCCTCCACACTTGGTAGGTGGTAATATTACTAGATGCAACACCACACAAAGTAAAATTGATTTTTTTAACTTTTATATATTTTTATACATCTTTTTACTATAATTTTAAATTTAAATTTATTGCGGGGAAGGCCGACCATGGGATGGACACTTCTGAATATGACTCAGAAGAGACAAAACTTAGTACCAGGGGAGCCACCCCAGAGAAGCGATGCTATCTCTTGTTTCCAGCGGGAACGCCACTTATGAGAAAGGGGAGGGAACGTGTGAAGGAGCCGTATCCACAATTGAGCACGTGTGGAGGAAGGGGTCTGAGTTGATGAACCAGACTGGGAACCAGGAGGAGACCAGCTGTCTGCGACGTGGTGGGAGGTATCCAAACAACCATGCTTGAAAGTGGTCCACCAAATGAGACCAGAATCTGTGGACCGCTTCTGTGAGGGTGGTTGTGGAACCTGAGATGGCATCTAAGACAATCGTGTGGATGTTCCACATGGCGATTGCAACCACCAGAGCACGGAGGGAGGGTGGAAGGGAGGAGGCCATTGATAGAGTAAACATATCTCTTAACAGACTGAAGGGATGCGTTTGATCCTGGCCCAAAAGACGTTGAGCTTCTCGCCATATCACTTTTAGAGGTAGGGCACTTCTCCAGGCGGTGGAACAGCGTTCCATACTGGCCACACACGACACAGGATGAGTGTAAAGCGTTAGAGCGCTCAGCTGTATGATACACCCGCCTCAGGCTGCGCCACACATGGGAGCGGACTTGAGGCTGCAATAGAGGATGGTGTACGTATTTCTAGATAGTTTTTTGGGTCTCAATGGAGTAAGGGATGTGTATCATGTCCAGGTAGTCCACCCTGGATAGGACATGGGGCCAAATGGGGATCACGCCATCATGGATGGGTAGCCCCTGTACCTCTTGTGTGAACTGAGGAGAGGGGCGTCCTCTTTGGGTTGTATGTCCACTGATATGAATTCTCCACTCAGCGCTCCGCATGGAGAGTAGGATTCGTTTGTAGTGGGTGTTAGTCCCGTGAGGGCCTGTGGCCGATGTGTGTGATGCGAGGTATTTCATCAGGGAGTGGGGGTTCAATGGATTGTTGAGGCCCAAGGCGCGGGAGAAGTTGGAGCGGGCTGCGCGGGATCAGTGTTGGGAAGGGAGTATAGGGGCGGTGACGGCCGCAATCCAGGTGCCCAGGATCTTGGCAGCATGGGTTTTGAAGTCAAGCAGGCCCATGCCACCATGATGATGAGGGCCAAACATGACCTCTAGCCACACTGGCGGAGGGCGGCCTGATCAAAGCCATCCTTGCAGCAAGGCATACAAGGATTTGAAGAAGCTTGGGGAAAAGGGGATGGCGTGGGCTCCAAACCAGACTTTGGAGAGGAGCATAGAGTTGGCTAAAACCACCCTGCCAGTAAGGGAAGTAGGGTGGGCTCTGAGAGAGGCGATTCGCTTTGTCACGTTATCCAGAATATGGCACTCCATTACTGCTGACGCGTATCCGCCTGCCTCCATCCACATGCCAGATGGCGTACCGGTCCTATGGTAGGACGTGGCACAAAGGGGAGCACCAGTGGAGCGGTGTGTGTTGAGTTATTAGGCCGAGGATGTGGGCGAGCAGATGGGCCGGGTTGGGAACTAATTGCTGGGGTCCAACAGTTCTGAAACCGACCAAGGAGGATGATTTCGGTTTTTGAAAAGCATTCAGTGCCACGTTGCTTACCCGGGAATACTCCTGGATGAGAGCTTCAAGCGTGCGTGCATCTTGATTATTAGACACCCCAACCACACAAACATCTGCAAATGCCATTATCTTGACTGGGGCTTGGCCTGGCACATGGACCCCAGTGAGTTGGGCATTCACATTTCGCAGTAGTGGGTCAAGGCTGCAGTTGTATAAGAGTGGGTTGAGGGGGTCCCATTGTCGCAAGCCCCTTTGAGGGTTGACTACTTCCGTCAGGAAGCCAGGGCCGCGCACTGCCATTGTTGCAGATTCAGTGAGCAGCATTACCCAGTTGATAAAGCGAGGGGGTAGGCGGAATTGATGTAGGCAGGCCCTGAGGTATTCCCAATTTACTCTATCATAGGCCTTCTGTTGGTCCAAAAATACAAGTGCCCCAGAGGCTGTGGATTGACATACGTTAGCCACAGAGTGCACATTATCCCAAATTGACCTTCTGGGGATGAAACCAAATTTTTCTGGGGAGATGGTGGCAGATGCTACAGTCCCCAAACGGTTAGCATTGATTTTTGTTAAAATTTTGGTGTCTGTGTTTGTTAGAGAAATGGGGCGCCAGTTGGCTAAGTTTAGCATATCCCTTTTCTTAAAAAGTGTGACTGTAAAGACCTCATATCCTCCTGGTAAGAGGCGCGTTTCCAACAGGCTTTAGTTAAGTGAGGCGAGCAGCAATGGGGATATATATTTGAAGTACTTTTTGTAGAACTCATATGGCTTGCCATCTGGGCCTGGGCATTTTCAGTTTGGCGCACCGCGAATGGCTGTCCATAATTTGTTTGGAGTAATTAAATTCATTATTTCCGGGTATTGGAAAATGGTGTGGATGTGGGCTCAGTTGAGAAATTCCGCCACTTCAGCCAGCTGAATTGGATTGGATCACTATAACTTGGAGTAATACCTTTGCATTTTGATTGCCACTTCGGCCAGTGTATCCGCAATGGAATTATCTGATCTTTGCACCTGTGTGCAGGCCACACTCTGGAGTGGTGCAAAATTTTTTAAAGAAATGTGCGGTGCACTTGTCACCTTTTGTGATGTGTGTGGCCCTGTACTGAACACAAACCCAATGTTTGTGTTGTCTTTTGAGTGCGTTGAGGTGGGCAGCTGCCTCCGCCCACTTCCAGCCCCATGCAGAGCTGTATCCTGTAACTAGAATGTTGGACTCCAAGTGTGCCAATTCTGCCAGAGCGCGCGAGATAACTGCTGATGTGGCTCGTGAGCATCTGGAGGGGAGATGGCAATAGTGGTGGATGGTCTTCTTTAAAAGTTGCCCATTTGGAAATGGGGTCCACGCAAAACGGTGCAACAAACTTTTTTGCCAAAGTTGCCTCTTCCACCCATGTGGAAAATCCTCGCAAAACGAGCTTGGGGGGGCAGATTTTGCACCAATGTAGGGCCTTAGTAGCTGTGACAGGTAGGTGGTAGGTTAGCGAGACCAACCGATGGTTGGAGAATTCTATTTTTGTTGTTTTGGAGTGGTAATGTGGGGTTGGAATTTCGCCAGCATTAGAATAAGGTCGATGCAGGTCATGGACTTTGATTGGCTGTTGTGGACGTGGGGCCATGTCATGTTTTTGAGCAGCGGGGCATGTCACAGCAGCGCATCCATTAACCTGAGGGTGGCCTTTAGAACACATAGTTCAACGTGACCCTGGGGGGTGTGGGGTGAGGAAGGCCACCAGTCTGTTGGTGTGTTTAGCCAACAGTTCATGTCACCAACTAGGAAAGAGTCTGGGGGTAGCAGAGGGATTTAAATGACAAGAAAAATTCCTGACGCTCGCGTGCAACATTTGGGGCATGATGTTGACTATTGTGTGCACTACGTCAGCCCACGAGAAAGTGACAACAAGCACTCGGCCATTTAGGAATATTTCTGAGGATAAAATTTGAAAAAATTATTTTTCTGAATTAGCACCCCACAGTGCTTTGACCAAAAAGATAGGGATGGGAGGAGCATTGTTTTCCAAGTTTCCTCAGAACCTCATGGACTTGGGACTCCTGGATGGCCAGGATATCCATGGGTAAATTGTGTTGTAAAAAACTCAGTTTCCTAGCCTGGGATATGGAGGCCTTGAGTCCGGCGTTATTCAACATCCCTAAAGTGAAGGTTTCTTCCATCGCACCTTAGGTGCGAGGGGATGGGCACCCAGGCCCACTAGTCTCCTCTAGATCCCTGTGGGCCTTCAAGGCAGCGTGGGTATTTGCAGCAACACTATCAGAGTTTTTGTTAATTTTTGCAGAAAGAGTCACATTGGCTTTAGCCTTCGCTTTTTGTTTTCCCGATGTCAAACAAATTTTTTGCGGTGTGGATGAGTTTGGTGCACTGTTGAGCAGGTCAAAAAAAATTTTTCAGTTGGGATAGGGCCCAAGTTAGTTTCAACCAGAGCTTGGGTGCAACGATTGGGTGTGATCAAATCTCCCATTGGATCCTCAGCTTAAGTGGCCCGCTTTGTATGGGCTTCCCAATCTGATTGGTTGATGAATTCCCAAGTTGCTTCTGCCGCAAAGGTTTCCATGTCCTCCTGACGTTGTGAGTGTGGGATAGCGGTGGTAGCTTTGGCCGCTTCCTTGGCCATGGCCCTATGGGCCTGCTTGGCCTTCTTCCGCTCTTGCGGGGAGATAGGCTTTACCAGTAGGTAGCAGCCTTGTGCTCCCCATGGGAAAGCCTCCTTGGTGCTTGCGGTTGGTTTGTAGTGCGCCTCTCTACTGGCCATGGCCGCCGAGGGGTGCTCTTGGAATGTGACGCCCTCCTTGATGGGGCATGCGTGCGCCTTATAGCTGAACGCGTCACAGTGGGTGCAAATGGGGGGCGTTCTGTCCACAGTCACCCAGAATGGGTGGGTGGTATACCCTGTGATATCAATAAAAATGGAGTGCGGGATCTGGGTTAGGTCCTTCGCGATCTCCTCAGTTGGGGTCAGAACTGCGATGGCCTTGCCGGTGCACAGGTGTGGCATCAGCATGAAGCGTTGCATTTCAAAAGATTGTATTTCGCCATATACGGCGAGACCATCTTTCAGGTGTTGTTCCAAAATGTCACGTTTTACCATAGTAGGCAAAAAGTCAAACGTGAGGAAAATTTGGTTTGATTTTGTCCATCTGGTGCATTTGGTTTCAATGACCCGTTGACCTTTGGGGAGGTTGACCACTATGCGCACCACTGCAGCCTCATCTGCTGCTGTTTTTTTGAAACCTAGGTCCAGCCAACCGCGTGACATGGAGTGAGGTGCAACGTACACCGCAGTCAGTAAAATTGTGTGTACATCTTCACAAAATTTTTCCCATAAGGCCGTTTTTTATGTCCAGAAACACGCGGACTCTGAATTCCACCGATGAAAGTGGCTGGGAGTGTGGCGTGTTGATGTACTGGTTGCATTGTGCTTGCCATGCGAGAATCTCTGGGGAAATAGTGACCGCCAGTTTTTTAAAATTTTTTTCTATTCCGCCGGATTCTCTGGGGCGTTTTCAAATGTTAGATACCGCGGGCCTTCCACCTGCTCCTCTTACCTTGCTTGCCCAACTGCTCCCTGACATGGGCACAGACTAATCTCTTCTGTGAGATTATCAAACTAGATTTAGTCTTGAATTGAATAGGTTGCAATAGTGATTGCAACGAGAAAGAAAAGTTTTCCATATTTTAATTATATATTTTCCTTTTTTAATATATCTTTATAACTCTATAAATATTTAGAAGTCCAATATTTTAAGTATTTCACATGGATTTTATTGTTTTTTCCATCTTTGATATACCTGATTGTACAGGTAACATTTGCTGACTTAGTGATAATTTCAAATAGTCCCATCCATAAGGCGTGTCATGTTTACATGACTTAATATAAAGCACCAACCCCAAGGACAAGGATGGGTAGCATGAGGTCCAGAAGGTTAAACTTCAGTCCCTTTCTGACCTCAAGTACACCTTGAAACAACGCTGATTACATGCCAAATATGCCTAAGTTGGTACAATTGAGGTGCAAAATGCCCAGCCCCTTGTTTTGGATCAGGCGTTAAAATGGACGAGCCATTTTAATTAACATTGATGGGATAATCCGGTTACTCAACAAATGGGGGTTCAAAACCCATTCTATTTACAAAATTACAAGCTTGGGTCAGATACAACTTCAATTGAACATTTGAGCAAGTCAGTTTTAAAGTTTACTATCTTTTTGGATGGAAGCATGTGCCTATTGGTGCAAAAAGGCTTGGGACCACTTCCACTGACCCAGAATTACCCTGAGATTGGTTAAATATGTTCGCTTGTGACCAAAGTTCCTTGTTGGTCATCTTTTCCCCAAATAAACCCCTTATTCATTTAGTTTTTCAATATGTGGACTTGGGTGCACCTGTGCTCAGACCTCTTTGTGAAGGTCTTGCAAAGTGTTGGCAATTTTATTTTATTTAAAATCTCAGCCTCAGGTACACCGCTGGTCCAACCAGATTTCCTTAAACCTGGTCACCAGTGCACTTTAACACTGTACCATACTCAGTTAATCACAGCCCTATTGGCCACTGCCAGGTTCTGAAGCTTTTTCAAATTATTATTATTTTCACATCGAACACATTTGCTTTAAGTCTCCCTTGCTAAAGCACCCTCTGTTGGGCTATTTTCATTATAAAAACAATTACTAGTTCCCATGTGTTGGTCCTGTGCACCGAGCACCACCACACTAGGATTTGGAGAGTTATAGATACTCTCTTGACAGTAGATGACCAACCTCTTATCTTTATTTGCGTGAACTTTTCCATGTGGGACTTTTTTTGTGCACATGGTGTGCGCCAGCTGGTGGCCATGGACGCGGTGGGGCTCACCACACTTTTTGCATTCTGATGAGGGTTAAAGCAGTCCAGCATTATTCTCACTAACTCTGACCTGAAGGTACTCACCCTTCTTGCCCATACCTGGTTGATACAATCACTTCGCGATCTGAGAGTCATGATTCCCTGATTTCCCACCAATTTTGATAAAATTGACTAGAAAATGTTTTTTCCTTTGGCATCATTGTCAGCTCTACAGTTCTTCAGACTGGTGCTGGGGTTTGCGGTGGCTCGAAGCTGCAAACTTCAGAAAGAACGCCAAGGACGAATTGGGAAAATGGGTTAGAATACCAAACATTTTATTTAACTAAAAAGCCTTGATATTTATAGGGTGCGTTGGGATACGGTGCCTTCAGGATTGTTAGGGCTTCATCCATTCAGGATCTCTACTGATCTTCCAGAATGGCCTCATGGGCATCCTTAATGGATAGCATCGCTCACCTGACTGAATAGGTGGAAATGTCGCCCCACGTGACTCAGGAATAGGGGAGGAGGATCCTGAAATAGATTTAGCTCGGGTAGGTTTGACAACTGATTCAGCATGGCCTGATTTGGAAGAAGGGAATCTGACTCAATTTCTATCTTGAATCCTGACAAAGCCCCCTCAAGATCCTGTTGGAGGGGGTATACAGCTGGAGTAACTGACCATGCACCCGATTTACTATGGTCCCTTGATTGACGTTGGCAATGGAGTACTCAGACTTCACCCTATGAATGACTTTATAGGGTCCAGACCAAAGTACGTCGAGCTTATTCTGTCAGCCTCCAGGTCAATGATGATAAAAGAGAACAAGGTCAACTAATTGAAAATCTGGTAAGGCGGTCATCTGAGATTTGATCGTGATGTCTATCTTCCAGTGGTGGTGATAATGCCTTGAGTGGCTTGGGCTTGGAGCCAGACAATTTCATCAGCTAGTGCCCTCATAGTTAAATTGGAGTTTTCAGGAGGTGGAGGCTTTGACCAGGGGCTGGATGCTACTGGGTAGCTGAGGTGCCCGCCCATATAGGGCTTCGAATGGGGACATCTTGATGACATGGTAATAGCTTACCAGGTAGGCAAGCAAGGCGCTGGGCAGATAATGGTTCCAACGGACAGGATCTGAGGAGGCCGACTTCTGGAGGATGGAAACAAGAGTTCCATTAGTGCATTCTACCACCCCATTAATAGAAGGGTGGTAGGGGGCAGAGAAACTCTGGGTGGTGCCAAAAAACAAAGTTAGTTCTTGTACTACCTGGAAGTGAAGTTCATCCAATTGTCCAAAAGTAAGGTCTAGGGCACCCATGCTGGGTGAAAAAGGAGCAAACAAGAAAAAGAGCGGTAGCCTTAGCAGTGGCTGCAGAGACTAAGATCACCCAAACTCACTTAGTTAAGTGGTCTATAGCTAGGATAATATACTTGCGACCATGCAGCCCAGTGGGAAGGGGACCCACCATATCGATAATAACAATATTGAAAGGTTTGGTCGGTGCAACAACTGAGTGCTAATATTGAGGGTTGGCCTGGTCTTAGGATCGGCAGGTCATACAAGCTTCCAGAACCTCTTGGATGGTTTCTACCATTCAGTCCCAGTAGCAGTGTGACTTCAGCCACTCATGGGTCTTCTTAACCACACTGTGTCCCACAGTAGAATGGCCTTCCAGGATGATGTCAGTTCTAGAGGAGGGTCAGATATGGGGAAGCCACTTCTTGTTGACTTTCTTGTAGAGTAGCCCATCCTTAATTTGAGTGTCTTAAGTCATTTGGCGGAGATCGGCCTGAACCTTGGGGAATTCCAGTTCCCATTATTTGGGATGTCCTATCAGGTCATAGAGCCGATATTTCTCTGGGGTCAAAACTGCTAATACCGGCATCCTGGAGAGGCCGTCAGCATTCTAAAGTATAGCGCCTGCGCGGTGGACAATGGTAAATCATAGCTTTGCAGTCGTAGGGCCCACCTGGCTCAGACCATCAGGGTCTTTCACTTGTTGAAGCCACCAGAGAGAAGAGTGGTCTGTAATAATAGTAAAATGGGTACCATAGAGGTAAGGCCAAAAATGTTTGATGGCTAGTAGGTTGTCTAGACATTCCTTCTCAGTAATGCTGTGGTTCTGCTCAGCTTTAATTAGCATCTTGCTAAAATAGGCCATGTGGTGGTCGACCTGGTTTTCATCATGTTGGGCAAGGATAGCCCCAATGGTGATGTCACTCACATCCATGAACAACAAGAAAGGTTGGTTGAAGCGAGGATGAACTAGAACAGGTTTAGTACATAAGCCGTACATAAAGCGTTGAAAGCCTGTTCCTGCTCAGGTCATCATTCAAAAATTACGTTCATTTGTAGGAGGTAGAACAGCAGCTCGGCTAGGTTGGCAAACTGCGGAATGACCTGATGGTAATAGCCCAACATGCCTAGAAAGACTTGAATATCTCGTAGGCTTTGGGGGCACGACATCTTTTCTATGGCGTTGACTTTGTTGGGTATAGGTTGGATGCCACGCTTAGAGACCTTGTGTCCTAGAAACTCTAGCTTATGCTGGAAAAAGGAGCACTTTGAGAGCTTGAGCTTGATAAAGGCCTTCCTGAGACGCTCAAAGACTTCCTTGAGATGCTCTACATGTCTGTTAAAGGTTCAAAAAATGATAATGTTGTCCAGTTAGACAAGGACACATGAGAGCTTCAAGTCCCCAAGGAACCCATCTATGGTATGCTGGAACGTGGCCAGGGCGTTACAGAAGCCTTGGGGCATCTGGGTGGGCTCAAATAGCCCCTTGTGGGCGAAAAGAGCGCACTTGGATTGGTCTTTGGGGGTGAGCTCGACATACCAATACCCGCTGGTGAGGTCCATGGCTGAGAAGTACTGGGAACCAGCAAGCAGATGGAGAGAATTGTCAATCCGGGGTTTGGGATAACTGTCCTTCTTGGTGATGGAGTTGAGTCGTCAATAATCCATCACCACCTGGTGCTTGCCATCCTTCTTTTGGACCAGCAGGAAAGGGGAGGCCCAAGGACTACGCGAAGGGACCAAGAGCCCAGCTTCAAGCAGCTGTTTGAGTTCCACCATAACCTGGGCTTCTTCAACATTGCTCTTATGGTAAGGCCTGGACCAAAAAGGGGGGCTTCCCCAGTTTCTACATGGTGGAGGACTCTGTTCATCCTTCCAAAATCCTAGGTTGAAGTTAAGAATAGGTCCAAGTATTCCTCCAGGAGCTCCTGAACCTTAAGTCGCTGTTTGTCAGAGGGGTTTTTTCCAATATTAGCGTCAACCAAATCAACTGAGGGTGGTGATTCCAAGCTGAAGTCCCTTAAGTCCCTAAAGCTTCAGACGTCAGCAACAGCCCCTATTGGTAACAAGCGGACGTTAGCGGCAGGTTGGTTTGGACCTACAACTTTTGGTTTGTCAGTCAGGTTGGCTAGCAACAATGATATAGATCTGGCATATGCTGGATCAAGGATCCCGGGGAAGGTCAGCACTTCCTTGGGAGATGAGTTATCTAGGCCTCAGACTTCCAGCAAATACCCCGAGGAAATATTGACATGGACCTGGGTGTCAACAATGACTTGGGATTTTGGGGGTACGGTAGTCACCTGGGGTAAATAGATTGGCATCCCCTCTAGTCCGTCAACAGCAGGAGGGGGTAGTTGGACTCAAGAGCCTCGGATGTGATACTCAAGCTGATCAATTCATCCTTTGGTCTCCAGTAGGCAGGCTCGGGCCTTGACCTCAGCCCTAGAGTCATGAGCACTTTTAAAAACCAGAGGGACTCGATGTCCTAGAAGGGAGAGGAAACCACCATCATAATGGAGCACCGCTGAATAGTCTCAAAGGAACTGAGTCACAAGGAGCAGGTCATAGCTAGGGTTGTCCAGAGCGATGGTGGGTGTATCTAAGGTGACCTTTCCAGACTGTTTTGGTAGAGAGGAAAAGGCCCCTATGGATTGGGTGCACTGGGGGTCATCCATTCCATACTCCATGTAGTGCACATATTATGAGCGACCTTGATGTGTTTCATCAGCTAGGAAGAGATGATATTCACAAGGAGCCACTATCAACTATGGCAAAAACTGGAATCTTGTGGACACGGACAGTGACTCAGGTGACCAAACTTCCAAACTGGGGCGGTAACATAAGAAACATGGGAGAATCATTAGAAGAAGAGTAAGCAGTATCAATGTCTTTATTGTCTTCAGATACCGCAACTACTTCCTCAGGTACGATGGCTTCTGGTTTATGCTCAGGGGATACTTGAGGCTGGGCAGGGATGTCAGCATGAAAGCCTCATCCTTCATGCTGACGGCCCTTTTCGCACCTCCTCAGCATGACGTTTCCAGCAAGTTTTATTGCTGTGTCTAAAGCCATTGCAATAGGTGCAGCGAGGACATGGATTCTTCTGGTTTTCAACTACATGGACCCTAGGGCGGTTAGAGGGGCCAGTAGACGTGGCCTTAAAGTGTAGGATCGAGGCAGGGATCTCGTTGAGGGCCTCCTTAATCTCCCTGATACAGGTGAACCCATTCTTCTGCCCAATCATGTGCATTTGGACCTCAGGATAGGACCCAAGGCGGAGATGACAGCAGTGATAGCGTTGTCTAGGGTGATACGAATCATAGTGATCAAGGTTTGTGCTTGGTCATAAAAATGGTTGGCAAACTCCATGGGGTTTTCTCCTTTGTTCAGTCAAATGCCCATGAACGCTTGCTTCTGGTTGGCCAGGGTTTGGTTGCTGCCAAACTCTTGGATCAAGGCGGTGCAGACCTTTCCCCAGGTGTTACACTCATTCAAATGGGGGGTCATGATTTCCTGGGCGGTGCTGTCTGGACAGGAGTGGATATGCTTCACCTTTTATCGATTGGTGGCCTCCTCCATGGAACTCTCATAGGCATACAGGAAGGAGGCCATACTTTCCCATCTGGGAGTGAACCTTTCCTTGAAACTAGGTTTAAAGCTAGCTACTATGGGAGTGGAAAGGGTGTTAACTCCAGGGATGGGTGCTGGCTCTGAGATCTCCATTTCTGCATAATCTTGAGGAGCCCGCTGATCCAACCACCTCTGCAATCCTTATAAGTGCTCTTGGATGTAGTCCCAATTCTGGCTGAGGGTGGAAGCAGAAGCCTTATTGGCAACCTGCTCCTTTAAGGATTGAATCTCGGTGCTCTGTGGATGGAGTTGGTTTTTGATGGTGTTCAACTGGGTTTCAAACCCATGACAATTTTGTTCAAGCTGGGAGATATGAGAGTTGGTAAGCTTTGTGAAGGCGCTGAGGTTATCCATCTCATCCGAAAATGCTTTGAAAGAGACCTTGGGGTTGAGGGGGACACCGTCCAATTGGAGCTTGCATCCCAGTGCCACATTTTGGGTTTGATCCCATAAGGCAGCCAGGGCGGTCATTATATCCCTTCGCCAGGGGTCTTTGAGTTCGTCTGAGGTTGAAGGGCCCAAGGGCCCTCGAGGCCCACGTGGTCCCTCAGGTCTGACGGACCCTTGACGCCCCTTGGGGCCATCAGGACCCCTAGGCTCTTCTAGCCCAACACCCGTGGGGGTAGTCATGAGAAGCCAACTCTTGGTAGTGCTGTAGGGATCGTACCAGTTCTTCAACTTGAAGTAGATGCTGGGTCCATGTCACTCCAAATAGCTGGGCGTTCTGAAGAAATTGCTCCTTGAGGTAGCTAGAGATTTTGCTATCCATTACTACCATCTGATCGCTGATCTCATTGATTAATTGTCAGTTATCAATAATAGCTTCACGATTGTCATGAACAAAGGAGGAGGCGGCGTCGTAGAAGTCAATAATGTAGGAATGTAAATTCTGGGTGAGCCCTAGTTTCCAGGAGATCTCATGATGGTGTAAAACGACTAACTGGAGGAGGTGATGGATACCGGGGTGGATAAAGTTACAAAGGTAGCATTCAGGCCCCAGGGTAAGCTCCCCAGCTGGCAATATGGCTGAGGTGTAGAGGTCCCACATCATGGAAGGTATGGAGGAGGCGCGGGAGTAGCTCAAGCGGGCGACCTCAGAGTAGATGCTGTTTATAAATTGCTGAATGACATCAATGATATTCTCATACTGGAGTTGGTATTGGCTCCCATCTAGGGAGGGCAGCAAGAGTTGAAAGGCAGCACGAAGCTCTAGCCTCTCTGTCTGCGAGGGTGGAATCATGTACCGCAAGGTACTAACCCATCATGTAATGCTCCTCTATTGACCAGTTGCTTGGTCATCAGGGCTGCTATTGGTTTCCATTTTTGTAATAGTCGTTTTCACTTAGGACAGCTCGGAGCCCCCTGTAGTGAGCACCAATCTGTCAGCACTACAGTTCTTTGGACTGGCGCCAGGGTTCATGGTGGCTCGAAGCTGGAAAATTCAGAAAGAGTGATGGAGGAAATGGGAAAATGGGTTAGAATACCAAATAATTTATTAAACTAAAAGGCCTTGATATTTATAGGGTGCGTTGGGACTCGGTGCCTTTGGGATCATCAGGGCCTCATCTGATCAGGATCTTTACTGATCTTCTGGAATGGCCTCCTTGTGGGCATCCTTAATGGATAGCGTTGCTCACCTGACTGAATGAGTGGAAATGCCGCCCCACGTGACTCAGGAATAGGGGAGGAGGATCCTGAAATAGATTTAGCTTAGGTAGGTTCAAAAACCGATTCAGCATGGCCTGATTTGGAAGAAGGGAATTTGACTCTTTTTCTATCTCAAAACTAACAATCATGTTTGGACAGTTCAGGCGGGATCATTGACAAAGGGCCTGATGGTGTAGCCTTGTATAACATCATACAACTCGTTGTCAAAATGGGCGATAGGGTCATTTGCGACCCAAAGCGCATTTTTTTATGACGTTTCCATATATACTACTGAGCCATGTCTTTTCCCATATAGCTTATATATGGACTCCATTTCAGTGTATCAAATCATCCCAGAAAACTACTCTTGACCACAACAATGATTTGTAGAACCCAGTATGAGGAGAAGGTGTTACAATCACAATACAAAACTTTTATGCAGTTGCTGACAATATGGTGGGATATGTAACCTCAGTAGTAAGAGTGGCCCAATATCCCTCTCCATTCTTTGATGCAAATACATATCCTGGGGGAATGTTAGACCTTGAAGAAGCGTTTGGTGGTATAGTGTTAATGATTTCTGCTATAAATAAAAACCATTCATGTTATTTTCTACTGACTGCTACCCTTTCATCCCCCCTAGGGAAAATCAGCACTACTATTCTAGTGGATACTGGAGTAACTGAGATTTTTATGGACCAAAACCTAGATGACTACCTTGAGCTGAGTTACTTGCCAGGTGGTATGATTAGAGGAGGGGCTTCCCAAGTTATTCCCACGATGAAGATCATGGTGTAGTAACTAACAAGTGGACACATATCAATTGTCCGAAAACTTCAAAGCTATCAAAAACCTCTTGTACCCCATCATTCTGGGTGTAGAGTGGAGGAGAAAGTTTGAAGTCAGGACTAACTTGAAAGAAAATACCCTATCCCTAACTTTATAGAATGGTCTCAAGTTGATTGTTTCTTTGGCTGAAGCCAACTTTCAGGGCGATTTTTCCCACTGGCCCAATATTCACACTCTCAGCCTTGCCTCCATGATTAAGCCCACTGTGGAGGTTCCCATACCTGCTTGTTTGGAGGGTTTAAAATCTTCCTTTGATGCAGCATCCGCTGATGCATTACCTGATCATTCAGAGTTTGATTGTGAGTTCAAGCTCATGGTGGATCTGGTGCAAATATCCTCCCTCATTTACCCATTGACTGTCCGGGAGGAAGAGGCTTTAGATGTGTGGGTTAAGGAGCAGTTAGCCAAAGGTGCTATTTTCAGCGAACCTCCCCTGTGTGTTCCCCACTTCTCTTTGTGAGAAAGCCGATGGTACCTTACGCCCATGCGTAGAATATGGGAACTTTACAATGCTACTGTACCAGATTTACATCCCATTCCTTTGGATTCACAGATTACACGCTATGTGGAGAAGGCAAAAGTATTTTTTAAGTTGGATTGTTTAAACGCGTTCAATCAGATCCATATTTTAAAAAGTACTAGGAGTGGTTGATCGCATTCCATATCAAAAAAGAAATTTTCCAATTTTGGGTTATGCCCTTTGGGCTTAAAATGCCCCTGCTCTCTTTCAACGTCATATTGATGAGGCTTTGGGGGATCTTTTGGGGGTATGTGCGTTAGCTTATATGGATGAAGATTTGGTATTCTCCCCTGACAATGAGTCCCATACAGTACACTTTTGGAAGGTGGTATAGCGTTTGAGTTTTGCCAACCTTACGTTAAAAATCAATAAGTGTAAGTTCTTAAAGTCCCAGGTCACCTTTCTGGGCAACGTCGTGTTTGACCAAGGGCACATGATAACTCCAGACAAGGCTAAGGCGATTTGTGAGTGGCCCACTCCAACTTTGGTTAAGAAAATTGATAAATTTTTGGGGATATGTACGTTCCTTAAGAACCTCGCACCAAACCTTTCTGAAGTTGCAGCACCTTTGTATAAGGCAAGTGGGGAAAAAGTACCTCAGTGGTCCCCGTTTTGGAGGATGCCTTCCAAGCAGTAAAGTGTACTTTGCTGTCAACTTCCGTTCTTTGCCATGTTGACCCCAATAAAGAGTTTATTGTTGCTTCAGATGCCTCCAACTTCGCCATAGCGGCAACTCTATTACAAGTAGGCGAAGAAGGAATAGAGCATCAAGTTGGATTTTTTATTAGAAAGATGTCTATTCCAGAGTTAAACTACGCCATATATGATAAGGGGTTATTAGCAGTAGATGAGGCGCTGACTTATTGGCGTCATCACTTGCATGGCTCATCCCAACCCTTCCGCATACATACAGATTACTATGCCTTACTGTACTTCCGCGCACCTCATGTCTTAACCCCACAGCCAACCCGCTGACATGAGACCCTTGCCCAATTTGTTTTTTCTTATGAGGTTACAAAGGCAAGTAGATTGGTTTATCAGATGCTATGAGTCGCAACTCTGCACTAGCTCCCAATCCCAAGGAGGTTGAGGTGCATAATACCTATATAATGATTCCTTCAGGTATGATGTGTCTCAACTTTCCTCTCCCTTGATAATGGGCCAGCGCTCGCTCCTATAAAAGTTTCGGAGGAATATAGTATGTTCAGAAAGGTAGTCCTTTCTCAGCTATTGTTGGCTGAATATACTATAATCCTTGCAAAGAGCGCATTGAATCAGGAATATAACCAGAGGTTATCACGTTAAGGACGAGATGGTGTGGTTTCAGGGGCGCCTATGGATTCCTGCTGGACCACTTCGCCTGGAAATTATCTGGGACCATCATGACAGAATCACCGTTGGTCATCCTAGGAAAGCGAATACTTTTAAGCTTATCTGCCACACTTACAATTGGAAGTGATTAGCCGCTCAGGTAGGTAGATATTGTAAAGAGTGCCTAGTCTGCAACAAAATGAAACCAAATTGCCAGCCCTTAGCAGGCTTGTTGGTACCAGTCTAAAAGGCTGAGGGGCCTTGGACTTCCTTATCAGTTAATTTTATTGTCAATTTGCCTTTACCTGATGGCTATGATGCTATCATGGTGGTGGTGGACTATTTTACAAAGTTGCCCATTTTATCCCTTGCAGAACTTCAGTCACTGCGGCTGAGACGGCTAGGCTTTTTTGCTAATGTGTTTGCTCTTCATGGGGTCCCTCAAGAAATTATCAATGATCAGGGCCCCCAGTTTACCTCTGTCTTTTGGTAAGAGTTGTGTAAAGCTCTGCAAATCCGTCTTTGTCATTCAACTGCCTATCACCCCCAATCAGATGAGCGGATAGAACGAGTGAACCAGTACTTAAGACAGTTCTTGCGGTGTTCCAAAGCTATAGATCACTCAGATTAGGTATAACATCTTCCCATGGCCCGATTCAGTTATAACAACGCACAAAGTGCATCAATCGGTTGTTCTTCCTTCTTTGCCAACTATGGCTTCAATCCCGCCTTCAACATAAAGCCCAGTTGTGGATCCAAGGTGGAAGCGGTGATGGACTTTGCAAAAATGATCAAGAAAGTACACCAAGGGGTGAGCACAAAAATTTTAGATGCGGCCATGAAGGCTTACAAGGAAAACACTGATGTTAAGAGATGAGTTGGACCATCATACAAAGAATGAGATCTCGTGATGCTGGATGCTAAAAACACCCAAACCAAGCAACCATGCAATAAACTGGGACTAAAGAGGATTGATCCATACTGCGTTGTCAAAAAGGTGGGCCACATCTCATACCAGTTGGCTCTCCACTTTGTTTTAAAATCTTTTCAATGGTTCATAGAAGCAAGCTCACGTTGTTTGAGGGCCCACCTCCAGAGATTCCTGAGGCTTATCTTGTGGATGGTGCGCTGGAGTGTGAAGTGGATGAGATTATTGCCTCTTGTAAGGTAAGAAGAAGGCTTGAGTATCTTGTATCCTGGAAGGGATTTGACGCAGCAGAGAACAGTTGGGTCCCAGCGCGTGACTGTATTCATGCCCAAGAGCTTATTGCAGCATTCCAAGAGCATTTCACTGAGGCTGCAGGATTGAAGTCCAAGCCAGCTGTCACTGCCATGAAGTTGGTCCCTGCCCATAAAATCTCTTCCTTGGCAAATGCCCCTGGAGGGGGTGGAGCCAAAAAAATAGGAGAGGTAATGCATGTTTACATGACTTAATAGAAGGAACCAACCCCAAGGACAAAGCTGGGAGGCAGGAGGTCCAGAAGGTTAAACTTCAGGCCCTTCCTAACCTCAAGCACACCTTGTACCAACTTTGGGTACAATTCAAATATGCCCAGGTTGGAACAAGTGAGGTGCAAAATTCCCAGGCCCTTGTAATATTTCAGGCGTTAAAACGGACGAGCTATTTAATTGTGATGATGGGACAATCCAGTTAATCAGAGAAAGGGGGTTTCAAACCCATTCCATTTATGAAATTGTAAGCTTGGGTAAATACCACTTTAATTATTCTCTTGATTGAGGTTAAGTTTGAAGTTTGCTACCTTTCCAGATGGAAGCATGCGTCTATTGGTGCACCAAGGCTTGGGATCACTTTCACTGACTCAGAATTACCATGAGATTGTTTAAATATATTGCTTGTTAACAACGTTCCTTGTTGGTCATCTTTTTCCCAAATAAACCCCTTATTCATTTACGTTTTTCAATATGTGGACTTGGGTGCACCTGTGCACAGACATCTTTATGAAGGTCTTGCAAAGTGTTAGACATTTTTTATATAAAATCATTATAGCCTCAGGTAAACCGCTGGTCCTACGAGGCTCCCTTAAACCTGGTCACCAATGCACTCTAACACTGTACTAAACTCGGTTAGTCACAGCCCTATAGGCCACTGCCAAGTTCTGAAGCTTGTCCAATTTATTATTATTTACATCGCGCAACACACTTTCCCTAAATCTCATTTGCTCAGGAACCCTCTGCTGGGCTATTTTCATTTTAAGAACAAAAACTAGTTCCTTTACATTGGTCCTGTGCACCGAGAATCACCATACTGGGATTTGGAGAGTTATAGATACTCTTTTGACAAAGCGTCCAACTTGTTTTTCCTCAAAAACTCATGAAAATTACAATAGGATACCCCTATCTCCCACATGGTAGTCTTTCAACGCAGATCAATTCTGGTCATCCATTTTCTTTGCATTGATTCTTATATTCATCATTGTTTTAAATGCCCAAGATTGTAATTCAATCAGGATATTGACCAGCCTGAATATATATTGTTTTGCGCTCATTCCTGAAGAAGGCTCCACAGAAGAATACAATATAGTCAGCATTACAGCCTTTCACTAAGATAAAAAGTTCAAAAATTGTTTTCTTGTTGCAAATGGTAGCTGATATTATAAGCATTTATGACAGACTCAGCTATGTTTCCCAAGTGTAGGTTTTTACCAAACCAATATTTGTAACATCGAGGCTAGAGTTGCATTCACTATTTCCACCATCCCTTCATTTCTGAACAATAGGGAACGGATACAACACCCCATATTCCCATTTGTTCATTTATCCTGGGAATCATGTAAGATGTAAAATTGGTCGTTGTCACTGTGAATAACTTGAGGGCACCCATGCCAAAAGATCACTTGGTCCAGTATGAACTTCACCATACTCATTGCATCTACTTTGCTGAGGACTTTTGATTTGACCCATGGGTTAAATGGTCTATTGCAACGATTATGTACTTTACACCTCCAGTGCTGACACTCAAAGGTCCCAGATCTTCTATGGACACCATGTGCCACGCAAAACCTGGGCGTACTAGCCAGTACCCAATGACGTTCTTTTGCGGCTTGTGATGTTGACACTCCATAAAGCAGGCAAGATAATCCGCAACATTGTAGTTGATCAATTCCCATAAATAGTAATGGTGAATATGATCTACTGTCTTCTATAGGTCACCATGGCCAACGACCTTATGAGTGGCTTAAATGATTTCCACATATTCTGATGGTTTAATAAACAAAGTCCATTTTCCCTCGACTCTTTTGTATTTTTGATCATAGTTAGATTCAGTATTCTCCATTGCTTTTTGTAGCGCACTCCAAATTTCTTGAGGTTGATCCCCAATATCTCCTTTGATCATATTTTTAGGAGCTCTTTAGCCTGATGATAGATCACATGAACAACCGCTAATAAAGACAGTCCGTCAGCATTCTGATGCGCCACTCTTGACCTTTAAATGATTTCAAAGTCATATGCTTGCAACATTAAAGCACAATGTGCTAGTTGGCCCTCTGGTTCCTTCAGATTATGAAGCCAGCATAGACATGAGTGGTTGGTTATGACTTTAAAGTGAGTCTCATGCATGTAGACTCAAACAATTTTTATATGCTTAGATTAGTTCCAGGCACTCTTGCTCTGTTATGGTATATTTTTTTCAACTGGCGACAGGGTTCTGCTCATGTATGCTACTGGATGTTCTTCCCCATTATCTTCCACTTGACTTAGAAATGGCTCTTTCTCCATTAATGAGTCATCTGCTTTGATTATGATTGCACAATTAAAATTTAGGTTTTTCAACACTGGGTTGCTTATGAGAGAGTTAGAAAGCTTATTAAACAACTTCTGTGCCCTGTCTTAACATACAAATCCCTGTTTTGAATCCTTGAGTAGCTGGAATAAAGGTTCAGCAATTCTAGTAAAATCTTTGATAGATCAGTGATAGTATACGACCATCCCCAGAAAGACTTAATTATCCTGAACACTTTTTGGGATTGTCATCTGTTTGATATCTTCTATTTTTATGGGTTGCAGTTGTAATCCATTAGAGTTTAATAAAAACCCTAAGTATTTGAGCTTTATTGAAAAAATGGTATTTTCTTAGGCAATTTTCTAGACCTACCGCTGCCAACTGCTTAAAAAATTCCTCCAGATGTTTCAAATAATCTTTAAAGGTCATTCAAGACGTTGATATCGTCTAAGGATACTAGAACACAAGATAACTTTAAGTCTCTGAGTACTGAAACCATAGTACGCTCAAAAGTTGCCAGCGTGTTGCATAAACCTTGGGGCATTCTGGTCAGCTGATATAATACTTGTTTGATAATTATTGCACATTTTTCCTGATCTTCTTTTGACAAACTTATCTGGCAATAGCTCAAAATCAGGTTATAGCCAAAAAAATTTCCTCCCCCAGGTGATCAAATGCTTGATCAATCTTGGGCAGTGGATAGGAGTCTTTCTTAGTGATATTGTTTAATTTTGGTGATAATCAAATAATACTCAATTTATCAATCCTTCTTTTTCTCCTGGAGGATCAGACTTCCCCATGGGCTCAATGACAGAATGAGTAACCCATGTTCACTAATTTGCTGATTTTATTGCTGACCTCAGCTTCAGCAACTCTTGACTTTTGGACATGTCTCATTCTTATTGGTGGGTTTTCCCAGTATTGACTTTGTGGATAATAATTTTTTGCACATCCCAAATCATGATCGTTCTGAGAAAATATCTCCCAATATTTTCGAATAATTGGAGCACATCCTCTTGCTTATTCTTGGTAAAATCAGCTAGCTGCTCATATTCCATTAATATGTTGACACCTTTGGCAGTTTTTGTAAGAAATCCCATTTTGAAAGATGATCCAAATCCATGAAAGACACTAAGTTTCGTCATTGGAAGCAGGTATAGAAATGCGATAATCTGATTCTTTTCTATTTTCATCAACTTCTCACCCAAATTGGCTAAGAACTCTCATGTTTCACTGTGAGCCAGCATTAACATACTGGCGCCACCCAAGGTTCAATTACAATTTTCCTCGTGGACTGACAATTTCCTCATATAGCTGTTCTGGGAGTTCAATAATTAACCCAGCTTTAACTATGATTTAAGATTCCATCAGAATAGTGTTCATTGCGTTTGTCATCAGAGTTATACCATGATTCTCCTTAAATTCCATTAAAATTGCTTTCTGTTCTCATCCGTCTAATTTATAGATAATTGTTAATACCATCTGTTAGGATTTTGCTGAATTCTTCCGTTCATGAAACTTTTACCTCAAATATTTCACTGATAATATTGGAGGGAGAACTCAATGGATCTAACCTTATCAAGTCTAATAAGATAGATTGCTCTTATCCCAATCAAGTGATATCAGAAGATTTGCATGCTCAGATATTGAAAAGATCTGCTAAACTCTGAACTACTTTGAAACCTATAAATAGTAATCCTTTTGATAATAAAAGATAGTTCTAATTACAACCTTATATTTACTATATCTTGTATCATTTTATAAATTCTATAAATTGAATTCAAGAATTACATATCTTATCAGAAGTGCAATTCAAAACTTCAAAACCATCATTGTAAATTAGGTTGACAAAAAATTACTCTTTGTCAGTGGGGTCTCTCCCTTCCATTGGTACACCAAAGGCAACAACTGCCCCAATATTGTCAGTGTGTTTTCTTCAAAGTCACATTTCACCTCATACATTCTCAGAAACTCCGTCCCAATAAGTATATTATAATTCAGATTGTCCAGCACTATAGCGGGAGCAACACCACCAGCAATCCAAACCAAAAATTGGTAGCGCAGTATAGACTCCACATGAGATGGTGATGTCTGGTATGACCGTTCCTTACACTTATCAATGATCTATTCTGGAAAAATCTTCATGAGTCTCATAATTTGGTGGAAAAGATGTTGATTGGCGCTCCACTATCAGTTGTAACTAAGACTCTTACCTTATTTATTAGAATATCAGCATATGTACACTCTGAGTACTGCAACAAGTATTTTCTGAATGGATATCAGCATTAATTGCCAAATCAAGAGTGTGAATTATTTGAACGGATAAGTCAGGGAATGACTCCTTGGTTGCCCTTATAGGTAAGAAAACGTTTGCCTCATCCAACTTCGTTTTGACTAAGTCTTCAGAGCTCTCAGCAGATCTGATTTT